>ML664172.1:12771794-12942690 GCA_007570785.1 Antilocapra americana | reverse complement strand
GTCTTTCTAAATTCCATATATATGTGTTAATATACTGTATTGTTGTTTTTGCTTCTGGCTTACTTCACTCTGGATAATGGGCTCCAGTTTCGTCCATCTGAGTAGAACTGATTCAAATGAATTTTTTTTAATGCTGAGTAATATTCCATTGTGTATATGTACCACAGCTTTCTTATCCATTCGTCAGTTGATGGGCATCTAGGTTGCTTCCATGTCCTGGCTATTGTAAACAATGCAGCGATGAACATTGGGGTACACGTGGCTCTTTCAATTCTGGTTTCCTCGGTGTATATGCCCAGCAGTGGGATTGCTGGGTCAAAGAGTCAAACACGACTGAGTGACTGAACTGAACTGAATTGAACTGATAATGAGTGACGTTGAGCATTTTTTTCATGTGTTTGTTAGCCATCTGTCTGTCTTCTTTGGAGAAATGTCTGTTTAGTTCTTTGGCCCACTTTTTGATTGGGTCGTTTATTTTTCTGGAATTGAGCTGCAGGAGTTGCTTGTACATTTTTGAGATTAATTCTTTGTTGCTCCATTTACTATTATTTTCTCCCATTCTGAAGGCTGTCTTTTCACCTTGCTTATAGGTTCCTTTGTTGTGCAGAAGCTTTTAATTTTAATTAGATCCAATTTGTTTATTTTTGCTTTTATTTCCAATATCCTGGGAGGTGGGTCATAGAGGATCCTGCTTTGGTTTATGTCGCAGAGTGTTTTGCTTATGTTTTCCTCTAGGAGTTTTATAGTTTCTGGTCTTATGCTTAGATCTTTGATCCATTTTGAGTTTATTTTTGTGTATGGTGTTAGAAAGTGTTCTAGTTTCATTCTTTCACAAGTGGCTGACCAGTTTTCCCAGCACCACTTGTTAAAGAGATCGTCTTTTCTCCATTGTATAGTCTTGCCTTTTGTCAAAGATAAGGTGTCCATAGGTGCGTGGATTTTTCTCTGGGCTTTCTACTTTGTTCCATTGATCTATATTTCTATCTTTGTGCCAGTTCCATACTGTCTTGATGACTGTGGCTTTGTAGTAGAGACTGAAGTCAGGCAGGTTGATTCCTTCAGTTCCATTCTTCTTTCTCAAGATTGCTTTGGCTATTCAAGGTTTTTTGCATTTCCATACAAATTGTGAAATTATTTGTTCTAGTTCTCTGAAAAAGACCATTGGTAGCTTGATAGGGATTGCACTGAATTTATAGATTGCTTTGGGTAGTATACTCATTTTCACTATATTGGAAGAATCATCTTCCAATCCACGAACATGGTAAATTTCTCCTTCTATTTGTGTCCTCTTTGATTTCTTTCACCAGTGTTTATAGTTTTATATATATAGGTCTTTTGTTTTCTTAGGTAGATTTATTCCTAAGTATTTTTTATTTTTATTGCAATGGTGAGTGGAATTATTTCTTTAATTTCTCTTTCTGTTTTCTCATTGTTCAGTTCAGTCACTCAGTCGTGTCTGACTCTTTGCGACCCCATGAATTGCAGCACGCCAGGCCCCCCTGTCCATCACCAACTCCTGGAGTCTACCCAAACTCATGTCCATTGAGTCAGTGATGCCATCCAGCCATTTCATCCTCTGTCGACCCCTTCTCCTGCCTTCAATCTTTCCCAGCATCAGGGTCTTTTCCAGTGAGTCAACTCTTTGCATGAGGTGGCCAAAGGGTTGGAGTTTCAGCTTCAACATCAGTCCTTCCAGTGAACACCCAGGACTGATCTCCTTTAGGATGGACTGGTTGGATCTCCTTGCAGTCCACGGGACTCTCAAGAGTCTTCTCCAACACCACAGCTCAAAAGCATCAGTTCTTCGGCACTTAGCTTTCTTCATCGTCCAACTCTCACATCCATACATGACTACTGGAAAAACCATAGCCTTGACTAGACGGACCTTTGTTTCTCATTGTTAGTGTTTAGGAATGCAAGGGATTTCTGTGTGTTGGTTTTATATCCTGCAACTTTACTATATTCATTGATTGGCTCTAGTAATTTTCTGGTGGAGTCTTTATGGTTTTCTATGTAGAGGATCATGTTATCTGCAAACAGTAGGAGTACAGGCCAGGCTTTGTGAGCACTCGTTATTGATGGCAGTTTTAAAAGGACAGATTTCCAAGTCTCCTCTTGTGGCAATATAATAAGATGGCCACAGTGCAAGAGAAAAGATGAGGCACATATTTAGGCAGAAAACAGCAGGGGAGTTTGTCAGTGGAGACTGCCTTGACAGACGTCTGGTGTGGAGGGGTTTCAAAATCCCACTGTTGTGATCCAGTAGGGGCAATTGAAAATTGTTGCTAAGTAAGAGAGTGGATCTGCTATGGTTCATCTTAGTAAATGACAAGTTGATCCCTTTTGAAACACAGGAAGTAGAAAGAAGTTTTTGCTGAGAAGGAGGGGATGCAGAGTGGCAATGGAATGCTTTCAAAGCTTTGATTTTGCTGGGAGAACAGACAATGAATTAGTAACTCTTGAGAGGCAGATGCAATTAGAACAAAAGACCACTTCCCACAGTTAGGAGTTCAGAGTTCAACAACACCCAGAAATCATTCAATTGCAACTCCATACAGACACAGTTTTGGAAAAGAGATTATGGGAGGTGATCTGGAGTAGAAAAATTGTTTGAAAGAGAGTTTAATCTTTAACCTGAGTGAGAAGATTTTTTAACTGGAAAAGACTGAGCTATCTGTAACTGAAAAGTTTATTTTCTACCTATTGTTAGAAATGGAAATTATAAAGAAATTTAGTTATGTACATATCATAGAATTTTATACAAGTGAGTTATAGGTCTAAACTATCTGCTGTATACAGAAATAAATCTGATTCCTCTTTTAATCCAGGTCCCCAAATTTATTCTTCTAAGAATATGTTTTTAAAAAATACATTATATTTTCTCTCAGAACAAGTATTGGATGGGCTATCTTTTGGAAAATAAAGTCCTATGCTCTTATGAGAGTTATCACTTAAAAAATAATCTCTCTTTTAAAATTAACCATATTTATTTATTTTAAAAATGCTGTCTGGAATTCTTACATGTTTGAGGCTTTTTTCTAGGTTCCAAAATTTGAAAATGACTCCTAATTTCTGACCTCAAGAAAGTCACAGATTTGCAGAGGAAATATGTGGTTGTTTTGACAACATATATACTAATATTCGAACAGTACAGAGAGAACTAGCATGAACCGTGGACTGCATAAAAATTATGAAGAGTTTCATGTTTTCCTCTTTAAGAGTATGATGAAGACAAGTGTATTCTCTCTCATCATTTCTGTTCTACACTGTAGAAGAAGTTTAAGAAAGTGAACTAAGGCAAGGAAAGATTACAAGAAAGAATTAAAACTCAATATTTGCAATTGATGTGATTGTGTAGTAAATGATAAAGAATACATGAAACATGTATTAGACTTAACAGTGAATTTATTAAGGTCATAGTACACAAATTTATTAATAATATACTTGAAGCAAAGATTTAGAAAGTCAAATTTTAAAAGTTCTATTTAAAATAGCACTGAGGCATAAATGCTTAAGGATAAATATAGTAATACATTAAAAACCTCTATCCCGAATCCATAGAGGATGAGAAAAAAGAAATCATTAACAAAGGGTGAGGTAGACCATGTGAATGGATAGGAAGGGTCAGTTCTCCCCAAGTTGTTCAGATGCAACACAAGCCAAATCATGATCTTAGAAACTTGTTTTCTATTTTAGAAGTTGATAAGCTATTCTAAAATTCACATGAAGGTGAGAATAGCCTAGAATAGTGAAAATAATCTAGAAAAAGGAAAATAATGCAGGAGGGCTTACATTTCTAACTTGAAGTCTTTCTGTATGCCTGTGTGCTAAGTAGCTTCAGTCGTGTCCAACTCTGTGTGACCCCAGGGACTGCAGCCACCAGGCTCCTCTGTCCATGGGTTCTCCAGGCAAGAATACTGGAGTGGGTTGCCATGGTCTGCTCCGGGGACCTTACCCCAAGGCTTACTATGAAGCCATATTAATCAGGACAATGTGGTATTTATGAAAGGATAGTTAAAATAGAATGGAGAATTCAAAAATACCTCCACACTCATACAGTCAATTGATTTTTGACAATACTACTGGAGAGTTTCCATAAATGAGCTTGGACGACTGAGAATACACACAGGACAAATGTTGGCGTCTGCATCATGCCGTATGTTAATTTGTTGGTTCATAGACCAAGTTTTAATTCTAAACTTATAAAAGAAAATCTAAGAAAACAGCTTCATGACTGAGGATATTATGAGAAATTATTTTCAAAATATAAATTGGAAAAAACAAACAAACAAAAGAACTTGTGTCCTACAAGTCAATAAGAAGACAATTCACTTAAGAAAGCTCTGCATAGACTTCACAAGGGAAGAAATACATGTGACCAATGAATGAATGAATAAAAGGTTCAACATTATTAATCAGAAAGAAAATGCAATTAAATCATGAAGAATTATCACTTCTTACTTAGTAGGATGGTTAAATTTAAAAAGACCAGTCATTCTAAAAGTTATCATGGATATGAAGCAAGCAAACTTCTCATACACTGATGGTAGAGTGTAATGCAGTACAATCAATTTGGAAAACTTAGGGTTTTTTTCTTCTTCAAGTTGAGACTATATCCTCCTGTAATCTAATGATTTCATTCCTAGGAATTTACCCAAGAAAAATTAGAATATATTTTCACACAGACTATATTGGAAATGTTCATAACATATTTATTCATAATAGTTCCAAAGGAGAAACAACTCAGATGCTTATAAGGAAACAATAGATAAATAATTCTGATATATTCATACAACTGAATAATATTAGAAAACAAAAATGAAAAACTATTTAGCTCATACAACAACATGAATTTTTCAAACAATATACTAAGAAAATGAAACCAGGAACGAAACACTGTATACTGTACGATTTCATATGTATGAAATATATTTGGCACATATAGATTTCTAGAAAAGAAAACACTAATCTACTGGAACTGGGACTTTATCAGGAAGAGGAGAGAGGGGCATTTCTACAATCATAAAATCTTTTTCTATGTGTTAATAGAAATGTGAATTACATAGATGCAGGCATCTAGCAAAATTCATTTAATTGTACACTTAAAATTTACATATTTTAGTATACATAAAACTTCCCATAAAACCCAAATATTTTATGTATTTGTTGTTGTTGTCTGGTCACGTGGTTGTTGTCTAGTCGCTAAGTCGTGTCTCACTCTTGTGAGCTGTGGACTGTAGCCCGACAGGCTCCTCAGTCCATGGGATTTTCCAGACAAGAATACTGGGATGGGTCGCCATTTCCTTCTCCAGAAAATCTTTCCAACCCATGGGTCAAGCCAATGTCTTCTGCTTGGCAGGCAAATTCTCTACCACTGAGACACCAAACCAGGCAAGCCCAGATGCGCACGTTTATTAATATATACAGCTTGAAGAGCAACTTGTTCCATATGTATACCTGCTAAACAATTCTACTGAAGATAGTTCAGATTTCTTCTAAGGTCTAAGCATTTCACATTAAAAAGATAAAAGTCAACATTAAAGTCTCACCTACCTGTAGCCCTCCAAGAAACTGGCTTCAGAGCTGTCTGCTTTCTTAAAAGACCCTCTTTGGATTCTGCTCCAAGTCAATATATCTGCTCCATATGTTTCATTGCTATACCTATGAACCAGTTGAGATTTATTGGTATTTGATTAAAATATGTGGATATGTCAATTTAAAAGAAAGGCTAAACAACAGGTACTTTCTAAAAAGGTAAACTTTCAAATTACTTGGAAATGTACAATGTTATGGAAAGATAAAGGGAAAAGAATTTCTTAAAGCTATGCTATATGGATGGGGAAGTAACTATTAGAAACTTACAGAATTACTACTAGAGACTAAAATTAAAACTAAAGAAGATATAAATCATTGGCTGTTTCTCCTGTTCGGATAGGTATATTTCTCCAACACTTCTGTTCTTAAGAAAGGTTATAAGTATCCCTCCCCTGTTTTTATGCTATTCCAACCTTTCAGACTTACACCTTACTTTCTAATTAACATTTTAGAACTATAAAGGAACAATATGCTAAGACTAGTAAAATTATTTTGCATTATTCAAAATCTTAGTTGGTAAGAACAATTAAACCTATCAATTCTTCAGTTTCATGATGCAGGTTGAACATGAAATCTGAAGCAGTCTCATTTTGAAGGACTTTATGGCTGACATCAGTGCAAAGCATGACATTATTTTCATATTGAAGAATAGAGGTAGTGAAGGCAGGCCAAATCACCAACTTACCAAACAGGATGACTGCTGTGAAGTAACCCCTATGAACATCCTGGCAAGTTTTGTATGTATCAGGTTATGCTTTTTAACCTCTATTAACTAGGTCAAAAGTATAAGTCCTGGGGAAATTAATTTTTATCTTTTATATTTTATCTTTTCTGGATAAAAGATCTCCAACAATGAATACTATTTTATAATAGTATTATAGTAGTTTTCCAAGTTCCATTTTAAGTTGATACACTAACTTTATTAAACTTTATTATTTATATTGATTTAAGACTTGAGAAATCTAATTGAAAGCACCTATAGCTATTTGAATGACGTCAACCCACATAAGCGGCAGTCCCGACATGCCACTGTAATTCTTGAGGTGGTTGTCATCAGGTGACGAATTTTGCTGCCTGAGAGCAAATGTCAACTTTTTGCTGGACAACTCCATGCTTTTTTCCCATGACAGATAAATAGCATATGATCTTCAAAACTCCAAATATTTTGGAATGTCTCCTTTATCGTTCAAGCCAAGCTAGATGTTCACTTAATGTGATGGGCACCATTAACAGCCATAGTAAATCTTATCATTTCACAATAGAACGTCACTTTAAAAGTTTGTGACTAAACCTAAGAAATAGATGCTTTCCACTTCATACAGACCTATGATTTGGGATATCAGTTGGGTCACTTGGGTTATAGCAATTCCATCCAATTTGTTGCAAATTCATGATCTTTAGAAGCCTCCTGGGTAGTCATGTGTTTATATCAATCCCAGTCCTCCAGTTTTTTCCTTCCCTCCCCTTCTCGCCATAAGGACTGGGAACTCTCCTCACTTCTCTGTAATGGCCTATAGGCTGAAGAATGGATATATGTATATGCATTAGAGAAGGAAATGGCAACCCACTCCAGTATTCTTGCCTGGAAAGTCCCTGGTGGGACACCCCTGGTGGGCTGCAGTCCGTGGGGTTACCCAGAGTCGGACACGACTGAGAGACTAATGCACACGAATGCATATGGATAACTGAGTCACTTTTCTGTACACCTGAAACTAACACAGCATTGTAAGTCAACTGTATTCCAATATAGATTTTAAAAAACCCAGATATTACACTTAGTAGGAATGATTTTCACAATGGTATGGACAGACAATTCTGAAATAACTGTGTCCTGTGATTGAGCAAATATATAAATATATTGATGATAATGATGTCAGATTTGTCTCTGTTGGAATTGTGAATATGAAAAGATGGCAGCTAGAAGAAGTAGAGAGATGTTTCACTGGAATTGGAATCATCAGGTAGATTCATTGTTTATAACATATAAATAGATATGGAAATAAGTGTGTGTGTGTGTGTGTGTGTGTGTGTGTGTGTGTGTGTGTGTGTATTTCTTGCTTTCCAAAAGAATGAAAAAATCTGATTTCCAAAATCAGGAACAATTTTCATGGAAGAAAATGAAAATGTGCAAGTCCAGAAAGATTAAACTATGTAGATCCAAACAGATATAAAGATAAACAGATGAATACACGCGTCGGGTGGTAGGTTGGGGGAGGCACCGATGGGGATGGGAGGCAGGTGTCTCAGGGCTGGGGAGCCGCCTGCTTTTCCACAACCCTCCCACCGAGCTCAGGGCCTTTCTGTCCCACCTCACTGCTTGGAACCGGCTCCCCTGTCCTCATCAGCTTGCTGTCTGCTTTCCTCACTCCTTCCCAAGGCTCCTTCCACCTCCTTTGGGAAGCTTTCTTGAATTCTTAGAAGCATCTCAGTGAAGTAATTATTGACAAGTTACTGTCCATCTTGTTTTCTCTCTCTTCCTCAGCACAGGCGGCACCAATTTTTTCCCTATTTTGTAGAGCTCTCTTTTCCCTTCGAATTATGTTGTCTTCCATATGCCTATCTCCATCTCCCCTACCCCCACTGGTGGGCACTTAGGTTTTAACGAATTTTTTTCATGTTTTTCTATGAAGGATGCTCTAACATGAATTGCATTGTATTAAATTGTATTCTATCAATCTGTGGTGAGCTATAAAAATGAAAGTAATAGGGGTCAATTAAGTAAAAAAATTAGTTTATTTTGATGCCAGCTGTGAAAAATGGATAAGATTGGCTGGGAGCCAATCAAGGAGGCTCTGAAAGGTTCATCCTTCCACCTGCTTGCAGATAAAACCTTATTCTCTTATTCAAGAGAAAAAATGTCAACAGAGGACTACAGCTCTCGTATCCTGTGATTTAGAGATGGGTATTATTTTGCTCCTTGACTGGGCAGTTCTGCACTGGGTTCCCTGACAACAAGCAGTTCCATTACTAGTTGGGCCAAATGAGTCACAGTGACCCCCACAATAGTGGGCATCAACTGGCCGTAGAGCGATCAGGATGTCTGCTCAACCCAGACCAGAAGGAAACCTCATGCTCGACTCGAGGACTCCCTTCCTCTTTCCTTGGCTCTTGCTGAAAATAAACACACAATTCCTCTCCCAATCTACCATTCTTTAAGGAAATTTGAGTAATTGCCCAGCAAGGGTCAGACATTATGGGTGAGGTCGGTTAAAACACCAGGTGGGACATGCTGCAGGCGGCAGCCTCTTTGCGGCTCACAGAGCTGTAAGTCGTTTAGCAGTTTTGCCTTGGTGGATACAGGCATCATAACCCTAAATACCTGAGCTGGTTGAGCCTGGTCATATTACTATGAGAGCTGACTTGCACACTGAGGCCAGATGAGCACCTGTTTGAGAGGAAACCCCAGAATATACCATTTCTGAAGGTATGCAGAGCCCTAGGGCATGAGAGGACTTGGGGAATCATCATTCCCAGTATCTTTCTTTGAACCTTTAGAGAACTCTTCAGACCTGCTTGCTAATATCTCATAATCATGAAAATTACCATATATCCAGTTTCAGCTCTGTCAGTCATGTCCGACTCTTTTCTAACCCATGGACTGCAGCACGCCAGGCCTCTCCAACCATCAGCAACTCCTGGAGCTTGCTCAAACTCATGTCCATCAAGTCGGTGATGCCATCCAATCATCTCATCATCTGACATCCCCTTCTCCTTCTGCCCTCAATCTTTCCCAGCATCAGGGTCTCTTCCAGTGAGTCAGTTCTCAGCATCAAGTGGCCAAAGTATTGGAGTTTCAGCTTCAGCATCAGTCCTTCCAAAGAAAATTCAGGACTGATTTCCTTTAGGATGGACTGGTTTGATCTCCTTGCAGTCCAAGGGACTCTCAAGAGTCTTCTCCAACACCACAGTTCAAAGGCATGAAGTCTTCAGCACTCAGCTTTCTTTGTAGTCCAACTCTCCCATCCAAACATGACTACTGGAGAAACCATTGCCTTGACTAGATGGACCTTTGTTGACAAAGTGATGTCTCTGCTTTTTAATACACTGTCTAGGTTGGTCATAACTTTTCTCCAAGGAGCAAACATGTTTTAATTTCATGGCTACAGTCACCATCTGCAGTGATTTTGGAACCCAAGAAAATAAAATCTCTCACTGTTTCCATTGTTTCCCCATCTATTTGCCATGAAATGATGGGACCAGACGTCATGATCTTCGTGTTCTGAATGTTGAGTTTTAAGCCAACTTTTTCACTCTTCTCTTTCACTTTCATCAAGAGGTTGTTTAGTTCTTCACTTTCTGCTATAAGGGTGGTATCATCTGCATAGCTGAAGTTATTGGTATTTCTCCCAGCAAACTTGATTCCAGCTTGTGCTTCATCCAGCCCAGCATTTTGCATGATGTACTCTGCATATAGGATAAATAAGCAAAGTGACCATATACAGCCTTGATGTACTCCTTTCCTGATTTGGAACCAGTCTGTTCTTCCATGTCCAGTTCTAACTGTTGCTTCTTGACCTGCATACAGACTTCTCAGGAGGCAGATAAGGTGGTCAGGTATCCCAAACTCCAAGAATTTTCCAGTTTGTTGTGATCCAAACAGTCAAAGACTGTGGCATAGTCATTAAAGAGAAGTAGATGTAATTTTGGAACTCTCTTGCTTTTTTGATGATCCAGTGGATGTTGGAAATTTGATCTCTGATTCTTCTGCCTTTTCTAAATCTGGCTTGAACATCCGGAAGTTCTCTGTTCATGTACTGTTGAAGCCTGACTTGCAGAATTTTGAGCATTAGTTTGCTAGCATGTGAGATGAGGGCAATAATGCGGTAGTTTGAGCATTCTTTGGCATTGCCTTTCTTTGGGACTGGAATGAAAACTGACCTTTTCCAGTCCTTTGGCCACTGCTGAGTTTTCCAAATTTGCTTGCAAATTGAGTGCAGCACTTTCACAGCATCATCTTTCAGGATTTGAAATAACTTAGCTGGAATTCCATCACCTCCACTAGCTTTGTTCGTAGTGATGCTTCCTAAGGCCCACTTGACTTCACATTTCAGGATGTCTGGCTTTAGGTGAGTGATCACACAATCGTGATTATCTGGGTTGTGAAGATCTTTTTTATATAGCTCTTTTGTGTATTCTTGCCCCTTCTTCTTAACATCTTCTGCTTCTGTTAGGTCCATACCATTTCTGTATGGTGGGATAGAAGGATGTACATATGCTCATCTTTTCATGCAAAAACTCCAAAACTACTGTATATTATAAACTCTAAAATTGCTGTATATTATAAACATTTGTTTATAATTGATATTGATATGGTCATTTCCAATTTACTCAATGTGATCAGATCTCCAATCTAAGCATATTCTCATTATAAGTTCATAGGTATGGCATTTATAAAGACAATTCAATAACTTCCTTTTTATAGATGAAGAAATAGAGATTTGGAGAGATAGAAACAATTTCTATTATAAAAGAAAGAGAACTATGTAATGGTGGGTTGAAAACTAAGGAGTAACTGACAGAAAACTGAGTGGCTAATAAACCACTTGTTGGGTATTTGAATAAAATATAATCAAATAGAGGGAAGACACATACATGGGTATTATCTGGCCAAATTTGGCAAAGCAGGCTGGAATAGGGTAATTCCAAAGCCCATTACCTCTAGGAACTGAGCTTGAGACGTTCCATGATGTTTCTCAGCTCTGTCCAGGGAATGGAGACGTTGCTGGTGGACAGTGATTTTCTTGGTTCTTGTCCTCTCAAGGGAAAGAATTCAGATGAGTGACATAAAGCAGTTTCAGGCAGAAGGAGTTTTATTAAACAAAGCAAGAATGCACTCTGGAGAAAGGAAAAGAGCAGGCTGTCTCCACACGGAAACAGCAGTAGTGAGGGTAGGGTTCAGTTTTATAGAGTGAAGAAGCTCCCCACATGCTACCTCATTTGACTGATAAGCTGATTGACAGTTTTAGGTTTTATAACCTCTCATTGAGTGTGCAGGTACTTACTCACAAGCACCCAAGCAAAACCCACTGGGCAGGGGGGCATGGCAAAAATGCAATGCTGATTTATTATAATTAGGGCATAATGAACTCCAGGTCACTTTGAGTCACTTTTTAGGTCTTGGTGTCCTTGCCCTAACCTGTGAAGGAGGTTTTATCCTGCTTGGTACTGATAAGGCTAGAAACTTAGCCTTAATTTAAGCCTTAACTAAACTTAGTTTTGGGCTTCCCAGGTGTCTTTAATGGTAAAGAATCTGCCTGCCAAGCAGGAGACATGAGTTTGATCCCTGGGTCAAGAAGATTCCATAGAGAAGGAACTAGTAACCCATTCCAGTACCCTTGCCTGGGAAATCCCATGGACAGAGAAGCCTGGTGGGCTCCAGTCCATGGAGTCACAAAGAATTCGACACAATTTAGCAACTAAACAGCAGCAAACTTAGCCTTGAAAGGGAGAGGGAGAATCTCTGGGCATGTTCCGATTACCAGTGTCCAGGTTTGGGAGGGAAAGATGACCCCTTCCAGGATGGGATTGTATCCATACATGTCTGACAGATACCTAACAGAGATCGTCCTCCCCAAACTCATCCAGATCTCTTGTAGATTCCTGGACCCTGGGATAACAGGGGACCTGATGAAAGTGTCTATGACTCAAGGCTCTTTTGTGATATTACCAAAACTATTTCCTGGCTAATATCCAGGCAGACTGCTATTCTGCCCTTTCCTCTGTAACCTTGTCTCTCACTTCCTTACTCCACATTCAAGTATTGATGACTTCTCATTTAGTACTGATTATGTCAAAGGAGGAAAACACAGGGAAACTGGAGAAAAAGAAAAGTCTTGACTTTCTGAAGCCTTGTTTTAGGTTCAAGATCAAACAAGTTGGAATAAGAGATCTTTTCAGTTTTTCCTACCATTGAGGGCAGATAAAGACTTCATGAAATGGAGAAGGATGGAGAAAATGGGAGGGGGTGTACAAACGAAAACTGGATGATGATGTATCCCAGAAAACGCATCTTGAGTATTTCACTCTGCTTTCTCCATGCTTCATCTACCATCTATGTTTAATCCTTGACAGCATAATAGAATACCTAGAGAATCTGAGGAGTTGAATATAAATTAGAACCATGTAAATTTTCATAACTAGCACCTAGGATAGAGGCAAGATGTAAGTCCCCTTCTTCTCCTGCCTTCAATCTTTCACAGCATCAGGGTCTTTAAATGAATCAGTTTTTCACATCAGGTGGCAAAGTATTGGAGCTTCAGCTTCAGCATCAGTCCTTCCAATGAACACCCAGGACTGATCTCTTTTAGGATGGACTGGTTGGATCTCCTTGTAGTCCAAGGGACTCTCAAGAGTCTTTTCCAACACCACAGTTCAAAGGCATCAATTCTTCAGTGCTCAGCTTTCTTTATAGTCCAACTCTCACATCCATACATGACTACTGGAAAAACCATAGCCTTGACTAGATGGACCTCTGTTGGCAAAGTAATGTCTTTGCTTTTTAATATGCTGTGTAGGTTGGTCATAACTTTCATTTCAAGGGGTAAACATCTTTTAATTTCATGGCTGCAATCACTATCTGTAATGATTTTGGAGACCTCAAAATAAAGTCTGACACTGTTTCCATTTTGTCCCCATCTATTTGCCATGAAGTGATGGTACCAGATGCCATGATCTTAGTTTTCTGAATGTTGAGTTTTAGGGCAGCTTTTTCACTCTCCTCTTTCACTTTCATCAAGAAGTTCTTTAGTTCTTCTTCACTTTCTGCCATAAGGGTGATGTCATCTGCATACCTGAGGTTATTGATATTCCTCCCGGCGATCTTGATTCCAGTTTGTGCTTCTTCCAGCCCAACATTTCACATGATGTACTCTACATATAACTTAAATAAGCAGGGTGACAATATATAGCCTTGACATACTCCTTTTCCTATTTAGAACCAGTCTGTTGTTCCATACCCATTTCTAACTGTTGCTTCCTGACCTGCATAAAGGTTTCTCAAGAGACAGGTCAGATGGTCTGGTATCTGACCATCTCTTTCAGAATTTTCCACAGTTTATTGTGATTCACACAGTCAAAGGCTTTGGCATAGTCAATAAAGCAGAAGTAGATGTTTTTCTGGAACTCTCTTGCTTTTTCAATGATCCAGCAGATGTTGGCAATTTGATCTCTGGTTCCTCTGCCTTTTCTAAGTCCAGCTTGAACATCTGGATGTTCACAGTTCATGTATTGCTGAAGCCTGGCTTGGAGAATTTTGAGCATTGCTTTGATAGTGAGTGAGATGAGTGCAATTGTGCAATAGTTTGAACATTCTTTAGCATTGCCTTTCTTTGGGACTGGAATGAAAACTGACCTTTTCCAGTCCTGTGGCCTCTGCTGAGTTTTCCAAATTTGCTGGCATATTGAGTACAACACTTTCACAGCATCATCTTTTAGGATTTGAAATAGCTCAACTGGAATCCATCACCTCCACTAGCTTTGTTCTTAGTGATGCTTCCTAAGGCCCACTTAACTTCACATTTCAGGATGTCTGGCTCTAGGTGAGTGATCACACCATCGTGATCATCTGGGTTATGAATATCTTTTTTTGTACAGTTCTTCTGTGTATTCTTGCTACCTCTTCTTAATATCTTCTGCTTCTGTTAAGTCCATATTATTTCTATCCTTTATTGTGCCTATCTTTGCATGAAATGTTCCCTTGGTATCTCTCATTTTCTTGAAGAGATCTTTATTTTTTCCCATTCTATTGTTTTCCTCCATTTCTTTGCACGGATCACTGAGGAATGCTTTTTTATTCCTCCTTGATATTTTTTTGGGGAAAGATAGGACACTGAAAGATGAACTCCCCACATCAGTAGGTGCCCAATATGCTACTGGAGATCAGTGGAGAAATAAGTCCAGAAAGAATGACGAGATGGTGCCAAGGCAAAACCAAACACCCAGTTGTGGATGTGACTGGTGACAGAAGCAAGTTCCCATGCTGCAAAGAACCATATGGCATAGGAACCTGGAATATTAGGTCCATGAATCAAGGCAAATTGATCACTGAGGAAGGCTTTGCTATGTCTCCTTGATATTCTTTTGAACTCTGCATTCAGATGGATATATCTTTCCTTTTCTCCTTTGCCTTTAGCTTCTCTTATTTTCACAGCTATTTGCAAGCCCTCCTCAGACAACCATTTTGCCTTTTTGCATTTCTGTTTCTTGGGGATCATCTTGATCATTGCCTCCTGTACAGTATCATGTGTTTCTGTTCATAGTTCTTCAGGTACTCCATCTATTAGATCTAATCCCTTGAATCTATTTGCCACTTCCGCTGTATACTCATAAGGGATTCGATATAAGGTCATACTTGAATGGTCTAGTGGTTGCCCCTAGTTTTTCAATTTAAGTCTGAATTTTGCAATAAAGCATTCATGATCTGAGCCATAGTCAGCTCCCAGTCTTGTTTTTGCTACTATATAGAGCTTCTCCATCTTTGGCTGCAAAGAATATAATCATTCTGATTTTGGTATTGATTATCCAGTGATGTCCATGTGTAGAGTCGTCTCTTGTTTTGTTGGAAGAGGGTGTTTGCTATGACCAGTGCGTTGTATTGCAAAAACTCTGTTAGCTTTTGTCCTACTTTATTTTGTACTCCAAGGACAAACTTCCCTGTTACTCCAGGTATCTCTCGATATCCTACTTTTGCATTTGAGTCCCCTATGATGAAAAGGGCAACTTTTTTAATGTTAATTCGAGAAGGTCTTGTAGGTCATCATAGAACCTTTCAACTTCAGCTTCTTTGGCATTAGTGGTTGGGGCATAAACTTGGATATGAATGGTTTTTCTGGGAAACAAACAGAGATCACTCTGTCTTTTTTGAGATTGCACCCAAATACTGCATTTTAGACTCTTTGTTGACTATGAGGGCTACTCTATTTCTTCTGAAGGATTTTTGCCCTCAGTAGTGGTTATAGTGGTCACGTGAAATAAATTCACCCATTGCAGTCCATTTTAGTTTGCTGATTCTTCAAATGTCGACGTTCACTCTTGCCATCTCCAGTTTAATCACTTCCAATTTACCTTGATTCATGGACCTAACATTCCAGGTTCCCATGCAATACTATCCTTTACAGCACTGAGCTTTACTTCCATCACCAGTCACATTCACAACTTGATCCCATTTTCTCTTTGGCTCTATCCCTTCATTCTTTTTGGAGTTATTTCTCCTCTCTTCTCCAGTAGCGTATTGGGCACCTACTGACCTGGGAGTTCATCTTTCAGTGTCTTATCTTTTTGCCTTCTCATACTGTTCATGGGGTTCTCAAGGCAAGAATACTGAAGTGGTTTGCCCTTCCCTCCTCCAGTGGACCACGTTTTGTCAGACCTCTCCACCGTGACCCATCCATCTTGGGTGGCCGCACATGGCATGGCTCATAGTTTCACTGAGTTAGACAAGGCTGTGGTCCATGTGGTCAGTTTGGTTAGTTCCCTGTGGTTGTGGTTTTCATTTTGTCTGCCCTCTGATGAATAAGGATAATGGGCTTATGGAAGCTTCCAGATGGGAGAGACTGACTGTGGGGGAACCTGAGTCTTGTTCTGATGGGCGGGGCTGTGCTCAGTAAGTCTTTAATCCAGTTTTCTGTTGAAGGGTGGGGCTGTGTTCCTCACTGTTGTTTGACCTGAGACCAACTATGGTGGGAGTAATGAAGACAATGGTGACCTCCTTTAAAAGGTCTTGTGCATGCGCTGTTGCAATTAGTTCCCTGACCCTGCAGCAGGCCACTGTCCACCTGTGCCTTCGCCAGAGACTCCTGGGCACTCACAGACAAGTCTGGGTCAGGTTCTTGTGGGGTCACTTCCTTTCTCCTGGCTCCTGGTGCACACAAGGTTTTGTTTGTGCTTTCCAAAGCCTGTTACCCCATTCCTGTGTAAGTTCTGAAATCAAATCCCACTGGCCTCCAAAGTCAAATTCCTTTTGGGTTCTCAGTCCCTTTGCCAAATACCCATGTTGGGAAATCTGTTGTGGGTCCGAGAACTTTCTTAGCAGTGTGAGAATTTCTTTGGTATAATTTTTCTGCAGTTTCTGGGTGATCTTCTTGGCAGCTCTATGGAGGGGCTAATGGCACTCTCCTCCAAGAGGGCTAATGCCATCCACTGTATGACCCAGGTCTGTAGCACCCAGAGCCCCTCCCCTGTGGCAGGCCCTTGCTGACCCATGCCTCTGAAGGAGACACTCAAACACTCAAAGGCAGATCTGGCTCGGTCTCTGTGGGGCCTCTGGGTCCTGGTGCACACAAGGCTTTGTTTGAGCCTTTTGAGCATCCCTGGTGCATACGGGGTTTGAGTCTAAACATGATTTCACCCCTCCTACCATCTTGCTGGGGCTTCTTCTTAGCCCTTGGACATGCCGTTTTTGGTGGGGTCCAGCATTCTCTTGTCGATGGTTGCTCAGCAGCTAGCTGCAATTTTGGAGTTCTCATAGGAGAAGATGAGTGTGTATTCTTCTACCCCACCATCTTGCTCCTTTCTACTTAATTGTATAGAATATTAAAATAACATAAACAATAAGATAGAGCTAATTGATGAAATAATCATGTGCTTATTAATTTTGAATTTTTTGCCACATATTAGACCAACAGAAAATTCTCAATCTATTCTGAATTGAAAATAAATATGAATCTCAGACACAACCTTCTTTGAGTCTCATGCAATAAAACTAGGCAACAAATAAGCCCTTTTAACTGAAATTAGTAAGAATATTTTCTTAAAGTCTAGGTTGAAGAATAATAAAAATATGAGATCTTATCATATTTTAAAAATGTAATAAAAACAGAATTTATGGGATGTTGTTAAAATAGGGTTTAAAAGGATCACAATCTTAATATACTTAAAGTCATTTAAAAATGGAGTCATGAATAGATATGGGACTCAACAAAGTCAGGAAAAGGAATATTCAGTAAACTGAAGGAAAGGAGAGGGAGTTTGGTAGGTTGCAAGTCAATGCCACTTGCTCAGCTCTCCCTATGTATGTCCTCTGCCTCTAGACTGAGTGCTCGGACGTGTGGATTTCTTTGGCAAATGAGAAGTCAGCAGATGGGATAAGTAGAGGCTTGTGGTTCTTTGTGCAAGAGAGTAAGCCCTCTGTGCTTCTACCATTGCCATGAAACAACAGGTCTCAACTGACATTCTGGTTCAGGAGGAGGGTGAGATGTGCACAAAGGGGAGCATCACGTACTGACATGTAGGATGGAAAAGAAGTGCTTCAGCCACCGAAGCCTGGAGAGGAGCTACCCCGGCAAATACTGATCTCAAGAGTGAGGGTCCACCACGGAGGTCTTCTGATGGTTTGCTATGTGATAATTACAACATGGATTAATTAACTAGGAAGCAGGATAATGGTCCATTTTATTTATCTTTTTATTTTAAAAATTAAGGAAAAAACACGAATAAGCAAATGGGACCTAATTAAAATTAAAAGTTTCTGCAGAACAAAGGAAACTATAAGCAAGGTGAAAAGACAGCCTTCAGAATGGGAGAAAATAATAGCCAATGAAGCAACAGACAAACAATTAATCTCAAAAATATACAAGCAACTCCTGCAGCTCCATTCTAGAAAAATAAACGACCCAATCAAAAAGTGGGCCAAAGAACTTAACAGACATTTCTCCAAAGAAGACATAAAAATGGCTAACAAACACATGAAAAGATGTTCAACATCACTCATTATCAGAGAAATGCAAATCAAAACCACAATGAGGTATCATTTTACACCAATCAGAATGGCTGCAATCCAAAAATCTACAAGCAATAAATGCTGGAGAGATGTGGAGAAAAGGGAACTCTCCTACACTGTTGGTGGGAATGCAAACTAGTACAGCCACTATGGAAAACAGTATGGAGGTTCCTTAAAAAGCTGCAAATAGTCCTGCCATATGACCCAGCAATCCCACTGCTGGGCATATACACCGAGGAAACCAGAATTGAAAGAGCCACGTGTACCCCAATGTTCATCGCTGCATTGTTTACAATAGCCAGGACATGGAAGCAACCTAGATGCCCATCAACTGACGAATGGATAAGAAAGCTGTGGTACATATACACAATGGAATATTACTCAGCATTAAAAAAAATTCATTTGAATCAATTCTACTCAGATGGACCGAACTGGAGCCCATTATCCAGAGTGAAGTAAGCCAGAAGCAAAAACAACAATACAGTATATTAACACATATATATGGAATTTAGAAAGACAGTAATGAGAACCCAACATGCGAGACAGCAGAAGGAACACAGAGGTATAGAATTGACTCGTGGACTCTGTGGATGAGGGAAAGGGTGGGATGATATGGGATAATGGCATTGAGACATGTTAATTATCATATGTCTAATCAATCGCCAGCCCAGGATTGATTCTCGGGGCTGGTGCATCGAGATTTCCCGGGGGGAGGGAGGAGGGAGGGGGGAGGGAGGGGTTTCTGGAGGGGGAGCATATGTAAACCCATGGTGATATCATGGCATTGTATGGCAAAAACAATAAAAGGGAGAAAAAAAAATTAAGGAGAAAACATACATAGACTCTTTTAAAACACACAAGAAGATGCTCAGTCTAACTTATAATATGAACAAATGTGCACTAAAACATTAGGGTAGCTTTTGTTAACGATTATTAAACTGAAAAATTAAACAGTTTAATGGTGTCTTTCACTTGCTAAAGTAGTGGACTAGATATAGTGAGAACAGATATTTACCCAACTAGTATGATTTTTAAAAGTAAGTTTGCAATATTTTTCAAAATTATATTAATAAATATTTTTACCTTTGACCTGGCCATTGTCTTCCCACTATTTACTTTATAGGTACATGGTACAAGTACAAAATAATGCATGCAGATTGCTATCATACCAAATGATACATATAGCATCTTTTATTATACAAAATGTTTGAAAATCACTTGAGAATTTACCAGTAGTGAACTAGTTAAATAAAGTATAATATATAACTTTCAGTTCAGTTCAGTTGCTCAGTCATGTCTGACTCTTTGTCATCCCATGAATTGCAGCACGCCAGGCTTCCCTGTCCATCACCAACTCCCAGAGTCCACCCAAACCCATGTCCATCAAGTCGGTGATGCCATCCAACCATCTCATCTTTCGTCATCCCCTTCTCCTGCCCTCAATCTTTCCCAGCATCAGGGTCTTTACCAGTGACTTAGCTCTTTGCATGAGGTGGCCAAAGTATTGGAGTTTCAGCTTCAACATCAGTCCTTCCAATGAACACCCAGGACTGATCTCCTTAGGATGGACTGCTTGGATCTCCTTGCTGTCCAAGGGACTCTCAAGAGTCTTCTCCAACACCACAGTTCAAAAGCATCAACTCTCTGGCGCTCAGCTTTCTTTATAGTCCAACTCTCATATCCACACATGACCACTGGAAAAACCATAGCCTTGACTAGATAGATGGAACTCTGTTGGCAAAGTAATGTCTCTGCTTTTTAATATGCTGTCTAGGTTGGTCATAACTTTCCTTCCAAGGGGTAGGTGTATTTTAATTTCATGGCTGCAGTCATCATCTGCAGTGATTTTGGAGCCCCAAAAAATAAAGTCTGACACTGTTTCCACTGTTTCCCCATCTATTTCCCACGAAGTGATAGGACCAGATGCCATGATCTTGTTTTTCTGAATGTTGAGCTTTAAGTCAACTTTTTCACTCTCCTCTTTCACTTTCATCAACAGGCTCTTGGGTTCCTCTTCACTTTCTGCCATAAGGGTGGTGTCATCTGCATATCTGAGGTTATTGATATTTCTCCAGGCAATCTTGATTCCAGCTTGTGTTTCCTCCAGCACAGCATTTCTCATGATGTACTCTGCATATAAGTTAAATAAGCAGGGTGACAATATACAGCCTTGATGTACTCCTTTTCCTATTTGAAACCAGTCTGTTGTTCCATATCCAGTCAGTTCTAACTGTTGCTTCTTGACCTGTATACAGGTTTCTCAAGAGGCAGGTCAGGTGGACTGGTATGCCCATCTCTTGCAGAATTTTCCACAGTTTATTGTGATCCACACAGTCAAATGCTTTGGTATAGTTAACAAAGCAGAAATAGCTGTTTTCTGGAACTCTCTTACTTTTTTATGATTCATTGAATGTTGGCAATTTGATCTCTGGTTCCTCTGCCTTTTCTAAAACCAGCTTTAACATCTGGAAGTTCATGGTTTATTTATTGTTGAAGCCTGGCTTAGAGAATTTTGAGCATTACTTTACTAGTGTGTGAGATGAGTACAACTGGGCAGTAGTTTGAGCATTATTTGACATTGCCTTTGTTTAGGATAGGAAAGGGAACTGATCTTTTCCAGTCTTGTGGCCACTGCTGTGTTTTCCATATTTGCTGGCATACTGAGTGAAGCACTTTCATAGTGTCATCTTTCAGGATTTGAAATAGCTCAACTGGAATGCCATCATCTCCACTAGCTTTGTTCGTAGTGATGTTTTCTAAGGCCCACTTGACTTCACATTCCATGATGTCTGGCTCTAGGTGAGTGATCACACCATCATGATTATCTGGGTCGTGAAGATCATTTTTAGTACAGTTCCTCTGCGTATTCTTGCCACTTCTTCTTAATATCTTTTGCTTCTTTTAGGTCCCTGCCTTTCCGTCCTTTATTGAGCCCTTGTTTGCATGAAATGGTCCCTTGGTATCTCTAAAATTTTGAAAAAAATCTCTAGTCTTTCCCATTCTATTGTTTTCCTCTATTTCTTTGCTCTGATTGCTGAGGAAGGCTTTCTTATCTCTCCTTGCTATTCTTTGGAATTCTGCATTCAAATGGGTATATTTTTCCTTTTATCCTTTGCTTTTCACTTCCCATCTTTTCAAAGCTATTTGTAAGGCTTCCTCAGACAGCCATTTTGCTTTTTTGCATTTCTTTTTCTTGGGGATGGTCTTGATTCCTGTTTCCTGTACTATGTCATGAACCTCCATCCATAGTTCATCAGGCATTCTGTCTATCAGAGCTAGTCCTTTAAATCTACTTCTCACTTCTACTGTATAGTCATAAGGAATTTAATTTAGGTCATACCTGAAAATGCAACTGTATAAAAGAATTATGAAACTTTTTATATATGTGTGTGTGTGTGACTAGTGTAGATTTATACTAAAAAAAGTGTATGTATTCATATATTTGTATATATTCATGTGTTTATTTTTAAGTTAGAAGTGATTTTCTCAAATTTGGTTTTAGAAAGGAAAAGTATATTCATATCATAAAATAATTTGTTTATAATGCATAACACGAGAATTTGTGTGTATATGTTTATTGGCTTGCTTGAAATATAATAATATTTTCAATATAACAAAACCAGTAATGAAAGTTATCCATCAGGATATGGAATCAGGATGAGGACTGGATGCAAAAAGGAAAGGGTAGAAGAAAGAAAGGCTCTCACTGTCTATCACTTTCTATTTTCCTCCCTTTGAGTCACATGAATATATTATTTATTTTAAAAAAAACCCTCAGTGAAGAATAAATATAGCAAGAGAAAACTTTGTTGGGGAGGGGGAAATGCATCAAATTACAAGTAGCTAGATAGATGAGTGAAAGAAAGACAAAGTCAGTCTCATAAGCTTTGACATATTGTGTAGCATGGGGATCAAAATCTGGTATCCCACTAACAGAATTTGCCATAACCAATGTGTTCTCTAGGTAAAACTCCATTAGTCTTTGCCCGCTTTATTTTGTACTCCAAGGCCAAACTTGGCTGTTACTCCAGGTATCTCTTGACTTCCTACTTTTGCCTTCCAACCCCTATGATGAAAATGACATCTTCTTTTGATGTTAGTTCTGGAAGGTCTTATAGGTCATTATAGAACCATTCAATTTCAGTTACTTTGACATTAGTGGTTAAAGCATAGACTTGGATTACTGTGATATACAATGGACACATGGACATTACCAGAGGGTTCCAGTTTGACTGTTTTTTGCAGTTGAAGATGGAGAAGCTCTATGTAGTAGCAAAACAAGACTAGGAGCTGACCGTGGCTCAGATCATGAACTCCTTATTGCAAACTGTGGACTTAAATTAAAGAAAGTAGGGGAAACCACTTAGGCCATTCAGGTATGACCTAAATCAAGTCTCTTACAATTAGACAGTGGAAGTGACAAATAGATTCAAGGGATTAGATCTAATAGATTGCCTGAAGAACTACGGATGGAGATTCACAACATGGTGCAGGTGGGTGTGACCAAAACTGTACCCAAGGAAAAAAAAATGGAAAAAGGCAAATGGTTGTCTGAAGAGGCTTTGTGAATAAATAGCTGAGAAAAGAAGAGAAGCTAAAGGCAAAGGAGAAAAGGGAAGATATACCCATCTGAATGCAGAGTTTCAAAGAATAACAAGGAGAGATAAGAAAGCCTTCCTTAATGATCAATGCAAAGAAATAGAGGAAAACAATAGAATGGGGAAGAAAAGAGACCCCTTTAAGGAAATCGGAGATACCAAGGGAATCTTTCATGCAAAGATGGGCTCAATAAAGGACAGAAACTGTATGGACTGAACAGAAGCAGAAGATATTAATCCAGAGTGAAGTAAGCCAGAAGCAAAAACAACAATACAGTATATTAACACATATATATGGAATTTAGAAAGACAGTAACGAGAACCCAACATGCGAGACAGCAAAAGGAACGCAGAGGTATAGAATTGACTCGTGGACTCTGTGGATGAGGGAAAGGGTGGGATGATATGGGATAATGGCATTGAAACATGTTAATTATCATATGTCTAATCAATCGCCAGCCCAGGATTGATTCTCGGGGCTGGTGCATCAAGATTTCCCGGGGGGGAGGGAGGAGGGAGGGGGGAGGGAGGGGTTTCTGGAGGGGGAGCATATGTAAACCCATGGTGATATCATGGCATTGAATGACAAAAACAATAAAAGGGAGGAAAAAAATAAAAAAAAATAAAAGAAGATGGCAAGAACACACAGGAAAACTATACAAAAAAAAGATCTTCATGACCCACATAACCATGATGGTGTGATCACTCCCCTAGAACCAGACATCTTGCAGTGTGAAGTCAAGTGGGCCTTAGGAAGCTTCATTACAAACAAAGCTAGTGGAAGTGATGGAATTCCAGTTAAGCGATTTTATATCCTAAAAGATGATGCTGTGAAAGTGTTGCACTCAATATGCCAGCAAACTTGGAAAACTCAGCAATGGCTATAAGACTGGAAAAAGTCAGTTTTTATTTCCAACCCCAAAGTGCAATGCCAAAAAACGTTCAAGCTACTGCACAATTGCACTCATTTCACATGCTTGCAAAGTAACGCTGAAAATTCTCCAAGAGAGGCTTCAACATTACATGAACAGAGAACTTCCAGATGTTCAAACTGGATTTAGAAAAGGCAGAGGAAACAGAGATCAAATTGCCAACATCCATTGGATCACAGAAAATCAAAATAATTTGAGAAAATCATCTATTTGTGATTTATTGACTATGCCAAATCCTTTGACTGTGTGGATCATGACAAACTGGGAAATTCTCAAAGAGATGGGAATACCAGACCACCTTATTTGCCTCCTGAGAAATTTCAAGAAGCAACAATTAGAACTAGACAAGAAACAATAGACTGGTTCAAAATTGGGAAAGGAGTACATCAAGGCTGTATATTGTCACCATGCTTATTCAACTTATATGCACAGTATATCATATGACATGCTTGGCTGGATGAAACAAATCCTGGGCTGGATGAAACACAAGCTGGAATCAAGATTGCAGGAGAAATATCAATATCCTCAAATATGCAGATGACACCTATGGCAGAAAAAGAAGAAGAACTAAAGAGCCTTTTGATGAAGGTGAAGAGAAGAATGAAAAAACTCACTTAAAACTCGACATTCAAGGAACGAAATCATAGCATCTTGTCCCATCATTTCATGGCAAATAGGTGGGGAAACAATGGAAACAGTGACAGATTTCACTCTCTTGGGCTTTGAAATCACTGCAGAAGGTGAGTGCAGCTATGAAATTAAAAGACGCTTGCTCCTAGGAAAAAAACTAGACATCATATTAAAAAGCAGAGACTTTACTTTGCCAACAAAGGTCCATCTAGTCAAAATTATGGTTTTTCCAGTGGTCATGTATGGATGTGAGAGCTGGACCATAAAGACAGCTGAGCGCCGACAAATTGATGCTTTTGAACTGTGGTGTTGGACGGTAAGGAGATCAAATCAGTTAATCCTAAAGGAAATCAGTCCTGAATATCCATTGCAAGGATTGATGCTGAAGCTGAAACTGCAATACTTTGGCCTCCTGATGCATGGAGCTGATTCATTAGAAATGACCCTGACGCTGGGAATGATTGTTGGGGACGACAGAGAATGAGATGATTGGATGGCATCACTGACTCAGTGGACATGAGTTTGAGCAAGCTCTGGAGATGATGAAGGACAGGGAGGTCTTGTGTGCTGCAGTCCATGGGCTCGAAAAGGGCTGGGCACGACTGAGTGACTGGACAGCAGCAAGCGACTGACTTCAGCACGCCTATGACCGGCGCACTGTTGTTTAAAGCGCAAGTCTTAGTGTCTCTGTGAGCTTGCATCTTCCAGTTAGCTGTGGTCACTATCCGTCTATTATCTATACCAGACACTGAAGAGGATTTCAGTTATAATCTCTGGTGTGGTCACTGTGATCAGATAGTCTCATCACCGTCTTCTCTAGATCAATCTCTTAGAACATTTTCACTGAAGGAAAAATATCAGCTTCTAAAACTCAAAGCGTCAGGTGATCCTCTAACCGAGGTTAGAGATGGCCCTTTCAACCCCACATGCTCAGGAGTTAGGGGACCCAGGCAGGTTAGAAAGGAAAGTCTGTGTTTCCACCACCTGTAACATATTTGACCTGTTTGTGAAAAGCTTTTCATAAGAGAACCAAATGTTCCCCTTAACATTTACTTAAAAAATTAGAAAATGCGTTAGTAACAGCCTTATCTCCCAGATTTGCAGAGGAAAGGACAACATGACCTTTTAAATATTCTTTTTTAGTTAATTCTTAGGATCAAGATTGAGAAAAGAAATTGAGAATAAATATTGGAAAAATATGACTGTTAAGCAGCCAAACCTGGAAGAGTGGGCCCCACAATAGGGAAGGTAATTGATAGATGAATAATACAATGTGTAAAGATGTATTAGCCTTTTCATTATTTTGTACTATTTCTATTCAGTTGGAGCTGATTTCCATAGTAATATAGTTAGCTAAAAATCTCCCTTTCTATATAAGGTCTCCACAGAAAAAGCAAATATGAAAATGGCAATTTTTAAAACAATATTCTTTTTTGTTTAATAAAACTAATGTTTTCAAAATCTGCTTTTATTAAAACACAATAAATACCATCAATTTTTGACATGAAATCTCATTATATACTGTAAATATTTATCACTTTCTGGGGGAAGATTATGCCGTAGATGACTTCTCGTTGATTCACTCATAAAGCTGAGTAGGAAGTGAAGCTTCTTTTTATTTTCATAAAAATAAAAGGGACTCAGAATTTGACAACCATTCCATTTGGACCAGATAATCAGACAAAGCCCAGATGGTGCACTTTTCAACAGCATTTATTTTAGCGTTAGAAAAATTATAAAAATAATGCTAATATAAAAACCTTCCATGTAAAATAAATGGAAAATAGACAATAATGCTATCATAGAGATCATACCTGCTACTGTTCTGGGATGAATTTCCCTACTAAATCTAAAGTTTGGGTGTCAAGCATTCCAGTTCAAGGTGGGTAAAGCCATATAATTTCTACTGTTTTATGTTTGTTATTTGACAGGAAAACCTTTAGACCCAAATAACGGCTTAAGGCAGGAAACAAGCCACATGCCAACAGGTCCTGCTGTCAGCAAGCCCAGGGATCCTGGGGACCTACCTAGCTCAGTCATCGGTCAGACCTCTACAGACTTACAGACACTTGGTCACCAGTCACTGAGGACGCAAGTGACATAGTTTGGGGTCTGACATGGCTTTTGAGAGCTGATGAAAGCTAGGTGTGCACGTGCAGCTACGAAGTCTTGGAGTTAGAGTCAAGTGAGTCACAGGCCCACCGAGGATCCACGGACCGCTGCTAAGGGTCCCTGAAATAAACGACCTCTAACATGCGCCAAGCAGTTTTACCATCTATCATTTGGTCACTTACATTCCCAGTCTCTTTTTTAGAAACGTATGGCTCATCGTCCACCTGCAAGTATTCTGATTTGTTGTTGTTCAGTCTCTCAGTCGTGTCCGACTCTGCAACCCCATGGGCTGCAGCATGCCAGGCTTCCCGGTCCTTCACTCTCTCCCGGAGTTCGCTGATACAAAAGATCTAAAGTTGATTCCACCATTAACAGTCAATATTACCTTTCAGTTTTAGTCATACATCCGTAGTGTCAACCCCACTCCTGAAGACAAAAGAGAGTTAGACTTTAATAACTATCTCTTCTTTCTGAGCTAATATTGACAGGAGATGGGGAGAGGCGAGATTCTATCATATTGACCAAGTAAATAAAACTCAACTCGTTCAAGTCTTTAGCCTGGCATGTTAACTTCTGGATATTTATTCTTTTACCCAAGTGCACTAAGTTATCTTCCCAGATAGCACCCACATAATAGTATGGTGTTTCTCTACTGCACTTGGAAAACATTTTCTAAAGTTAAATAGTCTGCTATCAAACATCAAAAGACCAAACCAATTACCCTTAGATACTATTGTTTTGACTATTAAATTCTTACTTCATTTTAAAAAGTTGTTATCAATTGATAAAAGAAAAGTTATCATCTCAGAGTTCTCAAAATTATTCTGATTCTTCTACAATCCACTTTGAAGTTCAGACATGTTTTTATTTTTTGTGGATGCAACTTGTAGATGAAACTACGCATGTGCAATTAAACAATTTCTCCTTTAAATGCAATGGCCTTTCAATACTCAGATGATGTATTTTTTAAAGGGATTAACTATCCATTTTATGAAAGTGACTATTTAATTATTCTGGACCAGAAAATAAAAACAGAAAAAATAATAGCAATTATAATGTCCCAGACTCAGCCAAAGTCCATTTCAAATCCTGACCTGTTCTGTTTTTGGCCATCATGCTTATATTGTTCCAGTCAGACTTCAGGACTATAAAAATAATGAATGGTATTGGGCATGAACTTGATACTAAGAATATCCTTCTTAAAAACAGTATATTTGAATGTGTTCCAAGGAAACTGGATTAGGACAGTAAAATGAGAGTACATAGCTAACTCAACATTTGATTTTTAAAAGAATTAAATAATTACTATGCTAAAATAAAATAAAAAAGTCAGTGAAGCAGAAATTTCAAGAAATTATTTTAAAAATACAAAGCAGATAGAACTGGGTACGTGGCAACACCGAAGGCTGTGGCATATGCTGTTGTTCTACAGACATTCAAATCTAAGGGTCAAAGACTCTGTGAGAGGAGGGCACACGAGGACAGTCGTGAATCCAATAAACCAAGGAAACATGTCCTGCACACCTGGGTAGATTACCTTTTCCCCTGTGATCTGGTTCAGTGGGACACGTTAAAATAGCAAGTGACTGGGAGAAGCCGATGAGTACTCAGGAATAGGGCAACTTTGAACAGGAATTAAAGACTTCTACAATCAGAATTATAGCAAAGAGTATATCTTATTCTACTCGTATCACTACTAGAGAACTGTCTATGAGTTAGGGTAAGTAGACAGGATAGTACTCCTAAAATCTTTTTCAAAAGAATAAGCTAATATAGTGTGTCTAAAAAAATCATGTTAGCCCCAGAAATGAAAAATAAAACTATCAAGAGAAATTCCATCTAAATTTTGAAATTGTAGTAGAGGAGAAGAAATGGAGCAGAGAAAATTATCAGGAACACAAAAGGTATAAGATCATTTCAAAGCTAATGAAATAAATAATTATTTTTTTAGCTTTTGAAGTAAACAATATCAAGCAGAGTATATGCAATAATTTCAGTTTTCAGGAGAAATTTTAAAAACCGTGAGGATAATGAGAAAATTTAGTTTCCAGAAAGATAAGAATAGATTTTCTCCAAAGCAGTGACAATCAAATTGACATCACGCTTCTCATAAAAACCATGATATTAGAGAACACTGGAGTAAAACGTTGACACTTTCTGAAGGAAATGATTTTGAACCTAAAATTTTACATTCAATGAAAATGGCATGAAACTTGAAAGGCCTACAGAGAGGACTAGGATTAAAATCTCTAAAAATATTTGCCACATACAAACTCTGAACAAATCATTAGAAAAAGAACTGAAAAATAAATACACATAGGTACACATATACATAAGAACAATAAAATCATGAGATATAAACCAGCAAATAAGCAAGCAAAATTTCAGTCCAAAGAAATTCATAAAACATTTAGCTAATTCTAAAAAATTGTTTATGCACAATCTATGAAAATAATAACCTCGCCATCTGGATCTCAAATCCCAGTTGATCTCAGCATGTAGTATGGCAGGGGTTGGGAGACTAGCAGGCTATCATGGGGACAAATGCATCCAAAAAGGTGGGGGAAAAAGACAGAGTGAAAAACATCAGCAGACGTATGAGAGACACAGACGCTTGTCCTGGAGATTCAACATGAAAAGAATAGAAGTCTCAGGATGAGAGAGCTAAGAAGACATGAGAAAAAAGTATTAAAGGATACTAAAGGAGGATTTTTTCAGTACTCAAGAATGACATGAGAAAAAGACTCACAGATATTCCAGAAATTTTCCATTAAAATTTGAAATAAACCAAGAGAGAAGACAACATGAGCCTGAAAAAGAGCTGATAGTGAGTTGTTTAAAAATCCAGTGATGATAAAAATGATAATATCTATTGAGCTATGTGGGAGCTGAACCATAAAGAAGGCTAAGTGCTGAAGAACTGATGTTTCTGAACTGTGGTGTTGGGGAAGACTCTTGAGAGTCCCCTGTACAACAAGGAGATCCAACCAGTCCATCCTAAAGGAAATCAGTCCTGAATATTCATTGGAAGGACTGATGCTGTTGCTGAAACTCCAGTACTTTGGCCACCTGATGGGAAGAGTTGACTCATTTGAAAAGACCCTGATGCTGGGAAAGACTGAAAGGAGGAGGAGAAGGGGATGACAGAGGATGAGATGGTTGGATGGCATCACCGACTCAATGGACATGAGTTTGAACAAACTGTGGGAGATGGTGATGGACAGGGGAGCCTGGTATGTTGCAGTCCATGGGGTCAGACAGAGTTGGACATAACTTAGCAACTGAACAACAACAAAGAAATCTACAGTACTTATAATGCTCTTCCAAAAATCTAATATGTATCATAAAGTCATTAAGGGAATATTTAAATGAGAAATTTCTAAACTTTATATTTATATAAATTAAGGGAAAAACAGATTAAAATATACTATCAGCATTGTGTTATTTTTGTTAGAAAACAACTAAAACCAATTTTTAAATCATCTGGAGAATGGGAAGTATAAAGTTTCAAGAGTTTTTTTCTCTCATAAACTTTTCTGTACTACTTGATTTGTTATGAATATAACAAAATAAATTTGTTATGAATATAACAAAATAAATTTTTTAAAAAAAAATAAAAGCTAAACCATTCATCAAAAATGGATTATCATATAGTAACTCATTATATGTGGAATTTAGGAAAACTGGTACTAATGAACCTATTTTCAGGGCAAGATTAGAGGTATAGATGTAGAGGACTGACTTGTGGACACAGTGCAGAAAGGAGAGGGTGGGGTGAATCAAGAGAGCAGCAGTGACTTATGTGCACTGCATACGTGTACATATGTGTAAAGTAAACAGCTGGTGGGAGCTGCTGTACCGCAGGGATCTTAGCCCAGCGCTGTATGATGACCTAGGGGAGAGATGGAGGGGGAGGTAGGGGGAGGTGCAGAGGGAGGGAGGGCTGGTTCACACTGCTGTAGAGCAGAAACCATCACGACACTGAAAAGCAATTATCCTACAATTTAAAAAGTAAAATAGTAAAAATAAATTAAAATGCTCAGGGATTTCCGTGGTGGTCCAGTAGTTAAGGATCCACCTGCAAAAGCAGAGGATTTGGGTTTGATCTCTGGTCCAAGAGGATCCCACACACTGTGGAGCAACCAAGTCCATGAGACAGAACTACTGGAGCCCACGCTCTGCCAAAGGGGAGCCACCAGGAGAAGCCCGTGGGCAGCAGTGAACAGAGTTCCTGCTCGCTGTAGCTAGAGACCGTGTTCAGCAAAAAAAGAACCAGCACAGCCATAATATATATATATATACATGTATATATATATGTAAAGTTGTTTGTAATTATATCTCAAAAGCATATTTATTTCTTATATTTCTATTACAGTTTTAAAAGAGGACAGGGAAAAATATATCTGACAACTATTAAAAATTGGTATGTGCCGGGGGAGGGAATCGGGAGGGAGGAGGGAGGGGGGTTCTGGAGGGGGAACATATGTATACCCATGGCGGATTCATGTCAATGTATGGCAAAACCAACACAATAAAGTAAAGAAAATTAAAAAAATAAATAAATAAAATTAAAAAAATAAAAATTGGTATGTGCCAATTTTAGTTTCAGAGAAAATAGCACTTAAGGCGTTAAGTGAGATAAAGTCATATTGGTAAAAAGCAAATTTCATCAGGAAAATATGAGTTACAAACCTCAAGGCACCTAACAGCATAACCTTGATATATATCAAACTAAAACTCACATAAATTCAAGAAGTAATTGAAATAGATGCATAAGACTTTATGCATGCAAAATAATTTCTGTTCCATTAAAAATTTAATCAAACACTCACCAAAATTGACCCTCTATTACATCTTAAAGAATATTTCAATAAACTTACCCAATCAGAAGTCAGTGCAAGCCATATTTTCTGGAAACAATACTATTATACCCTTCTAAATATCTATGGTCATACAGGAAATCTGAATGTAAACTACAAATATTTATAAATGAACAATGATAGCAGTATGTGCTTGCCTGTCTGAATGTTCATATCTTACAGAGTGGTGCTCAGGTGAGTCTTTCTAATATTAAATCTATTTATTAGGAAACCATAAAGAAATAGACTGTGGATTCATTTAAAGAAGGCAGAAAAAGCAAAATGTGTAAAAATATAAAAAGAAGAAATAAGGAGGAAAAAGAATTAACATGAAAAAGTATAAACAAATGCTAATTCTTGGTAAAAACTAATAAATACAGAGTCTTTGATAAGCCTGATCAAAGAAATAAGCATAAATTTCACAGCTTTTTACAAATGCTTAATCTCATGCATCCATCATTACAATGTTGCATAGAACAGATTCACCACCATAAAAATCTCCTGTGTTCCACCTATGCATTCCCCCATCTCCTGAACTCCTGGCAGGCACTGACTATCATTATAATATCACATAGAGAGCTTTTACTACCCTAAAGATCCTCTGCCCTCTATTCACGTCTCCCCACCTCACACCCTGGTAAATGATAGCCTATTCATTATATCCATAGATTTGCCTTTTCCAAAATATCATTTGATTGGAATCGCACAGTTTATAGCCTTTTTAGAAAGACTATCTTTTTTTTCTTGGAGATATGCATTGAAGTTTCCTACATGTATTTTGTGGCTTCAGAGCTCATTTGTTCTATGCTGCATACCATTCCATTGCACAGGAAGAACATAGCTTATTTAACCAGTCACCTTTTAAAACAGGTGGTTGCTTCCAGTTTGGGCAGCTCTGAATCCAGCTGCTGTAAAAACCTGCGCCAATTAGTGCAGACGTGTTTACATCTTGTTCACGTGGACTTCTAGGATTGGAACTGCTGGATTGTATGGTAAGCCTATGTTCGCATGCATACCTGCTAAGTTGTTTCAGTCGTGTCCAAGTCTTTGCAACCCTCTGGACTGGAGCCCGCCAGGCTCCTCTGTCCATGGAGTTCTCCAGACAAAAGTACTGGAGGGGTTGCCATGCCCTCCTCCAGGGGATCTTCCCGACCCAGGGATCGAACCTGAGTCTCTTACATCTCCTGTATGGGCGGGTGAGTTCTTTACCACTAGTGCCACCTAGGAAGCCTAGGCCGAGCTTTGTAAGAAAGTCCCGTGTTATTCTGCATTCATGTGAGAGGTTCTGTCGCTCTGCCTCCTTACCACCAGTTGGTATTGTCAGCGTTTGGATATTAACCCTTCGGATAGTTGTGTGATGGTATCTTATTGCTCTGATGTGCAGTTTCCTGGTGACATATGATGTTGAACACCTTTTCATGGGCTCATTGACATGTGTATACGTTTTTGGTGAGGTGTCTATTCATATTTTTTGTCCATGTTTTAATTGGGTTGTTTGTTTTCTCATTGCTAAGTGTTAAGAGTTCTTTGTACATTTTATATACAAGTTTTTTTTTTAAAATCAAATATGGGCTCTAAAATATTCTTTTTCCTACTTTGTAGCCTATACTTTTATTATTTTAACAGTGACTTTCAAAGAGCAGAATTTTTTCTTTTAAAAGTAGTCTGACATCAACTTCATTTATTTCATGGGTTGTGATTTTGGTGTTGTTTCTAAAAATGCATCTTTAAACTCAAGGTCGATTTTCTCCTAGGTTATCTGCTACAAGTTGCATGGTCTTGCATCTTATGTTTGGGTCTATGACTCACTTTGAGCTCATTTTTAGAAAGGTGTTAGGTCTGTGTCATATTTTTTTTCATGTACATGTCTCATTTTCCCAGTAGCATTTTTTTAAAAAGATCATTCTTTTTTCCATTAAATTTATTTTATTCTTTGTCAAAGATCTGTTAGCTATGTTTGTGTGAGTCCATTTCTGTGACTTTTTTTCCCTGTTATACTGATCTATTATTTTGTCAGTATCACAGCTTTAATTACTGTAGCTTTATGGTAAATCTTTAAGTCAGATAGTGTCATTCTATAGATTTGTTCTTCTTCAATATTGTTTTTGCTATTCCAGATCTTTTTGTTTTTGATATACTAAAAACTAGAGAATCAGTTTGTCAACGGGTACAAAATAACTTACTGGGATTTTTGTCTGAGATTCCATTGCCTCTCTAGATAATATTGGGAAGAACTGATATCTTAACTGGTATCTGAGTTTTCCTTTGCCTCCTAGATCTGTCTATTACTGACAGAGGAGTTTTGAAATATCCAACTATTTTTCTGGATTTGTCGATTTCTACTTGAAATTCTATCAGCTTTTGCCTCATAGATTTTGATGCTCTGCTGTTAAGGAACAAGCACATCAAGCACTGTTATGTCTTCCTGGTGAAGTGACCCCTTCATCATTATGCGATGACTCTCTTGATCCCTGAAAGTTAGCATCGCTTCTGAAGTCAGCTTCATCTGCCATTAGTATAGGCACTATACTTCTTTTGATTCACTCTGGGACTGCACAGCTTCTACTCCTTAACTTTTAGAATTCTTCGTAGCACAGCAAGTTTCAATCTCCCACCTTCAGGGAAGGAAAAGCGGTGAGGCCCACATGTGAGAGTGAAGTGGGGTCGCCCAGGCGGGCAGACTCTCTGCGGCCCCGCGGGCTGTGGCCCACCGGGCCCCTCCGCCCAAGGGACGGTCTCAGCAGGAATACTGGAGCGGGCTGCCGTTTCCTTCTCTACCATTTCAAGGCTACAGTGAAGTGACGTCGCCCAGGTGTGCCCGACTCTGCGGCCCCACGGCTGTGACCCACCAGGCCCCTCTGCCCATGGGGCTTTCCAGGCAAGAGTCCTGGAGTGGGTTGCCGGTGCCTTCTCCAGGGGGCCTTCCCAACCCAGGGACTGAACCCGGGCCCCCCGCACTGTGGGCAGACGCTTTGCCGTCTGAACCACCAGGGAAGCAGAAGCCCACCTGCAGAAACACCCAAAATGTTGTCTGGCGCTTGGGTACAGAAAGGATTCGGCCCAATTCCTTCTCACCTAGCATCCTGAAGCGTGCTTTGGGGGCTCACAGCCGCCGGCGTAAGGTGAGGGTGGACGGGCGGCGCCCTGGGGCAGCGGGCCGAGCACCGACGGGGCGCACGCCCTCTCCGGCCGAGGTCCGCCCTGGGCGGCGGGAGCTCCGGCGCCCGCGAGTCCAGGCCGGGCGCGCCTGCCCGGGCCAGCCGCCCGTGCTCCCGGCCCTGCGGCTCTCCCGCCGGCCGGACGCCCGCCCCGCAGGCTGCGGACCAGCCCTGCCGGTCACCGCGTCTGGGTGTCCCCGCGCGCAGGCCGCGGCCTCCCCGGAGCCGCCGCCAGGGCAGCTTCGGCCGAGTGGGGTCGCCTCGCAGGGCCCTGCAGCGGGCCCCGGCCTCCGGGGGCCGGACCTCACGTCGCGCCGAGCGCTGGCAGAGGGCCTCCCGAGGGCCCGGCGGCGTCTCCGTCCCCGCCGGCCCGACGCCGGCCTCCGGGCGCGATCAGGCCCATCCCGGACGGGAGCTGCTCCCGGAGCCACAGAGGCGAGACGCCCAAGCGGTCGGGGCCGGAGGCCGGCGGGCCGGACTGGCCCCGCAGCCCGGTGCGTCCAGGGAGAGCTGCCCCGGGGTCTGGCCAGGCCGCTGGCCGCTGTCACAGGAGACTCGCCCCGGCCGCCGCAGACTCCTCACCCCTTCACTCGCAGTCGCTCGGTTCTCTGTAAATGATCAGAGGGAGCTTCTTCCTGAGCAGTCTTGTGTTTTTTGATCCCCTGTCAGTCCCTGTTTTTACTTGGTGTATTCAGACCATTCACATTTACAGTGATTATTGATATAGCTGTATTAGTTTCTACCATATTTATAACCTTTAAAAAAAACTCATCACACTTTTCTTTTGTTACTTTGCTCTATTCATACCGTTTTCTATCTTTTCTAATTGCGAATTGGTATATGATTCTATATTCTCTCCTCTCTCAGCATATCAATTACACTTTGTAAATTATTTTAGTGGTTGCTCTAAAGACTGCTACACACATTCATAATTAATCTAAGCCTACCTGTGAATATACTATGCCGCTTTACAAGTACAGCATTGGACGAGGTCCAATTTCTCTCTGTCATCCGCTTCTAACACTGCTGTCCTTCATTTCATTTACTTATAAGCTATAATCATAGTCATCTTTTAGAGCAGCTAAGAATAACAGAAATATGTTTATTACTTGTTCAGTCACTCAGTCATGTCCAACTCTTTGCCACCCCATGAGCTGCAGCACGCCAGGCTTTCCCATCCTCTCTATTCCCAAAGTTTGCTGAGACCCATGTCCATTGAGTGATGCTATCCAACCATCTCATCCTCTGCTGTCCCTTCATCAAAGCATCACAGTCTTTTCCACTAAGTCAGCTCTTTGTACCAGGTCGCCAAAGTATTGGAGTTTCACCTTCAACATTAGTCTTTCCAATGAATTCAGAGTTGATTTCCTTTAAAATTGACTGGTTGGATCTGCTTGTCCAAGGGACTCTCAAGAGTCTCTTCCAGCACTGCGGTTCAAAAGCATTAGTTCTTTGGTGCTCAGCCTTTTTTATGCCCCATGACTACTGGAAAAACCATAGCTTTGATTATATGAACTTTCGTTGGCAAAGTGACATCTCTGCTTTTTATTTTTTTCTGTGTTTCCATGGAGACTTTTATTAATTTATTTATTTATTTTATATTGTAACAAATTCCAGAAAGACTTTTTTTCTTTACATTACTGTGTTGGTTTTGCCATACATTGACATGAATCTGCCATGAGTATACATGTGTTCCCCTTCCAGAACCCCCTCCCACCTCCCTCCTGATTCCATCCCTCTGGGTCATCCTGGTGCACCAGCCCTGAGCACCCTGTATCATGCATCAAACCTGAGTTGGTGATTCATTTCACATATGATAATTTACATGTTTCAATGCCATTCTCCCATATCTTCCCACCCTTGCCCTCTCCCATAGAGTCCAAACAACTGTTCTATACTTCTGCCTCTCTTTTGCTATCTCGCATACAGGGTTACCATCTTTCTAAATTCCATATATGTGCATTAGTATACTGTATTGTTGTTTTTCCTCCTGGCTTACTTCACTCTGTATAATAGGCTCCAGTTTCATCCACCTCATTAGAACTGATTCGAATGTATTCTTTTTAACGGCTGAGTAATATTTCATTGTGTATATATCTCTGCTTTTTAATATGCTGTCTAGGTTTGTCATAGCTTTTCTTCCAAGGAGCAAGCGTCTTTTAATTTCATGGCTGTAGTCACCATCTGCATGTGATCTTGGAACCCCAAAATAAAGTCTGTCCCTGTTTCCACTTTTTCCCCATTTTTTTTTTTACCATGAGGTGATGGGACCAGATGCCATGATCTTAGAATTTGAATGTTGCATTTTAAACCAGCTCTCACTTTCCTCTTTCACCCTCATCTAGAGGCTCTTTAGTTCCTCTTCATTTTCTGCCATTAGAGTGGTATCTGCATATCAGAGGTTATTGATATTTCTCCTGACAATCTTGATTCCAGCTTGTGCTTCATTCAGCCCAGCACTTCACATGATTTACTCTGCATAGAAGTTAAACAAGTGGAGTGATAATATACAGCCCTGATGGACTCCTTTCCCAATTTGGAACCAGTTCATTGGTCCATGTGATCTTGAAGCCCAGGAAAAATAAAATCTGTCGTGTCTGTCTGGATCCCTGTTCCTTTTCTTTGGTCTGTTCTCCCTTCGTGTTAAGCTTGGGAGTTTCTGTTCACATGTCTTCATATCATACATCACTGATTATTTCCTCAGCTATTTCTACTGATGAGCCATCAAAGGCATTCATCAGTTCTGTTACAGGTCTTTTTTGTTTGTTTCTAACATTTAGTTTTGATAATTTCTTAGAGTTTCCATATCTCTCTTACATTGCCCATCTGTTCTTGTATGTTTTCCCTTTTTCTACAGAGCTCTTAGTATACTAATTAAAGGTATTTTAAATTCTTGTCACTTCTGAGTCTAGTTTTGGTTCTTGCTCTGTCTCTTGAGACTGTGGGGTTTCTACTGTTTGCCTTTTTTATCTTTTATCATATCTTATAATTTTTACTAAAAGCTGGACAGGATGCATTGAGTAAAAACACTGAGATGAAGAAACCTTTGCTGTAAGATTTTATATTTCTCTGTCAGAGTGATCCTCTGCATTTCCTGTCTGCTGTACCTGTCAGCATCAGAGGTTAAGATTTCTGCTGGTGCTCTTGTCTCTGTGTCCTGTGTTGGCCCATTGTTTCTCCTGGAGGCGCTTTCTTAAACAGAGCCTGAGCTTGGCAGTTCCCTCAGCTGTAACCCTGTGTTCTTGTGAAGGAGTCCTATTGGTGGGCCCGCAGGTGTGAAGGGAAGTAGCCTGCGATCCCGCCGCTAGGTCTCAGTCCTTGTTTGGTCTGTGCGCTGGTCTGTGAGCCTTGCAAATAGTTTTTAGCTTTTCTCCCCCGCAGTGTGTTAGGAAGGCCCTGGAGCTGTGCATTTCCATTCTCCTGTATGAAAAGCTTGAAGAAACTGGCTTTGGACATTTTACTTGCCTCCTATCAGCTAGGGTCTGATGAAATAATTTCCCTGGAAGGAAAGCCTTTGTTAAGGAGAACAGAATGCCCTAGGTATATTTCAAAATAGTTATTTTCCCCCTTCCTCTGCCAGAAGCAGCTGGGTAGGGGTGAGTGGGGTGGTTCTCTGATTTTCACTATGAGGAGCTGGTGAGGTTCATGAGGGTAAAACTCACAACTGTGGGGATCTACCTAATGCTGGGTCTCCAGGAGCCTTTTTAAAACTCTTAAGCTGATCCAGGCTCTGTCTCCAGGAACTGTCAACTACCGCTTGTGTGTTCTTACCAAGTTCTGGGCCCTGTGGCTTCTGTTTCCAAAGAGGAATGATTCTCTATTTATGGGTCACTCCAGTTTAGGGGCCTGAGGCCTCAGTCTCTGGTGTTTTATCTAAAGAGGGTCATTGATTTTCAGCCTGTTCTGTTCTGTTGTGATGACAAAAATGAAGGTCTCCAACATTTCACAAGTTAGACACCAGTGATCTTCTCGATGAACTACTAAATGTAAAAGAACAGGTTACAGAGTGGTAAAAACTATTCAATTCAGTCACTCAGTCTTGTCCGACTCTTTGCGACCCCATGAATTGCAGCAGGACAGGCTTCCCTGTCCATCACCAACTCCTGGAGTCCAAACCCACGTCCATCGAGTCAGTGATGCCATCCAGCCATCTCATCCTCTGTTGTCCCCTTCTCCTCCTGCCCCCAAATCCATCCTAGCATCAGGGTCTTTTCCAGTGAGTCAACTCTTTGAATCAGGTGGCCAAAGTATTGGACTTTCAGCTTCAACATCAGTCCTTCTAATGAACACCCAGGACTGATCTCCTTTAGGATATATGGGTTGGATCTCCTTGCTGTCCAAGGGACTCTCAAAAGTCTTCTCTAACACCACAGTTCAAAAGCATCAATTCTTCAGTGCCCAGCTTTCTTCACCGTCCAACTCTCACATCCATACACGACTACTGGAAAAACCATAGCCTTTACTAGACAAACCTTTGTTGACAAAGTAATGTCTCTGTTTTTCAATATGGTATCTAGGTTAGTCATAACTTTGCTTCCAAGGAGTAAGCATTTTTTAATTTCATGGCTGCAATCACCATCTGCAGTGATTTTGGAGCCCAAAAAAATAAAGTCTGACACTGTTTCCACTGTTTCCCCATCTATTTGCCATGAAGTGATGGGACCAGATGCCATGATCTTAGTTTTCTGAATGTTGAATTTAAGCCAACTTTTTCACTCTCCTCTTTCACTTTCATCAAGAGGCTTTTTAGTTACTCTTCACTTTCTGTCATAAGGGTGGTGTCATCTGCATACCTGAGGTTATTGATATTTCTCCAGGCAATCTTGATTCCAGTTTGTGCTTCCTCCAGCCCAGTGTTTCTCATGATGTGCTCTGCATAGAAGTTAAATAAGCAGGGTGGCAATATACAGCCTTGACGTACTCCTTTTCCTATTTGGAACCAGTCTGTTGTTCCATGTCCAGTTCTAACTGTGGTTTCCTGACCTGCATACAGGTTTCGCAAGAGACAGGTCAGATGGTCAGGTATCTGACCATGTCTTTCAGAATTTTCCACAGTTTACTGTGATCCACACAGTCAAAGGCTTTGGCATAGTCAATAAAGCAGAAGTAGATGTTTTTCTGGAACTCTCTTGCTTTTTCAATGATCCAGCAGATGTTGGCAATTTGATCTCTGGTTCCTCTGCCTTTTCTAAAACCAGCCTGCACATCTGGAAGTTCCCAGTTCACGTGTTGCTGAAGCCTGACTTGGAGAATTTTGAGTATTACTTTACTAGTGTGTGAGATGAGTGCAATTGTGCAGTAGTTTGAGCATTCCTTGGTATTGCCTTTCTTTGGGATAGGAATGAAAACTGACCTTTTCCTGTCCTGTGGCCATTGCTGAGTTTTCTAAATTTGCTGGCATATTGAGTGAAGCACTTTCATAGTGTCATCTTTCAGGATTTGAAATAGCTCAACTGGAATGCCATCATCTCCACTAGCTTTGTTCATAGTGATACTTCCTAAGGCCCACTTGACCTCACATTCCAGGCTGCCTGGCCCTAGATGAGTGATCACACCACTGTGATTATCTGGGTCGTGAAGGTCTTTTTTGTACAGTTCTTCTGTGTATTCTTGCCACCTCTTCTTAATATCTTCTGATTCTGTTAGGTCCATACCATTTCTGTCCTTTATCGAGCCCATCTTTGTGTGAAATATTCCCTTGATCTCTAATTTTCTTGAAGAGATCTCTAGTCTTTCCCATTCTGTTGGTTTCCTTTATTTTTTGCCTTGATTGCTAAGGAAGGCTTTCTTATCTCTCCTTGCTCTTCTTTGGAACTTTGCATTCTAATGAGAATTTCTTTCCTTTTCTCCTTTGCTTTTAGCTTCTCTTCTTTTCATAGCTATTTGTAAGGCCTCCTCAGACAGCCTTTTTGCTTTTTTGCATTTCTTTTTCTTGGGGATGGTCTTAATCCCTGTCTCCTGTACAGTGTCATGAACCTCTGTCCATTGTTCATCAGGCACTCTGTCTATCAGATCTAGTCCCTTAACTCTATTTCTCACTTCCATTGTATAATCATAAGGGATTTGATCTGGGTCATACCTGAATGGTTTAGTGGTTTTCCCTATTTTCTTCATTTTAAGTCTGAATTTGGCAATTCAAATTGTAAAAACTATTAAAGATCATTAAAAATGCAGTGTTTCAGCATAAGATACAAACCTTCTATAACCCTTATATGAATTCCAAAGTTAGCATAAAAACTGAAAATTGTAGGTCCACCTCTCTTTTGAACATAGAGGCAAATGTCCTAAATACCCATGGCGGATTCATGTCAATGTAGGGCAAAACCAACACGATAATGTAAAGAAAAATAAATAAATAAAATTAATTAAAATAATAATAGTAATAAATATTTAAAAGTGATCCAGCAGAATTTGCAGGATCTTAGTTCCCCAGTGAGGGATCAAACCCACGCCTCTTGGAGAGGGAGCATGTAACCTTAACCATTGGACCATCAGGGAAGTCCCTGACAGGTTTTCTTTATAACTTCTTTTCTTTTAGAAAATATTTTTTAAAAAAGCATCTCCGTTTTTCAGATAGCTTCATTACCACAGTTGAGAGGCCTTTTATTTTCAGTTCATGGCTCCATTTATTGAGGACAGTACACTGGGCCCCAAGCAGATATTCTATGTGTATTTTCAGTGAATGGATGAATATCACATCCAAGTCTGTCTAAGGGGAGTTGTGGGATACACAGCGCAAAGGGCAAGGTCACTAACCTTCAAGAGCCCCCGTCTCTCTTGGGGGGATCAGCCATAAACACAGCAGACTCATCCAAATCCGATCGTGGTAGTTGCCCCTAGAGAGAAACTGTCACAGTTCTGTAGGTTTGTGTGCGAAAGACAGATTAGTTGCAAAAGGCAGTGTTTATTTAGATCATGGTTTAAGAAATGGAGAGAAAGGAGTGCTCTGACTAAATCTCACGATGGCCAAGGATCATAGATGAGATGTGTGCCGCGGTCTTTCAGAGGCTTAGCTACTGAGAATCAGGGCCTAGAACTGTTTCAGAATGCTTCTTCTGGATTCCAAAAAGTTGACTGCAGAATCTGAGTTTTTCATAACTTGATCAGTCTAAGAGGTAGCATCCTGTCACTTTTATGGCAAATAGAAAATATCCCTGGAACGTCGTCTCACTGCGCATGACTTAAAAGCTTCAGCCCCTCGGGGTCTCTCCCTATTTCTGGAGATCCTCAGGAACATTTCAGATGAGCACTCGGAGCGTCCTGTCCAGATATTCTGACGTCTCCCTGCTCTTCATCCCGTGGTCCAAGCTCCAGAGGCTTCTTGCACGAGTGCTTGTCTCGCCACGGCTGCCTGTGCTCAGCAAGCTGCTGGGTGTGGCGCTGCCTCGTCTCTCCCCAGCCGCAAAGTGGTTGTGTTCATAGAGGAGGAAGAAGGTCTGTCCCCACACCGTGCGGCCCTTTGTAAAACGGGCCTGGTGGGGTTTGTGCTTACCTGTCCCTGAATCTCTCTCTCTCTCTCTCTCACAAACACACACACACACACACCCCTTCCATTCTCTTTAGCACCCACATGAACCTGTATAATTTGGAAAGTGGACCATCTTCTAAGAGGTATTATGTTTTCTTTTCCTATTCCCCATGAATTTTCCCATTACTCTTTTTCAGGCAAACACTCTTGTCTCTCAAATCAGGCAAAAAAAAAAAAAAAAATCGGTTCCAAATCTTGGAAGCTCACTTCATCAGTTTCTGAGCTATGTCTGATCACTTCTAACTCCCAATATAGGATATGAATCACCCTTAACAGACTTAGGAAGACCAAAAATCCTTTCACTTGTTTTTTCTTTTTAAAATTTGCAGGTCGTTTTGCTGAGTAACTCTCTGGGGCTTTGTGCCATGTCTCAGACCCAGGAATCTCTCTGGAGAGCTCCCGGGAACCTGCTGTGCAGACTCACCACCCTTCTCTGGAGACCTCCTGCCTCCGCAGCTGCAGCCTCGCCTACACACAGGCCCCTCTGCCTGCAGGACCTTCAGAGCTTTTCTCTCTCATCCCAACCCCCTTCCCGAGGATAGGATTCTTCTTCTAGTTGCACTTCTGTGTGTGTGAGTGTGTGTGTGTAGGGGGCCATCCCTCTCCAGCTTTGATATTTTTTCCTAAGCTCCTCTGCTTCTAGAAAGAGTCTATTTATTCTTCTTCTACCTCTTCAAAAGGTGTGTGGTTTCCTAAAGGCTTGGGCGACAGAGAGTTAAGATGTTGTGCACTTTCGGTCCTGCAATATTCCTTCCCCGATGCAATGTTGGACAGAGGAGCCCTTTTCCATCATAGATTATTACAAGATAATAAGTATAGTTACCTGTGCTATACAATATGTCCTTGTTGGTTATATATTTTATGTATAATGATGTGTAGATATGTTTATCCTTCTCCTCTTTCCCCTTGGAGAAGGAAACGGCAACCCACTCCAGTACTCTTGCCTGCAGAATCCCACGGACAGAGGAGCCTGGTGGACTGCTGTCCGTGGGGTCGCACAGAGTCGGACACGACTGAAGTGACTGAGCAGCAGCAGCAGTGGCCTTGCCCTTTTGCTAACCATGAGTTTGTTTTCTATGTCTGTGAGTCTATTTCTGTTTTAAGATAAGTTCATTTCTATCATTTTTTTTATATTTCACATATAAGTGATATCACTCTCTAATGCCTCATGTCATATCCAACCTCTAGCCTCTAGCCTATTAATATGCTCTTAATATGTGCAATGGGTAATTGTATGTGTCAACTTGACGAGGTTGCAAGGTGCCTAGATATTTGGTTGACCACGTGTCTGTAAGGTGACTCCAGAGGAGCTTAGCATCATCCTTCTTGAAGAAGGTACTCTCAGGGTGAGTGGCCATCATCCAATCTGTTGAGGGTCTGAAGAGGACAGAAAGGCAGAGCAGGGGAATTTGCTTTCCCAGTTTTGGAATGGAACACACACCATTGGTTTGCACAGGTCTCAGGCCTTCAGGCTCAGACTGGAATGATACCACTGGCTTTTCTGGGTCTCTAGACTGCAGATGGTGGATTTAGGACTGAGCTGCCATGACTCATGAGCCGATTCCTCATAGTAGTTCTGTCTTTGTCTCTGTCTCAGTCTCTCGCTCTCTGTTTCACTGAAGAACCCTGACTAATATATATTTCTGATTGGAAATTTTCTCTTCACTCTTGAAGCCAAGTATTTCCTTGGCTCCTCTATCACTTCAAATATGAAGTTCAGCCAACTCTTCTCATGTTTTCTTGCCTTTTCCACTCTCTTGTCATTTCCTCCAGCTCTCACTAGGCCTACACTTTAGAGCTTAAATTATTTTCCAGACTCTTAGAAGATCATTCGTCCATTTTCAGATTAACTTTTAGGGTATTATTGTCATATTTCACACTACTATACAGTAGTTTGAATAAGGCATGGTAATTATTCAGGGACAACGGAGGGTCTGACCTAGGAGAGTCAGACTTTCCGATAAGATCCTAAGCTCCCTCTTCCTGGCGTGCACAGGAGATACTGCAGACAGCAGGGAATGCTGGGAAGGAGACAGCTGAGCATCAACAGCAGAGGCCCTAGGAGTGAAAAGTGAGCAGTTTAGGACAGGGCTGGCAAACACCCAGAGGAGTGTGACATCACCCTTTTTCTTGCTCACACTGAACACAGCTAGGCAGTCTTAGCCTTGCACCTGGAAACAGCCACAACCCAGTGCCCTGCGAGGTACGACGAATACATGTATCCAAATTGACACGTAAGATAAAGACCTTTTACCCCCTTGGATTCGTAGTTGAGAAAGAAAAGATGAAGTCAAGCTAATGTTAAGAAGATTGTGGGTGTGCATTTTGCTTCCAAAAATTACTAATGACAGAAGACATATTTATCCTAACGTGAAATGTTGGTTTTCTGACGAGTGTAAGTCAGTCCCACCAAAGGGTCCATCTGAGAAGATATATGCCATAATCAGTGGTATTGACTGGGATATGTGACACCTTTAAATTACTGTGTCCTCAGCTTCCAAGAGATTACTCACCTTGGGTACATATGGGGACACAGCCTTCTGTTGTCCATTGGTTTCAGTTCAGTTCAGTCGCTCATTCATGTCTGACTCTTTGCAACCCCATGGACTGCAGCATGCCAGGCCTCCCTGTCCATCACCAACTCCTGGAGCTTGTTCAGACTCATGTCCATTGAGTCAGTGATGCCATCCAACCATCTCATCCTCTGTCGTCCCCTTCTCCTCCTACCCTCAGTCTTTCCCAGCATCAGGGTATTTTCAAATGAGTCAGTTCTTTGCAACAGGTGGTCAAAGTATTAGAGTTTCAGCTTCAGGATCCATCCTTCTGATGACTATTCAGGACTTCTTTCCTTTAGTTGGATCTCCTTGCAGTCCCAGAGACTCTTAACAGTCTTCTCCAACACCACGGTTCAAAAGCATCAATTCTTCGGCCCTCAGCTTTCTTTATAGTCCAACTCTCACATCCATACATGACCACTGGAAAAACCATAGCCTTGACTAGATGGACCTTTGTTGGCAAAGTAATGTCTCTGCTTTTTAATATGTTGTCTAGGTTGGTCATGGCTTTCTTCCAAGGGTTAGTTTACTGAAGCCTATATGACTTGCCATCATGAATGACACACAGATCTTCTAGCAAATAAGTTAATGTTACTCTGGTAAACATGATTCTGTCCTCAGGACACTGCCTTTCCAGACTCCCTTGACATCCCAGACTTCTGTTACTTCTCCATGTCCATGCCTCTGGGTAGAATTTCACCCACTGAAGAGGTAAAAATCAATGATGATAATGTGATACAATGATTTTTATTTTCATGCTCTTCAGTATGCTGCAGAAAATTCAAAAGAGAAATTAGAAAATGTTTTACAAGGCGTGTTGCATATGTCACTCTGGGTACATATATAGTATCCTGATGCTGCAGACAACTGCTTAGCTGTTCATTTTATTAAGAAAAAAAACCCAGAGTCTCTTAAAAGCTAAAACTGAACCACATTTTAATTTTAATATTTAGAAAATCAAAAAGAACATTTTGGCAAGCTTGTGATTATTTCTAATTGCCTTAGAGAACTCGTGTTCTGGGGAGGGGTTTGATAAGAAGCAAAGCGTAGAGAATCGATTTCATCTGCTGTTTAACTGGATGCCAGCGCCACACTCAATGCAGCGCCACTGTATGTCATACCAGTTCCTGCTGCAGAGGGCACAGCAGAAGAGAGGCAGTGCCTGGGCAACCTTGTGGGCCAAGCCCTGTGGGAAGGCTCAGGAACACATGCTATCCAGGCATGCACATTTATCAAATGATTTACACAATTTTTTTCCTAGCCTATATTGCAGACATGACACAATTACTAGATTTATTAATTCCTCGTTGCAGGGACTAGTGATTTCCCAATGTGATGGACTAATGCATATTGCATTAGCTCTGACATCTGGGGCTCTACACCCACCAACTTCAAGAGATTAACCGAAACAACAATGCAACTTTCCCTTTGCCACGGGATGAATTTCCTCTCTCCCACCCTCCCTCCCTCCCTGCCTTCCCACATCCTCCCCTTTCTCCTGCTCTCTTAAGCACTCAACAGGCTTTTCTCAGCAATGAAAGCAAGAAAGTATTTGATTTACAACCTCATTTTGTCTCCACTTGTATTTCACCTTCCATCTTCACATTTCTTATTGAAAACCAGGATGAGTGGGGGAAGACGTATAGACTATCTATTTTCCTCTCAATCTTTCAAGCCTTTGGAGAAGCACCAATCACTATTCAAGTTGTCAAGAATTCTATCAGGATCTAGAAGCAGGACTCAAAGGAGCACAATAGCATATGGCTCTCGCATTAGACCTGGGGTCTGGGGGCCACTTCGTCTTTGGTGGGGCTAAGAGAACCGGCAGAGAACAAGATGGTCACACGCCCGCTGGGGGCCTCGTCCTCTCCCTGCATCTGCTCGGATAAATGCCTTCCGCCTGGTGCTTTGTTGCCTGAAGCCCCTCTGTTGGTGGCACTGCTCTGCCGCTGTCTCCCACGTTCTTTTGTTCCTGCTGTGGAACCCTTGTGCTCTGCATCCTGCCCGGAGGCCAACGTCAGAGGCAGGTGTCCCAATGTTGCAGGCGAAGCTCTCGGTCTCCGTTATTTGTCAAGTTGCCTGTGGAAGCAGGCCGAGTGTAAAAAGCAGGGAGACAAGCGCCGTCGCATAGACATTAGCTGACGCACAGCCTCCGCGCCAGAGAGACAGTGTCACAGTCATCATGAACTGGTTACTGTGCCCTGACTGCAGGGCAGCCGCCGCCCAGCCAATGTGGCACCGTGCAGGGATACGTGCCCTAATTTGCCAATCTTCTTTTTTCCCAAAAGAAGCCAGAAATACGGATTTTCATGTAAAATTTTCCTACTTACAAACCTTGGCAACTAATTCACATTTTTTAAGAAAGTGTAGGGCAAGGCAAACAAAACCCGTTCACAGATGTGATTAACTCCATGCATTGATAGTTCTGGGTTAGAACTCTATCCCTAGGAGATGTGTCAGGAAATGCCAGGTATGTTTGTCTGAAAGTTCAGACTTTTTGGATAGTTTTTATCTTCAGAGAACTGCCTCTCAATATACTTTTGTCAAAAATACTTTTACACTCTTTTTTTTTTTTTTTTTTTACTTTTACACTCTTATATGTCTCCTTACCTCTTAGTATCAATTCACCAAATGTTTATTTGAGCATCTCTGATAATTTGGTACCATCCAGGACACAGGGAGAAATGCAAAGGTATTGGGAATGGATTAGGCTGCATCAAAATTGACCCGAATTAGTGCTGGCTTCAACAAGGTGAATATATGCTTCTCACATCGTGCTCAGCAGCAAACAATTCAGAGGTGCTATGCTGTCTCCACAGTGTCAGGGACCTAGAATCTTCCTCAACTGTGGCTGTGTTACCCCTGAGGTGTGGACCTTAACTTTATGGCCCAAGATGGCTCAGTGTCTGCTCCTGTCAAGTAACGCCAATGTCGCTGCGGCAAAATGAAGAGCAACGAAGAAGCAACATCTGGTTTTATTTTTTTAACTGCGTGTAGTGGATCAACAACGCTGTGGAAGTTGCGGGTGGCCAGCGCAGGGACTCAGCTGCGCACAGCCCCGTGTCGATCCTCCCCTAGTCACCGCCCCCACCCAGGCCGACGCTCACCGTTGAGCAGAGTTCCCTGCACTGTGAAGCATGTCCTTGATGATCAGCAGTGTGCGCGTGTCCATCCAACTCCCCACTGTCCCTTCTCCGCCTCCTTCCCACCCCGCAGCCTGAAGTCTGTTCTCTAGATGTGTGCATCTCTTTCTGTTTTGTAGACAAGTCCAGTTGTATCATCTCTCTTTAGACTCCACCTGTAAGGGGTGTCGTACGATATTTGTCCTTCTCTGGCTTCCTTCACTCAGTATGACACCTCCAGGTCCCCTGGGTCTAACTGACTCTCTCTGGAAATGGCAGAACTCATGGTTCGATCACATTATGTTCATGAATGTCACTTGGAACCAGCTTACTGGCACGGGAGGAAGGTAAGTGTAGAGGGCCACACAGTTGGTGACTAATGTCCTTTGCTCTACTGCCATTTCATGTGCCATCTAGCAGAACTATGAATTGTCAAAGGTAGGGAATGCCCAGAAGGTTTTACTGCATAGCCGGCGCTCTCACCCCATGTGTAAATCTTTATCACATGATTATTCTTAGCTTCAAAGGCCACTGGTTGAGATATACAGTTTTAATTCTGGGTGACAATGTGCTTAACTCAAATTTAAGATTCTATTAGGATAGAAAGAAGAGAAAACACTGGGTTGGCCAAACAGTTCCTTTGGGTTTTTCCATAACATTTCGTGAAAAAATCTGAGTGAACTTTTTGGCCAACCCAGTATATGCTGGGAGTCTAGTAGAACGTTTTGCTATAATGAACTGGATATAGCCTTTGCCCCAGAGGAGCTTATTATTTAGTGGGAAAGATAGATGTGTGTGTAACTGATTATGTTGAGATAAATTAATTGTGTTCTACCTTAAAAGACAAAAGCATTATGGGAAGTACAAACAGTGAGGGGAGAGGTAATCCATCACTGCTAACTTAAAGAATCAAACATGTGCAATGGGTCAGAGTAAAACGTGCACTTCAGACCATGCCAGGATCCTAGGAAAAGGCCACCAATCCAATCAGGATTACCTTCAGAGCTGAGTAGACAGAACCATGCTTCCCACAGGACAGAAGTTAAGAAGAGTCAAATGCTGGTTGGAAAACCTGTGTCTTGCATTCTTCCACAGGGTCCAAATTTAAAGTTACTACTTGAGCCTATTATTCATAGCATGTTCTTTCAATTTCAAAATGTCCTGATTTGGGCAATGATAAATTATTTGGTCACTCTAACCTTTAGGGACTGGGTTTTAGGAGAGCAGGAGAGAATGTGGGGAGGGGAGCTAGGAAATGGTAGAGTTTGGGGGTGCCCAAAGTGATTTTTTCCCAAGACCTTGTAACTGTTTGCTGCAGTTACTGACTTCAGGATAGCATGAGTGTAGCTGGGTTTCCCAAGAGAAAGAGTGAACAGGATAAAGTCAGTATACTAGATGGAATGGAATTATTCCAAAATGGCAGGGGACAGAGGGTCGAAAGTGGGGGGTGGTGGAGTGCAAGGCCGTAATCTTGGAAATTTGCAGAAATCTTGGAGAAAGGTGCTAGATTTCACAGTGGTGAAATTGAAGGCTCAAGTCAAGCTTATCTGGTTTGTGAGAGGACACGACTGCTACAAGCATCGTCAGTGTTATATCTTATACTTTGTAGTAGATACCGTGTCAGCAGCATCCTGAAGGACACTTTATTCACTGAATTGGAACTCCAACTGGAGTTTGCATTTCCACGCACTAACAAGTCCTCCCTCTGACCCTCAAATAAATCAGCAGCTCTCTTCCAACTTTTCTTTTTGAATTCATAATCATTTTTAGAGCATAATCTAGAGTCTTCGCTATTTCTTCCTTCCTAGATTGGATTAGACAAGCCACCTCACACGAAGGCTCACTGCTAGTAACTCCCTTCTTTGCTGCTCACTCGTAGCTGACTTAGACAATGGAATGTAAATGAGAAAGCATCGGTTTGAGGCAAGCCTGCCCATGTGACACTCTGTGAAAACATGTCAACAAACAATGACCAGCACAAAGGAGACCTGGGATCTGTTTTAATTTGGAATCATCGACACTCTTCGGGAGGTCACTTCACCTCTTTGAATATAAGGATTCATGGAACGATGTTTAGAGATAAGACCAGTTCTTGGCTAAATGCATTCCACAAAACGTTTATTCCAGGAGATCCTGTTCTTCTGGCAGAAAAATGCCGCCATTGTAGTGCCTGAGGAACCCACATCACAGACTGGAATTCCTTGAGAGAGTTCATGCCCCGAGAATTCCTGTTTAATTGTGTCAAATCCTCCATACCCCAAACAAAGGACATCGCTTTCGCTATTTCACACCGGCAGAGCAAAGCTGGCTCCATCATCTGGATGCTCTCATGAAGCAGATGGTCCCTCTTTCCATCCGCATCTGCCCATCCGCATTCATATCGATTCATTTCTACCTCTCGCCTCTCCTGGTTATGCCTAGGATACGCTATGTCCAAAGATAATTACTGGATGTGGCCGGGGCAGCTTCACCTAAATGCTTTAGGCTTCTCCTTTCTCAAGGTCACCTCTACTCTGCGCCTTCTTCAACGGAACATGTAGAGTGTGCTTCTGAATTTTCAACTTTATTTTCTGAATTATAAATTGAATTAGGATTTGTCTATCCTTACTTTTGAATTTTAGACTTTTTTTGGAGGGGCTGGATACACTCTAAGTTTTCTATCTTAACCAATATTTTCCTTCTTCTTCCTCCTAGTATTCCCTCCTAACTCTTCTTTCTTTTTTTCCCTCCTTAGCTTAAAAGGGGCTCCTATTTGCTTCTGTTACCCAAATCCTATTAACATTTTCATATCTTATTGCATGGCATTAGCTATTTTGGGGGGAAGGGGTTAGATGGCGAGCTTCATAGATAATTTTTTTTTTTTTAAATTTTCTTTACTTTATTGTGTTGGTTTTGCCATACATTGACATGAATCCGCCATGGGTATACATATGCTCCCCCTCCAGAACACCCCTCCCGATTCCTTCCCCCTGGGATATCCCGATGCACCAGCCCCAAGCATCAAACCTGGGCTGGCGATTGATTTCACATACGATAATTAACATGTTTCAATGCCGTTCTCCCATATCATCCCACCCTTGCCCTCTTCTACAGAGTCCACGAGACTGTTCTATACATCTGCGTTCCTTTTGCTGTCTCGCATGCAGGGTTCTTGTTACCCAGTTATATTACTTTTCCCCTCAAAGTTAGGGCTCCAAGTCATTTTTTGAAAGACCAGGTGGTAAAATCTTGAAAACTTATTTGGTCTTTTTTCATAATACATTTATTATAACTAAATGTTCTGCTTCTGTTTTTGTCAGCTTTATTAATAGCTAACCTCATGATTAACTAAGGGCATGATAGAGAGTTTTAATTACCTTTGTGTTTAATCACCTTTGCATTTACATTTAGCTGGTCTTCTACCATGCTAGATGCAGAAACAAAGATTTTCTAGAAAAAAATTACATGTAATCTGGTTTGTGAAGGTATCCCATATGCCTATTTAGAAGACCTTCCTTCAAGGTGGGCTAAGAGAAAACTTTGAAGAAAGGAGACTGTTTTGGAAAAACATTACTGTTGTTGCCGTTTAGTCGCTAGGTTGTGTCTGACTCTTGAGACCCCACGGAGTGTAGCCCGCCAGGCCCCTCTGTCCGGGGCATGTCCCAGCAAGAATGCTGAAGGGAGTTGCCATTTTGGAGGAGCTTCTTGATCCAGGGATCAAACCTGTGTCTCCTATGTTGGTGGGAGAATCCTCTACCACTGAACCACCAAGGAAGCCCAGAAAAAAACATGGGCTTGTGTTGTTGCAAGCAAGTCATCTAACCTGTCATCTTCATTTCCTCAACCGTATAATGGACACAATAAAACGCTTTTTCCTACTTGGACATGCTTTTTTCAAATTCAGTAGCACACATTATCTAACATGAGTTGCAGTCTATATTATTTTTCCTCTTTCTATAATTGGCTTCCTGACTTTTTCTTTCTTTGGTTTTTCTTCTCCTTCTCTCTCTCTTTTTCCCACTAATTTCTAGGTCTTTTCATTGGAATGCTCCTACTGTTAAAATTTGGTTTCTCTATATTTTCTATGAAATGAACTATTTAGTTTGAACAGTATACAATTTCTGATTTTCAGTCACTCATGACCTGCAAAAATGGCAATCACACGTTTTCAACCTTGCTTCTAACGAACTGAGCTGGCATAAGTCGATGCTCCCGGCGTGCAGACCTTCTCCCATCCAAGTGTCTCCCCAGCTCCCCAGGAGGACACTGCTCTGCTCTTCTCAGCTTCACGTGTTTTCTCCACTCTGTGAAAGGAATAAAAGACTGAAAATAAGAAATAAAAATCTGAAACTCATGACTCATATACTACATTTTGGGAAACAATTTTTCCTGAAAAAAATTAAGTGAATTTTCTGTAGAAAATTAGGAAAATACAAAAGATCAAAAAACCCTTATGATTAAACGTTGTCTATCTTATCTGTCTACCCCCAAATTCCTTACTGACATGTCTTAGATAAACAGAAAGATATAGAAATACAACATGCAAATACAGGGGGCAAAGGGTGTTTTCATTTTAGTTTTTAAAAATACATTTATTTTATAGCTACTGTTTTGTGTCATTTTAAAATTTAATATGTTATTAATAGTCCAAGACTATAAATTACTCTTTTGCATATCAGTTATTCTTTTACATATCTCAACATGTTTTTGTTTTTTAAATTCTTTTTATTTATTTAATTTATTTGGCTGCACCAGGACTTATTTGTGGCATGTGGGATCTAGTACCCCGACCAGGGATTGAACCTGGGACCCCTGCATTGGAAGCATGGAGTCTTAGCCCCTGGACCACCAAGGAATTCCCTTAACATATTTTTAAATGTTGCATGATATTTCATTTTAAGGGATTATTAAATCTGAATAATTCCTCAGATGTTCACAGATGATTTTGGTCTTACCGAACGTATCATGATGAAAATTCTAATAAGTCAATGTCTGCACCAATTTACAATTCTTTGTTAAGCATAGACTACTGCAAGTGGGACTTTTTGGTCAAAGTTGCTCAAATGTTAATAGCTTTGATAATTTAAATTGCCCTACAGAAAGGCTGTATCAGTTTACACATCCAAGGGCAGTTCATGCGTTTGTTTACTTCCTTAGACCAGAGTTCTCAAACTTTGTGGTCTCAGACTCCTTTTTTCTCTGAAAAATTATTGAGATTCACTAAAGTTCTTTGACTTAAGTGAGTATTATGTATATATATAAATATTTAGCTCATATGAAATTAAAACGGAAAAGACTGTAAATGTCTATATACTAATTTATTTAAAAATAACAATAAGCTTATATATTAATAAAAGTAATACTATGAAAAATAATTGTATCTTTCAAACTAAAAATGTCTCATCTGGCTTAATGGAATGTTGTTGAAGTCTCATACTTGCTTCTGTATATATATTCAATCTGCTTTTGGTTGAAGTATATACAAAGAAAGTCCTGATTCACACATAACTGTGGCTGAAAGAGGAAAAGTATTTTAATGGCCTTTTCAGATAATTGTAGCTCTATTTCTTTGAAACTACCTGAAATCCAACAAATGGTAGCTTCTTAAAGGCTGGTTGCAATTTGGAATCAGAAGCCAATGTTTTGTACTCTGTTGAGTTAAAATTCAACAGTCTGTCTTAAGTTAAATGGATCTTTTACTCATTCATGATTATGTAAAATCATGTGTCAAAAATTTTGTTTTCCAAAGTTATGCAGGTCTTCCAGTCTTTGACACATTTCATTATAGAATATTAAAAAATCACATTTATTAACATCATCATTGACCTCATCAGAAAAATCTTCAAGTTCTGGGCAGCTGTGAAAATGGTGTTTCTTAAAAGCTTGAACTTTGTGATTGGCCCAAACTACTATCAGTTGTTTTCCTTGAAGCCACAGACTCCATTTATTTTCAAGACAAAATCCTCCAAAATATAACTCTGAATACCCACAGTTTGTCCGTCATTCTCTCAGATAAGAATGTGGTCCCTGAATAAGAACGGCTCGAGCAGTTCACATCTCAAAGTGATTTTTTTCACAACAGTTGTCATATGCAGTAGAAAGGTTTTAGTGTTCTTTCCATGTCATCACAGAATATTAAAAAGACCCAGACTAAAGGGTTGAGATGTAATGAAATTAACATTTTTACTACTTCAGCAAGGACTTTCTTAAATGAAACTGTTTAATAGCTTTATTTTTTCTCCAACTTAAAGTTGGTGAAGACTACAGTTACCATCCGTGCGTTTTTTATTTTTTTCCCCTCCATGGCCTTGATTTGTTCTAAGTTACCATTGCTTTTGCACAATTCATGCAAGTATCAGCACAGTGATAAGGCAGATAGTATCTTAATATTAGTATAAAAATAATTTTGCCCTTATAGCCAAAAGGAAAGAGGGGCTCTGCTATCATATCTTTATTACAAATATTAAAACTCTTCTTTCTATTCCATCTTCAATGAATGGGGATAGGACTGGATTAAAAGAATTATTTTTCACCCCCAAGCAATATTTAATTTTACTTACTAATATTCAAGCAACAGAAACAAACTTCTCAGCTGACGGCACAAAGACACCGTAAAGACAAAGGCTTTCCCATTCAAAGAGAAGCAGGAGAGAAAGTAAACATACATTTACTAAAAAAAAAATGTTATTTATGTGTTTAAGGTACAAATTAGTTTGGTACAGAACATCTCATGTCTGTTTTATTTCCATATCCCTCAGACTGACAATGGGATGCCTATCAATTAATTCATTTAGAGAGCCATACACCACAAGAAATAAATTATTTGTCCTCTGGAGCTTGTCACAAGGGGATTTTTAAAAAACCATTAAACAGAAAGACAACTGTTCATCTTACAAAGATGAAAGGCCAGTTCCTCCTCCTCAGCTGACAGCTTCTTAGCAAAAAATGATATTTACTCTGCATGGTGGTTTACATGTAATAAAACATGCTCACATACAAGTTACTTAAATTTTTTGAACCTCACTTGTCTTATATATGAAACTGGATTAGTTGCAACACTTAGTGAGGATTTAATAAAATAATGCGTTTGAAATATTTAGCATTTTGCCTGGTGCTACTAAGTTCTCAGCCATTGTTTATGGTGGTCATAATGGTAGGATCAGCAGAAAAAGTAGCAAATGTAGGAGCTGGTGTGTTAGGAATTAGTAACTGAGGCCCAGAAAAGTGAAGGGAGTCTCATGGCTGCCCAGAAAGGCAGAGACGGAACTGGTCTTCGGACACAGGCTCTTTTCCTCCATGACCTAAATTCTTCCTTCTGTGCTGTAGCTGTGCTTCTGGGCTCTCAGAAAATGCTCTTTGCTCTCCTGTGGGTTTGATACAAATGCCGGATGGTGAGCCTCTCCCAACCTGTACTGCAGGTACACTCAAACTTCCATACTGGGGTACTCCAGGACCTCCCTCAGATACCAAGACTCTGAGGCTCAAGCGCCTTTTATAAAATGGCAATTGAATACCATTTTATTCAATTGGAAGGCCCAGAGTGTGACTCTGTCTCTAAATTGGGCCCCTCTTCCCCAAACGTTAATTTTTTTTTTTTTTTGTATTTCCATAACCCTAACAGAAATAAATGGGGAAACAATGGAAACAATGACAGACTTCATTTTCTTGGGCTCCAAAATCACTGCAGATGGTGATTTCAGCCATGAAATTAAAAGATGCTTGGCTCTCAGAAGAAAACCTATGATAAACCTAGACAGCATATTAGAAAGCAGAGACATTATTTTGCTGGCTGAAAGAGGAAAAGTATTTTAATGGCCTTTTCAGATAATTGTCTAGTCAAAGCTATGGTTTTTCCAGTAGTCATGTAAGGATGTGAGAATTGGATCATAAAGAAGAAGGTTGAGCACTGAAGAATTGATGCTTTTGAAGACTACTGAGAGTTGGACTGCAAGGAGATCAAACCAGTCCATCCTAAAGCAAATCAGTCCTGACTACTCATTGGAGGGACTGATGCTGAAGCTGAAGTTCCAATACTTTGGCTATCTGATGCAAAGAGTCAACTCATTAGAAAAGACCCTGATGCTGGGAAAGACTGAAGGCAGGAGGAGAAGGGGACAACAGAGGATGAGATGGTTGGATGGCATCACTGACTCAATGGACATGGGTTTGAGCAAGCTCTGGGAGATGGTGAAGGCCAAGGAAGCCTGGCATGCTGCTGTCCGTGGGGTTGCAAAAAGCTGGACATGACAGAGGACTGAACAACCACATCAGTGGCACACCGCTCGTCACCGTGAAGCAGTGACGTGTTGACAGCATGAACTTTGGGGAGAGCAGCCCCAAGTCAGAATCCAGCTTTCTGCTTCTTATAAACATAATTTTGGAATCTTCCCTTCCTTATCAGTTAAAAAAGAGAGTTACAAGTGCTGGTTTGATGGGACAGCGGTGAAGATTGTTAAATGAGTTCACATCTGGAAACTGCAGAGGCACCCAGAGCCAGGCACACAGTGAATGGTGAGCAAATGACTATTTGATGATCAACTCTTACAGAAAACATTCGCTCTTCTGGGTCTTGAGGTTTGGTCTCTTAGACTAAATAGCTTCATTATTTCCCTCCCTCTTCAGTTCCCAGACACATCACAGGCTTATAAGAATATTAAAAACTCAGGACTATACCTACACAGAATTTCCCACAATCCTCTTTCTGCTTTGAGCTCCTAAAGCTATTTCATAGAAAAGTGACCTTATTTTTAAATAGAGGGGGCAATTGAAAATCAGTGAACGGACCTACCCCCTAATGATCTTTTTCTCAGACATAATTATAATAATTAGCATTATAAAGTGCTAATTATCTTTGGACACAGAGGACCAGCACACCAGAGACAGAGGTCCGCATTAAGTAAAGTGGATTTCACTTTCTTCAGTTAAGAGATTTCTCTATTTTCCTCTTTGCAGTGATGCAAGAGATACTTAGTCCACCAAGCCTCATTTTAAAACTTTTTCCAGATGGAAAAACTATCTGCTGGCTGTCTGAAGCCAGTCTGCATATTGAGCCTATGTATATACAAGGAGATTGTTCCATAAGCATAGCTTTTGGTTCATTGATTTTCCTGTGATTGTGGGCCAGTGCCTAGCATCTGGGAAGAATCCAAAGCTGTAAAGATCACGAGTTTCTTGCTTAGATGGCAGATTATTCTGGTTACCATGTAGATGGGCACCTTCCTACTCCATCAGAGTCTTAGAAGCTGACGCGGTGGTTGTTGAATATGCCAGATGTATGGGAGAGAAATTCAGTATGTAGTAAGATGTTCAAGCACAATAGGACTTAGGAAGGAATCATGTATTTCAACCATTTAATTTTGCAGAGAAGAAACTGAGGTACAGGACTACGTGATAGGAGAACCAGAATTGAAAACTCGAGCTGCTAATGCTTTTAGGTAAATCATCATCACTTTGCATTGGGTTTTAGGTCAGAGGACTTTTACTAAGAAAAGTCAGGGTCATGCATTAGAGTGAAGAGAAGGGTTAGACCAAAGAATGAGGTATTGCTGTAAGGTAATGAGCAGTATGGCTCTGGGCTTCTATTGAGCAATGGAATCATTGTTGACATCATCTAGTCCTCACCTCACTAATTTGAGACATTAGACGCTGAGGCAGAGTTTAAAGCAGAGCAGTGGCAATGCATAGCTATAAAGAACCATGCACATTTTCTGAGGGCCCCAGACACTTACCTCCTTAGGTCAAGATGTAGCGGTGTTAGTCACTCAGTCGTGTCCGACTCTTTGTGACCCCATGGGCTGTAGTCCGCCAGGTTCTTCTATTCATGTATTTCTCCAGGCAAGAATGCTGCAGTGAGTAGCCATTCCCTTCTCCAGGGGTCTTCCAGACCTAGGGATCGAACCAGGTCTCCTGCAGTGCAGGCAGATTCTCTACCATCTGAGCCACCAGTGAAATCCCTTAGGTCAAACCCGCTCCCTATTCCACACAGACACACAATCTCCAGCTTCAATCTAGAGATACCTTGTGGTTCTCAAATGAGGACAGTTTCATGCCCAGACAGCTTCATTCAGTTGGAAGTTCTTACTTGGGTGAGGTAAAAAATCTACCTTCTTGAAATGCCCACTCACTGAACCTGTTCTGAACACTGAGATGCAAATAAATAAATGTTTTACTGAAAAAAAAAACTTTCAATTATTTTAAAACATGAACATGATTCCCTTAATTTCCCTAAGCCTGTGTTTCTCAAATTCAGCTGTATCAGAATCTTCTGGAGTATTGCTAAAACACCATGGCTGACTCCCAACCCCAGAGCATCTGATTCAGTAGGCCTGGAGTGGTACCCAAGGATTGCTTTTGCAGCAAGTTCTCAGGGGATGCTGGTCTGAGGACCGCACTTTGAGATTTCCAGTCCCAAGCTAATCAATCATCTCCATTGTAGATTTGAGGCATAATTTCTTAATCTGATATCACTTCATTTGCCCCTTTTTAAATGCTTTAGAAATTTCACTGTTAACTTTTTCACGCTTTTCATATTTGTTCAAGTTTTCTTTAGTGGGCATGTATGGCTTTTTCTACTTGAGGGGGGAAAAAGTGCACATAAAAATAAAGTTAAATAAAAGAATAATTGTCAATATAAAGCCTGGTGACTAAAATAATTTATCTCATTATCTTGTTTTCATAGCCTTTAGGAAATATGTTTTATTTGAACTTGAATGCCCTTTCTGGGTAAATTGTCTCTATTTCCATCAGTCAACTCTGTGGTGATTGGGGGAAAACATGCCTTTTTGGAATTAACTTTATATTCACACTTTTGAGTTTATGGCAACATGAGAAAGCCTAAATTTGTAAACAAAAGACCTGATTTTGAAACCCAAACTCATGGATTTCATGGACACTGTGATGTGTTTTGACAGCGTCTTTAGACAAGTTTGTGGTTGCCTCAGTTTTGGACGGCGGTGCAGTAGCGATGTGCGTGTCCGCTAGCCGCTCAGTCGTGCCTGACTCTGCGATCCCATGGACGGTGGCCCGCCAGGCTCCTCTGCCCTTGGGTTTCTCCAGGCAAGAACACTGGAGTGGGTTGCCATGCCCTTCTCCATGTGACCTTCCCGACACAGGGATAGAACCCGGGTCTCCCGCGTTGCAGGCTGATTCCTTACCATATGAGCCACAAGGGAAATCCCAAAATAGTAACAGCTACCCGTTATACTCCATATAGAAGTGAGAAGAACCACACTGACACTGGAATGTCTATGAAGGCTTTGCAACATTATCTCTAAGGTTTATTCACATGGACATTACTTTCGTTTTCTTATCTGGAATTCCATTTTGTGAGAAGAAAAATAACGTAAGTTCATCGGCTATAGAAGTGTCTTCAGGCAGGAGCCCTTCTCTGGCCCAGCACACTGCCTACAGATGTCATCTCGCTCAACTTAACCTTCGACAGTTTCCCCAACTTAATGACCATGCCTCCTCTCCAGGGGAGGCCAAGTCTGCAGTCCATGAGCCCGTGGTCTGTGCCTCTCAGCTCCCTGATTAGGTGTGGTGGTGATGAGACCTCAAGTTCTCCTTGGAGACCAGGTTGATCAGTTGCTCGGTCCTGCCTGTCTCTTTGTGACCCAGTGGACTGTAGCCCGCCAGGTTCCTCTGTCTGTGGGATTTCACAGACAAGGATATTGGGGCGGGTTGCCATGTTCTCCTCCAGGGTGGAGGCCATGGACAAAGCCTGTGACTCTACCCAAGTTTCTGCTTTAGTTGTTGAGTTTTTAGTATCATAGAACGTGGGGTTTTTTCCTTTGCACTTTATTTTATATTGAAGCATAGGTGGTTAAAAGTGAAAGATGTGACAATTTACCCAGGCAGAGGGATAGAGCTTTGGACCTCTTTTTCCTGATTTCTGGGATGAATCAATTCTTTATTCCATGATATTTCAATGGATTTCCTTATTCCCTTCCAGTCTGCAGGTCAAATATTTACCCCTGAATGATGCTCAGCTCTGTGAAAAACAGGCTGGCTGGATCAGCTGTTGTCTCAGACAGTCTTTAAATGTATTTTCAGCATGTCTTCAGACAGTTGTTTTTCCCTCTGTTCAATTTTGCTCATCTTACTTAACTTTTCAAGTGCTACTATTTCCTTTTTAAATGTGGTATTGAGAAGTGCAAACATTATTGAAAGAGAGACTCTTACTGGCATAATTGTGCATTATCTTCCTTTTATATTGCAGATGGAAAACATTAAACCTAGAGGGAATAGAAATCTGCTCAATCAGATATTGATAGTACAATTTCCTTTAAAATACTTACCTGTGGAGAAGAAAAATATCATTTTTTTTAAAGGAAGTAACTTTCCATCATTTTAAAAAAGATCCAAATGACATAGGGAATTAAAATTCTGTCTCCTGGGAGTAAGACTTCCTTGAGATGCTCTCATTTCCCTTTCTCAATTTGGTATTTCAGTGGGGAATTGGGGAGGGAGGAGGGGAATCTCTTGAAAGTGGTATATCATAATTTGGGGATCAGAGGAGAACTTGGAAAGAGCCTCTGTCTGATGGCTTAGATTAAGTTCTATTCACAATAAGTACTTACCAAAACTTTAACAGTTTTATCTCAATGTAATTGATAAAGGGTAAACTACACAGATTTAAACATGTTCAATTTGATAGCTTTGATCAATGTGTAAAACTGTAAAACCACTGCCAACATCAAGAGAGTGGACACTGGGCCCTAAGTCCTTTCCTTCCCTCTGACCTGGTCTCAGGCAATCTGCTTTCTGTGAGTGTGCTTTCATTTTTGCTTCATGCTCCACACACGGAAGAAGCCAGAGCTGCACAGTCATTTTCAGATGCATCCAGGCTTTTGCATGAATCAAGGGTCCACTGCTTTCTGTTACTGATCCGTCCTTGTATGAACATATGCTTTCATTCAATCTGGGTAAATAAGTAAAAATGGAATTTCTGAACAAGTAGAGATAGATGTCCATCTGTTTTTAAAGAAACTGCCAAACTATCTTCTAAAGTGGTGGCACCTGAAAGAAATACAATAAAAACCTGGACAAATATCTTGGTTTTTAAGCTAGTAGACAAGGTGAGCAGGTAATTTGGCCCCTGAAATATCAATAACCTCAGATATGCAGATGCCACCACTCTTATGGCAGAAAGCAGAGAATAACTAAAGGGTCTCTTGATAAAAGTGAAAAAGGAGAGTGAAAAAGTTGGTTTAAAACTCCACATTCAGAAAACTAAGATCATGGCATCCAGTCCCATCACTTTATGGCAGATAGATGGGGAAATAGTGGAAACAGTGTCAGACTTAATTTTTCTGGGCTCCAAAATCCTGCAGATGGTGATTGCAGCCATGAAATTAAAAGATGATTACTCCTTGGAGGGAAAGTTATGACCAACCAGGACAGCATATTAAAAAGCAGAGACATAACTTTGTCAACAAAGGTCCATCTAGTCAAGGCAATGGTTTCCTCAGTGGTCATGTTTGGATGTGAGAGTTGGACTACAAAGAAAGCTGAGCACCGAAGACTTGATGCCTTTGAACGGTGGCATTGGAGAAGACTCTTGAGAGCCCCTTGAACAGCAAGGAGATCCAACCAGTCCATCCTAGAGGAGATCAGTCCTGGGTGTTCAGTGGAAGGACTGATGTTGAAGCTGAAACTTCAATACTTTGGCCACCCGATTCGAAGAGCTGACTCATTGGAAAAGACCCCGATGGTGGAAAAGATTGAGGGCAGGAGGAGAAGGGGATGACAGAGGATGAGATGGCTGGATGGAATCACCAACTCGATGGACATGGGTTTGGGTGGACTCCAGGAGTTGATGATGGACAGGGAGGCCTGCTGTGCTGCAGTTCATGGGGTCGCAAAGAGTCGGACACGACTGAGCAACTGAACTGAACTGAACTCCAGTTTTGCCAGAAACAGGAGAACGGTAATTACTTTTTTAAAAATTTTTTTAAATTTTTTAAAATTTTCTTAACTTTATTGTGTTGGTTTTGCCATACAATGACATGAAATTGCCATGGGTTTACATATGCTCCCCCTCCAGAAACCCCTGTCTCCTCCCTCCCGATTCCCTCCCCCTGGGACATCTTGCTGCACCAGCCCCGAGCATCAGTCCTGGGCTGGCGATTGATTTCACATATGATAATTAACATGTTTCAATGCCATTCTCCCATATCATCCCACCCTTGCCCTCTTCCACAGAGTCCATGAGTCTGCTCTATACATCTGCGTTCCTATTGTTGTCTCACATGCAGGGTTCTCGCTGCCATCTTTCTAAATTCCATATATATGCATTAGTATACTGTATTGTTGTTTTTCCTTCTGGCTTACTTCACTCTGAATAATAGGCTCCAGTTCCGTCCACCTGAGTAGAACTGATTCAAATGAATTTTTTTTTTTAATGCTGAGTAATATTCCATTGTGTATATGTACCACAGCTTTTAATTTAAAAAGAACATTCAAGGAGGACATGAGGTTTCAATATCGTTTCCAAATGCAGATGGGAGGACAGATTTACATGAACAAGTGTTAACCAAACTGGACAGTTGTGTGCTCAGTGGTTCATACGGAGACCTGAAATTTCTTGTAACTGAACATTTTTTAAGTTTGCAAATGCTATCTTCACTCTAATGATAATTCTGATTAACAATAATCTCCAAAATTAAACTTTGCGTGTTAAAAAGGGAAGTTTTTCTTTTGTGTAATTTCCATTGTGAAATTTTTTTCCAATAGAGTAGTGCTTTAATTTCCTGAGTCTGTCTTACAAACTGGAATGCTTGTAGAAGTCTTTGAAACACACAAACATTTAACATTTTCCTTTCTGTCTACAAACATGGTTCTTACAGAGTGAATATGTTTTTCAGACATGAAAATAAGTAAGCATAATTAGAGTTTAGAAGTTAAAAGGGGATGACTCTAGGGAGCTTGGCTCATCAGAGTTTTAAGGAGAAGTGTCTAGCTTAAACCTCTGACAAGAAATGACTAGACGCTGGCAAGAGAAACTGCTTTTCACTTTGCTCATCTCAGCAGAAGCTCCACACAGGTAGAATGTAAGTACTAAGAACCTTCATGAAGATGCGCGTTTGTTGCATCTTCCTGGTCTTGACTGATTTTCCCTTCTAACCCTTCCTGCTGCCAATCGCATCACCAAATTTCATGGTATCCATGTCCTTTCAGACAAGACGGCTCCTTGTCTGACTACTCCTTGAGTTACTTATCCAGTCTACCTCTACCCCACCACACATGCATGCACCTTTCCACTGCAGTCTCATCTCTGTAAAGGGGATCATCAGTAATTCAGACTATAACCACTGAAGACAAAATCAACTCCCTAAAATAGCTGTCACAGAAATCCTTAAAATCATCATGGTTCAAGGCTTGACATTTTGTCTTCATTAGCCCAGCTGTGTATCCATCATAAATCCCATCAAAGGGCTGACCATTTTCTCCACACTGTTTTGAAAGCCTAATTTGAATATTAACTAACCCAGCAGTAATATAATTTGGGTTGTCAACAGCAAACTCCAAACTCAGAGACAGTTCAAACGAGCATTATCTGGAAAAAAAATGAGACAGAATGAAAAGCCATTTCTTATTACGATGCTTAATTTACAAATTAAAATCTCCTCAAACCATCATTTCAGAGTTGGCCATATTTGGGAGAGTGGTGATGGGTAAAAAAATATTGTTCTAAATTTATTTAAAATGTAGGATGATGAAATAATTATGCATAAGTTGATATCTTTTCAAAATTTCTTAAAATTTTTACAATAGTGATAAGACCAAAGCTTATCTTAGCTTTGATAAGCTTATTATTAGCTTATAATGTTAGCTTATAAATAAACATATAGATTAGCATAAAATTTATTTTTTAAGTTTTTCTTTAACTATTATGCATAGAATTTATATCCAGTCTCTCTAGACTGTAAGAAAACATTTTCCTTTAAACATGTAGAGAAGTAGATGTAGTTGAGACTGCTGTGATTAGTTCTTTGGAGGTGTATGTGTGAATTAAGATCATACAAAGTATGAAGGATTATAAATGATGGATTTTGTCTTGCTGGTCGACAGAGGCTCAGAGTTATTATCAGAGGAGAGTTTACAATGCTATACCAGTATTTTTCAAATTTCAAGGACTGATATATTAACTTTTGTGGCAAATAATTTTGGATAATTAATTAATGTATCAGTCAGTCTATCAGTTCAGTTGCTCAGTCATGTCCAACTCTTTGCAACCCCTTGGACCAAAGCACGCCAGGCCTCCCTGTCCATCATCAACTCCTGGAATTCACCCAAACTCATGTCTATTGAGTCGGTGATGCCACCCAAAAATCTCATCCTCTGTCATCCCCTTCTCCTCCTGTCCCCAGTCCTTCCCAGCATCAGGGTCTTTTCAAATGAGTCAGTTCTTCCCATCAGGTGGCCAAAGTATTGGAGTTTAGCATCAGTCTTTCCAATGAATATTCAGGATTTATTTGCTTTAGGATTAACTGGTTGGATCTCCTTGCAGTCCAAGAGATGCTCAAGAGTCTTCTCCAACACCGCAGTTCAAAAGCATCAATTTTTTGGTGCTCAGCTTTCTTGATAATCTAACTCTCACATTCATACATGATTCCTGGAAAAACCATAGCTTTGACTAGATGGACTTTTGTAGGAAAAGTACACTCTCTGCTTTTCAGTATGCTGTCTAGATTGGTCATAGCTTTTCTTCCAAGGAACAAGAGTCTTTTAATTTCATGGCTGCAATCACCATTCCTAGTGATTTTGGAAGCCAACAAAATAAAGACTCTCACTGTTTCCCCATCTATTTGCCATAAAGTGATGGGACCAGATGACATGATCTTAGCTTTTTGACTGTTGCGTTTTAAGCCAACTTTTTCACTCTCCTCTTTCAATTTCATTAAGAAGCTCTTTAGTTCTTCTTCACTTTCTGCCATAAGAGTGCTGTCATTTGTGTATCTGTGGTTATTAATATTTCTCCTGGCAATCTAGATTCCAACTTGTGCTTCATCCAGCCTGGCATTTTGGATGATGTACTCGGCATAGAAGTTAAGTAAGCAGGGTGACAATATACACCCTTGACATACTGTTTTTCCAATTTGGTACCAGTCTGTTGTTCCATGTCTGGTTCTAACTGTTGCTTCTTGACCAGCATACAGGATTCTCAGGAGCCAGATAAGGTGGACTCTTGTCCCATCTCTTGAAGAATTTTCCAGTTTGTTGTGATACACACAGTCAAAGGCTTTGGTATAGTCAATAAAGCAGAAGTAGATGCTTTTCTGGAACTCTCTTGTTTTTCTGATGATCCAAAAGATATTGGCAATTTGATTTCTGGTTCTTCTGCCTTCTCTAGATCCAACATCTGGAAGTTTACAGTTCATCTACTGCTGAAGCCTGGCTTGGAGAATTTTGAGCATTACTTTGCTACTTGGACTGCAAGGATATCAAATCAGTCCATCCTAAAGGAAATTAGTCCTGAATATTCATTGGAAAGACTGATGCTAAAGCTGAAACTCCAATACTTTGTCCACCTGATGCAAAGAACTGACTTATTCGAAAAGACCTTGATGCTGGGAAAGATTGAAGGCAGGAGAAGGGGACGACAGAGGATGAGATGGTTGGATGGTATCACCGACTCAATGGACATGAATTTGGGTCAATCCCAGGAGTTAGTGATGGACAGGGGGGCCTGGCATGCTACCAGTCCATGGGGTCACAAAGAGTCAGATGACTGAGTGACTGAACTGAACTGCACTTGCTAGCGTGTGACATGAGTACAGTTGTGAGGCAGTTTGAGCATTCTTTGGCATTGCTTTTCTTTGGGATAGGAATGAAAACTGACCTATTTTAGTCCTTTGGCCATTGCTGAGTTTTCCAAATTTACTGCCATATTATAACACTTTAGCAGCATCATCTTTTAGGATTTGAAATACCTCAACTGGAATTTCATCACCTCCGTTATCTTTATTCATGGTGATGCTTACTAAGGCCCACTTGACTTTGCATTCCAGGATGTCTGGTTCTAGGTCTAAGTAATGTATAATTACCACATTAGTTTTGTGGCCATCTAACAAGCTGACTTTATTTTTCTGGGCTCCAAAATCACTGCAGATGGTGATTGCAGCCATGAAATTAAAAGACACTTACTCCTTGGAAGGAAAGTTATGACCAACCTAGACAGCATATTAAAAAGCAGAACATTACTTTGTCAATAAAGGTCTGTCTAGTCAAGGCTATGGTTTTTCCAGTGGTCATGTATGGATGTGAGAGTTGGACTATAAGAAAACTGAGCACCAAAGAATGGATGCTTTTGAACTGTGGTGTTGGAGAAGACTCTTGAGAGTCCCTTGGACTGCAAGGAGATCCAACCAGTCCATCCTAAAGGAGATCAGGCCTGTGTGTTCTTTGGAAGAACTCATGTTAAAGCTGAAGCTCCCAATGCTTTGGCCACCTGATGTGAAGAGCTGACTCATTGGAAAAGACCCTGATGCTAGGAAGGATTGAGGGCAGGAGAAGGGGATGACAGAGGATGAGATGGCTGGATGGCATCACCGACTCGTTGGACATGGGTTTGGGTGGACTCCGGGAGTTGGTGATGGACAGGGAGGCCTGGCATGCTGCGGTTCACGGGGTCGCAAAGAATCGGACATGACTGAGCGGCTGCACTGAACATGGTGGGCCCTAGTGTTCCCTTCTCTTGCTACAAACCCCTCACAAAGTTGATTTCATCTCAGTGTGTATAGGATCTGTGATGTGCTTCTGACCAACGGAACATAGTTGGTCAAGGCATATGTGATTTCATGCTTGTGACCACCTTATATAAGATTGTAGTACTTGTTTTGCAAGTAGATTCATTTTCTTGTGGCTTTAAAGAGCAAACTGTCATGCTGGAAACATGGGCCACACGTCAAGAAACTTAGGGCAACCTCCAGACAATAGCCAGCAAGAAAACGGTCCCTTAATCCCTCAGCCTGCAGGAACAGAACTCTGCCAAAAACTGGGTGAGCGAGGAAGAGAATTTTTCCCCAGTGGAATTTCCGATCAGACCACAGCCCTGATAGTTAAGTGTATGTGGATCCCAGGACTACAGAAACTATGAGAAATAAAATTGTGTTCTTTAAGCTGATAAACTTGTGGCCATATTGTTACATAGGAACAGATAATATAATATGTTATAAAATATTTGGCAAGTGCCAATTTTCAATTTAAAAAATGAAATAGAATAGATGAACAGAATAAGAGGAAGTATAAGCATATTCTATCAAAATTTTACTTTAATTGTATCTATATACTAAATACACATGTGTCTCTATTGTGTCATCATGTATTTGCATTTCATAATGTGAATTGTGATTAAAAAATTGATTAAAAAACACTAGAAAAAGCCCCTTGAAATTTTAAACGTGGATGTTGTCATGTATTCAGGTCCACCTCACTGCCTGTGAATCCTGTAGCAATATAGGACCAGCTCTGAGAGGTCAGGATGCAGAAGAATCTTGTCAATTTAAGGATTTTAGATCTTGAAGGGGTAATAGGAAGGTGATACCTGGAATGAATTATACAATTACCCAGAATTCAGTGGTCAACTTATAACCCTGCAGAGACAGAACTAGGCAAGATTTTAAGTTCTATGTGAGATCTCCCCCAGCCAAGTGGAGCACTCACTTCACAGATGGTAGTGTGTGACTTTAGATTTTGCACAGTTTCATGTTTTAATATTGATTCATTCATCTTACTGAGTATTCAAAAGAAGAAAGCCGGCACTGCTGCTGCCGTTGGGGTCGATGTTCAGCAGCGCTCGTTTTCAGCAGAGCACTATGCAGTCAGGAGGAGGGTGACTTGAAAATGTCTGAAACTTGGTCAACCCTTTTGCAGGCCAAACAGGCTTAACAGAAAATGGAAGCTCAGAGCGGTCAGGAAGACTTGCCTTACTCACTGTTACTCCTGAGATTAAACACTGTAGACAAGGAATGTGCCATTGCCTAAGTTTATATTAATGGTAGAATCTCTTGAATTAGGTTCTTTATACTGTAGGAAATGTGTTTGTGTGTGCTTGTAATGTGGGTAGAGTACAAGGCAGGAATGTGTGCTTTCTGGGAATTTCTATATTAGAGACTATGCTATACATCGCCAGCAAGACAGCTAATGGATGTTTCTGGCCTTTTCAGTTTACAAATTAAGAGGTGATTATATCAATAATTAATCATGCACCCCAATGATCAATAAATGATGAAATCATTATCAGAAGTCTGTACTGGGGATCATGTAGCAGATACTAAAGAATATTGGCTTTTATGTTGAAAGATGTGGGTTGATTCTAACACCACAATTTGCTGGTTTTATGACCTTGGGCAATTAAATCTCATTTTTCTCTTCTATATAGTAGAGATCTGAGTCTCTTTTTCAAAAATTGTGTGTTATTTAGGGTTCTAGAGAGAAATAGAATCACTAGGATTTGTACATATAAAGAGATTTATGGAATTGGCTCATTTGATTATGGAGACTGACAAGTCCAACACTGGCAGGGTGGGCTGGCAGACTGAAGACCCCAGGAGCAGACTGAGTTCAAGGCCGCCTGCTGCACAGGTTCTCTTCCTTGGGGAAGTCAATCTTTTGTTCTAGTCAGTCTTCCGTTGATTGAACGAGGCCCACCCACATTATGGAGAGTTCAGTTCAGTTCAGTCACTCAGTTGTGTCTGACTCTTTGCAACCCCATGAATTGCAGCATGCCAGGCCTCTCTGTCCATCACCAACTCCTGGAGTCCACCCAAACCCATGTCCATCAAGTCGGTGATGCCATCCAGCCATCTCATCCTCTGTTGACCCCTTCTCTTCCTGCCCCTAATCCTTTCCAGCATCAGGGTCTTTTCCAATGAGTCAACTCTTCGCATCAGGTGGCCAAAAGATTGGAGCTTCATCTTCAACATCAGTCCTTCCAATGAACACCCAGGGCTGATCTCCTTTAGGATGGACTGGTTGGATCTCCTTGCTGTCCAAGGGACTCTCAAGAGTCTTCTCCAACACCACAGTTCAAAAACATCAGTTCTTCGGTACTCAGCTTTCTTTATAGTCCAACTCTCACATCCATACATAACCACTGGAAAAACCATAACCTTGACTAGATGGACCTTTGCTGACAAAGTAATATCTCTGCTTTTTAATATGCTGTCTAAGTTGGCCGTAACTTTCCTTCCAAGGAGTTAGCATTTTTTAATTTCATGGCTGTGACCACCATCTACAGTGATTTTGGAGCTCCCAAAAGATAAACTCTGACACTGTTTCCACTGTTTCCCCATCTATTTCCCATGAAGTGATGGGACCAGATGCCATGATCTTAGTTTTCTGAATGTTGAGCTTTAAGCCAACTTTTTCACTCTCCTCTTTCACTTTCATCAAGAGGCTTTTTGGTTCCTCTTCACTTTCTGCCATAAGGTGGTGTCATCTGCATATCTGAGGTTATTGATATTTCTCCCGGCAATCTTGATTCCAGTTGGTGCTTCCTCCAGCCCAGCATTTCTCATGATGTACTCTGCATATAAGTTAAATAAACAAGGTGACAACTTGTTCTAACAAGTTCTAACTGTTGCTTTCTGACCTGCATACAGGTTTCTCAAGAGACAGGTCAGATGGTCTGATAATCCCATCTCTTTAAGTATTTTCCATAGTTATATTGTGATCCACACATTCAAAGGCTTTGGCATAGTCAATAAAGCAGAAGTAAATGTTTTTCTGGAACTCTCTTGCTTTTTTGATGATCCAGCAGATGTTGGCAATTTGATCTCTGGTTCCTCTGCCTTTTCTAAAACCAGTTTGAACATCTGGAAGTTCACGATTCATGTATTGCTGAAGCCTGGCTTGGAGAATTTTGAGCATTATTTCACTTGCGTGTGAGATGAGTGCAATTGTGTGGTGGTTTGAGCATTCTTGGCATTGCCTTTCTTTGGGATTGGAATGAAAACTGACCTTTTCCAGTCTTGTGGCCACAGCTGGGTTTTCCAGATTTGCTGGCATATTGAGTGCAGCACTTTCACAGCATCATCTTTTAGGATTTGAAATAGCTCAACTGGAATTCCATCACATTCACTAGCTTTGTTAGCAGTGATGCTTCCTAAGGCCCACTTGACTTCACATTCCAGGAAGTCTGGCTCTAGGTGAGTGATCACACGATGGTGATTATCTGGGTCGTGAAGATCTTTTTCGTACGGTTCTTCTGTGTATTCTTGCCACCTCGTCTTAATATCTTCTGCTTCTGTTAGGTCCCTATCAATTTTGCCCTTTATTGAGCCCATCTTTGCATGAAATGTTCCCTTGGTATATCTAATTTTCTTGAAGAGATCTCTAGTCTTTCCCATTCCATTGTTTTCTCTATTTCTTTGCATTAATCGCTGAAGAAGGCTCTCTTATCACTCCTTGCTCTTCTTTGGAGCTCTGCATTCAAATGCGTATATCTTTCCTTTTATCCTTTGCTTTTCACTTCCTGTCTTTTCACAGCTATTTGTAAGGCCTCCTCAGACAGCCATTTTGCTTTTTTGCATTTTTTTTTTCTTGGAGATGATCTTGATTCCTGTCCCCTGTACAATGTCATGAACCTCCATCCATAGTTCATCAGGCACTCTATCAGATCTAGTCCTTTAAACCTATTTCTCACTTCTGCTTCTCACTATCCCTTTTGTATAATCATAAGGGATTAGATTTAGGTCATACTTGAATGGTCTAGTGGTTTTCTCCAGTTTCTTCAATTTTAGTGTGTATTTAGCAATAAGGAGTTCATGATCTGAGCCACAGTCAGCTCCCAGTCTCTTTTTTTTGCTGACTGTATAGAGCTTCTCCATCTTTGACTGCAGAGAATATCATCAATCTTATTTCGGCATTGACCACAAGCTTTATTGTAAGTCTATTGATTTAAAGATTAATCTCATTCAGAAACACCCTCACAGAGCAATCCAGAATGAGCTTTGACCACAAATCTGAGCACTGAGGCCCAGCCAAGTTGACACATTAAAAGTTGCCATCCCAAGTCCAGCCCCATGTAGATGGTACCCATACCCATATCCTTACACTGTCCTTAATCTCCAAGTAAAGACAATGACAAGGTCATATTTTCACTTAATGTGGTATAACTATCCTGTGTACACATGAAAACATACTAATCCCTTCCTCAGGAGAGGATGCAAAGAATTTAAACACTACAATGTAAAATTAATTCTTAAATACTATGATATATTTTCAATGCATCTTATGCTATATGAAAAGAAGATAAGAAAGGGGAAACAAAGATATTAGATATAAAATAATATATTACAAAATAAAATGATACATTTATATCCTGGATTGCAGGCAGATTCTTTACTGCCTGAGTCACCAGGGAAGCACACATTTGTATGTAGTGTGTGCTTATACATTTTTGTAAATGATAGATTATGTGTGCTGGGGTTAGGAGCTTCTTTTTTTCTTTATAAAATATCTTTCTGATGAATTGCTTGTATTTTAGATCATGGAAGCACAATTCTAGAATTCTTGGCAGAGGAAGTCAGAGCTTTTATATTTTTAAGAATCTGAAACTAATATCTTAAAATTCTTCAAGCAGGTAATGAAATAGACCTAAAGGACTGCATGGTAATTAGGCACTATATATATATATATATATATATGTGTGTGTGTGTGTGTGTGTGTGTGTGTGTGTGTGTGTATCACCATTTTAGGGCAAATAATTCAGATATATATGTGTATAGCTATGTGTATATATAGCTATGAATATGTGTGTGTATATGTATATATATGAATTATTTGCCCTAAAATGGTGATAATGACGACTGTGTCTGGGTGGTAGGGGCGGTGCATACACAGTCAGCTTTCTGTATGTATGGTTCCACATCCTCAGATGGTAAATATTCAGAAAAAAAGTCCCAGAAAGTTTACAAAGCAAAATTTGAATTTGCTGCATCCTGGCAACTATTTATATTTAATTTACAAACACTTACATGACATATACAGTGCATTAGGTGACTTATGTTATCGAGAGGTGATTCAAAGCATTTGGTAGTATGTACACAGGTTATATGCAAATACTACATTATTTTATATAAGGGAGTTCAACATCTGAGGATTTTGGTACGGGAGAGTTTGTCCTGGAACCAATAGCCCCTGGATTCTGAGGAATGACTGAACATGTATACATGCATAAAATAGTTGACTTTTAAATCTACTGCATCTGATACCTGGAACTTAATGTAATTCTTTCAAATGTTCAATCTAACTATATATCCACAATTAATTGAAAATCCCGTTAACATTATATATGTTTTCTCCATTCTATCCTAGCTAATCTGAAAAATGAAACTAAAATTGGATTTGAGCAATGTAATCCAGATATAAGAAACATTATTCTACTCCTACATACCTACACCTTGCATTTATATTCTTTTTTCCACCGAGGGCTTTCCTGATGGCTCAGACCATAAAGAATCTGCTTGCAATGTGGGAGAGATCTAGGTTTGATCCCTGGGTTGGGAAGATCCCCTGGAGAAAGGCATGGCAACCCACTCAAGTATGCTTGCCTGGAGAATTCCATGGACAGAGGAGCCTGGCCGGCTACAGTCCATGGGTTTGCAGAGCTGGACATGAATGAGTGACTATCACTTTTCTTCCATTTGTAAACTGTCCTTTTCCCAACATGACAAGAAACAAATGACTATACTAAAATTCTACTTCTTCCTGCATAACACCCCTTCTAGTTCCACAGTATGAGTGTATTATGTAGGAAATTTTTTTCCCCTATTAATTAAATTCCTTCACTTTTAGAATGACTTTTTTTTTTAACCTCACCAAACCTCTCATGCTCTTCAGAAAATATCTCCTCACATAGAAATGCTTAAGCCATTGGTACCACAGACATTAGAAAGTGCTTACCCAGACAGGTCTGATCTACATTCTCTCTCTAGTGCCCACATCTCCTTTTCCACACAGGCTCAGGCAAACATGATGAGCGTGAGAAAAGTGTCACTCACACACCTGCATGAAAGTCTGTGGAAACTCTTGCATACCAAGAAGGCTAGTTCATATTATGTCTTTCCTCCCAGTCCAAATTATAATAATCAGGATGGTTAATGATTGGGAATTTAAATTCTGCTCTCGTATTTCCAATCATTATACTAAGATCAGAGAAATAAATAAACTTTTACTAGTGTGTAGGGAAAGAAAACCTTTTCAAATTCACCCAATCAAGTTATTCTGAATCTAATCTTTCTGTGCCTTGCAAAATCAGCTATATCTGGTTGTTTTCACAATTTCCTGATTAAATCTGTCAATAGATTTTCTACTGCTCATTCTGTTATTTATCCAGAGCATTAATGAACTTCTCTACCTCCTGTGGATCCATAAATATTTCTATTTTATTATCAAAAACAACCCTTAATTGGACTAAAAATAGACTTGTAGATCTATCTGCTCCACCTAAGTAGCGAATTAACTTTTCTGGCTCTGAAGCCACCATTTATTTATTCATCATTCCCTGATATTTCTTGCCTGCCTACTACGTGACAGACACCATTCCTGGGCCACAGGATTAAGGGGTGAAAAGAGCGTGTAGGCTACTCTCTTATGGATCTCAGATTTGGTGAGAAAGAGAGTTAGTAAGCCTGTTCCCAATAAAGCAGAAACTTCCAAGGGTGCCAAGATCTGCAGGGATGTAGAACAGAAAACCTGGAGCACAGTGACTATATGGAGGGTGCAGGCAACACGAGCCAAAAAGGGTGACCTAGAAAGTCTTCTTTGAAAGCTTACCTCTGAACTGGGGCCAGAAGACGGAGAAGGAGGCAGCCAGGCAAAGATCAGGGAAAGATTTTGCAGAGAGCAGAAAGGTGTGTTGCAAAGCTCGGGGTCAGGAACTTGGCATATGTGAGGACAATGGAAAAGAGATTTGATAGGGACAAGGTAAAGAAGTAACTACAACTCAGAAGAGGTTGATAATTTTTCAACTTTTCATGGCAATTAGACAGGGAAAAAATGGAAACAGTGACAGACTTTATTTTCTTGGGCTCCAAAATCACTGCATATGGTGACTGTAGCCGTGAAATTAAAAGACGCTTGCTCCTTGGAAGAAAAGTTATGTCAAACCTAGACAGCATATTAAAAACCAGAGACATCACTTTGCTGACAAAGGTGCACATAATCAAAGCTATGGCTTTTCCAGTAGTCATGTACAGATAAGAGAGTTAAATCATAAAGAAGGCTGGGCACCGAAGAATTGATGCTTTTGAATTGTGGTGCTGGAGAAGACTTGAGAGTCCATTAGACAGCAAGGAGATCAGACTGGTCAATTCTAAAGGAAATCAGTTGCTCATGTTCATTGGAAGGACTGATGCTGAAGCTGAAGCTCCAGTACTTTGGCCACCTGATGCGAAGAGCTGACTCATTAGAAAAGACCCTGATGCTGGGAAAGATTGAAGGCAGGAGGAGAAGGGGATGGCAGAGGATGAGATGGTTGGATGGCATCACTGACTCAATGGACATGAGTTTGAGCAAGCTCTTGGAGATGGTGACAAGGAAGCCTGATGTGCAGTCCATGAGGTCGCAAAGAGTCGGCAGGACTTAGCTACTGAACAGCAATAAAACATCTTTCCAACTACTCATCTCCAATAACACTGGCTAAGGCACTTCACTGGTTGCCCAGTGGTTAAGAATCTGCCTTCCAATGCCCAGAAAGTGGTTTGCCCTCTGGTCGGGGAACTAAAATCCCACATGCCATGGAGCAACTAAGGTTCGTTGCTGCAGCCTCTGTTCCCACAGCTTGTGCGCTCAAATTAGAGAAGCCCCTCACGTGGCGACAGAGACCCAGCACCACCAAAACTAAATGAATCAAAAAATAATAATATTGATTAAAATGAATTAGTTTCTGAGGATGAGCCCTAGCACCCTCATTCCTTATTTCAATGAATTTCAAATGACCATGTAAGGAGGTTAGCTTTTATTATTCTCAGTTTATAGTGGACTGAGCTGAGGTTCAAAGAAGTGAGTTGCTGAAGGATATTTAACTATATTTAATTGTAAGAAGACCAACCCAAACTGAACCAGGCCGAGGTCCTTAACCAGGAAGTTACACTGCCAGTCTGACATCTTTTCTACTAATAATTTTAGCTGTCATTAGCTTGTTTAATGTTACTTTGTGATACTTTCATTGTGAGGCTACCTTTAGGGATTTCCAGGTGGCTCAGCGGTCAGGAATCCACCTACCAATGCAGGAGATGAGAATTCGATCCCCGAGTCAGGAAGATTCCCTGGAGAAGGAAATGGCAACCCTCTCCAGTATTCTTCCTGGAAAAGCCCATGGACAGAGGATCCTGGCAGGCTACAGTCCATGGCATTGCAGAAGAATCGGACACAACTGAGTGACTGAACAGACAAGCCTACTATGCGCAGTACCTGCCCGCCTGTTAATACCTCATCTGCTGCGTGGAAGGCAGTGAGATGCTGGTAACTGTTCAGCACCTAACGCCCATCTCCCCCCCAGAAAGCCCTGATTTGTGGTATTTGCTGACTCTCGCGATGTAAATACTCTCACAGTGACTTATTTCCCCTGAGCGATGAGTCATCTGCTCAGTGCACAGGTGAGCAGGGATGTGCCCCATCAGCTCCTAAGAGCCAGCATGAACAGCTTTCAACGAAGCAGAGGCCCAGTGTTCATTTGGAAGAAAACGACCGTTAGGGAAACAGTTTGGAATCACCTTGCTGAAAGTCAGACTCACAAAGACCTTTCAACAAAATGGGTTGTGTTACTCTCTAGCCTCTAAACCTACTGGTTGGGAAAAGGGTAAGAGCAGTGCATTAAAGGGCAGGCGGCTTCCCCCTGATCTACGCCAGTGAGATTTTATCACCGCCTCCCGAAATGCTCCGCCGTGAGGTGCGCTTGGTACTCAGCGAACTGTCTTTCCACGTGTAGCACACACAAACGGTGATTTCGAAATGAAGAGGCACAGCACCTTAGGTACCTATATAAGTTCAGGATGGTTTTGCTAATTGAGAATTTAGGAGACCAAGCCCCTGGATATGGTACCTAAGGAATCATTTTACAACATGGAAGACATTAGACAATATGGACCTTCTATGAATGAGCAGGAATCTTTGTAGAGGGGGTGGAGAAACCACCTTCCAAGTGCAGATTCCAACGTGGAATCACCAATAATAATTCATGACAGAGATGCAACATATGTTCTCACTAGAGTGGGAGCTACAGGACACAGGGAGCAAGTAAGCTGCAGAGCCTCCGTGAGTTATGGCACCTCATTGCTGCGATAAAACATCTGTATTGGGAGGGAAAACACAATGTTTTGGTAGAAGGAGATGAAGTAGGTAGTCTGGATTGCTCACTTATGGTGGAATGGGCAACTTTCCAGCTGGGCTCTGCCCGTCAGTCTTGTGCCCTCCCTGACTCACAAGCCTGTCCTGAGCAGACACTGAATATGCACAGTTCAATCCGTAAAGCATCAAGATGTTTAGTCAGAACTTGGGAAATGGAGAAGTTTATGAAAGGGAAGACTTTACATTGCCATGAAGTGCCCAAGCCTCGCGTTCTCAATCCTTCTTGAAATTAGATTTGCTCTGTGTTTTGAAAGCCATGCTAGTGGTCGTTGTGGTTTTTTCTCGGGGTAATTTGACGAATTCACTTATATAAAACATACTATTCTTATTATTTTAACTGCCAGAGTTTGGAAATTGCTGCCGCTTTCTTAGGGAAGTTTCAATGCTGAGAACACACCGCTGGAGTCAGGTGCAGAAGCCTAGTGCCCCAGGGTCACTGAAGCTTACAGCGAGTGTCTGCTCTCCTTCCCAGGGTTACAGTGGCAAAGAGGGTGGCTTGTAAAATCTTCAGAGAAATGCACGTTGGATCCAAATTTTGAGAGCTTGAAAGTTTGAGGAGTTTGAAAGGAAACTGACCATGCGAATTCTTCAGTAAGTTGCATGCGGAGAAGGGATTTATTTTTTTCCCTTGGAGCAAGGGCAGGAGATGCACTCTCTCTCCAAAACAATTTACAATCTAATGCTTCTGAGTTTTTCAAGTTCTTTCCCGTGAAAGGACAAGTTAGACAATTTGAACCCTTTATCTGCTTGGCAAATCAGACTATCGAAGTAACAAGAGTGAGTTTTATAGCCAAAGAACAGAGTCTCAGTGAAGGAAGATGTGAATCAGAGCCCTCTGCTGAAAAATGCACAGTATTTAAAAATCTCCACACCTTGTTGCTCTCATCAAAGGGATAGAATTCCTTTCTGCAAACATTTAAGAGTGAATTTATATATTCTTTCTTTCTGAAACTACCTGATAATTTTGTTGAAATGCTCCTTTAAAAATTTTTGAATCTCAATCAGATGTTGAGGAGTTTCTGAAAGGTGACAGGAGGTCATGATTTCATTGCTATGAGTCTGGAATGTCATTATTTTCCTCTTGTAAATTTGATCAGTTAAAAAAAAAACCCATAAAATGTCCATGGTAATTTCCTGTAAGATAGTCTCCTAACATCTACATTTAGGAAAAAAAAAAAATGTTTCAAGGCTCCCTTTGAGTTGATATGCATTTCCAGTAAGACTTCTCTGCTATTGTCTTTAAAAAAGCATGAAAATATCTTTCCTATTTGGAGTTGTTTTCAGGAAATATGGACTCTTCTTCCTCTCTCTTGCTACCTCCTGCTACATTCACTTTCTATGCTATTTGTGTATCTACATTATTCATGCTTACAAGCCCAGCTGTAAAATAAAAATAGAGTGAATGAAGGAGTTCTAAGGATCAACATAAAAATACGGCCTGAACTCCAGCCAAACCTTGAATCTAACTTCCTCTATGTAGTTCACCACTTTCTTATTTCATACAAAATTTTGTTTTCTGAAAACCTGACCATCTGAAATTAAGCTTTACAGTCAGGACTCTTTTTAATTAAAATGATAAAGTGTGTAATATTTTATGTCTTCTTTAGATCACTAGGTTCCCTGTAAAACGTGGGAAGTTATTGTATCAATCAAAAAGGAAGAAACGTGTCTAGCTTTGTTTCTCTACTTCTAAATATTTAGGTCTCTTTATTTTTATTCAGTCACTGGTCTGAAAACCTTGTGTGGTTGTCTTTGAAGCCATAAAAAAAAATCAGTACAGAATGGCCCCAACTTTGCTATGCTAATAATTTGGGAGATGCAGTCCCCAGGGACCATCGTGGGCTGCTGCTGCTGCTGCTTCTGATGCTGGTAAACGGAAAACTGAAACCTCATCGACAGAGTGAAAAAGCCCGGTCAACTTGACATCGGATTCATCGCTCCTGCTCTAAGGCACTGCATCCTATGCGTAGTAGTGACTGATCCGGTGATCTTTTTCGCTTAGGGGGAACAACATTTCTCAACTCATTTTATCAGTAGCAGAGTTTCACGTGTATATAGTAGAGAATTATATATGTGACAGAGCTCAACACTGGGACTCAGAGATCTCCAAGCCTGGAATGAAAAACATATAGTTTGCTGGCAATTTGAGCCTTCTGTAAATCCTCCTCACGAGCTGATTCACATGGCTGAGTAGAAAAATGTGTATTCCTCATTGAGCTCCAACCGGCAGCTTCCTAGCTTTCTGCCATCAATTGTACTGAAATCATTGTCAATTAATCAACTGGAAGAGCAAACACCTGCCCGATTTATTATTATTTTTTTACAAGTAATTAAGGGTCCAATAAAGCAGCAGGAGTAGATACATTTTCAGGTAAAAGCATGTGTCAGAACTGGCATATTCCTAAGCAATCCCACCCCAGAGGAAGAAGGGGAAGACAGAGAGAAAGAGAGAGGAAATATACATGTCTTTTGACACAAACAGCCACAGAAATGTTTGAAATGTACAACAAAGAGGCTTGACAAGCAACGATCTTTACTGCCTAGGATTCCAGCACCTGCAAGCCTGTTTGAGAGACGTATGTAGGTCACTGTTGTCATGTAGGTGGCGTGGGGACCGTTGGCCTGGGTCCAGACAAGGAGCCTCCGACTCCCAGTTTTACGTCTACTTGGTCAGCCAGACCACACCAAGGACTTGAAACTGTCTCTTCTCCACCAAGAGAGAGAAAGCGAGCGAGCGAGCGAGAGGCAGCAGGGTGGCAGAAGCCCATGCACACTTGCACGAAGCAGGTGGTGTTCTAGTTAGGATGCCATCTTTGCTATTTAGGGTTCCTGTGATCTCTGGAAGGATGGGTAAGCTATAGGGTGCGTAGGATGGAACTGCACAAGCACCCACAGCGCTCCAAGCCTGCAGGCTCCGTGCGACCTGGCACTCCACACGCCCGAGATGGGTTATCTCAGCAAGCCGGCTACAGAGCCTCTGTGAAATTTGGGTTACCACATTTAGCTGTGGGATTACAGCACAGAATACCGCAGATAGGAGATAATGCCTCAGGCGTGCGGCTGTGGCAACGTGAGCCTTGCAAGACTAATTACGGCAGATTTGGGGGTTAGGGGCGATGGGGTGAGGCAGGACGCGGAGTGGCTTGTGGCTTGCTGGTGGCTGTCACGGCACACCGGCTCCCCCAGCCCGGTTCCCCACCTACTCCAACAAACCCAAACAAGGCTGTAAAATGTCATTCTGTGCCTCCAACTTTTCCGAGGCAGACAGCAATAAATCAGAATTTATTTTCCTCCATAGGAGTCCTACAGCCCATAAAAAGGGCAGAATTTATTTTTTTCCCCTCTTGCTTTTAACCGTCCTCTTAGAGGCTGAAATGACAGGTTAAGAATTTCTCTCCGATGGCACCATCTGAATGCTTTCTTTAGTGATTAAGAGTTCATTGATTCCAGCAGCCAGAAGCTTCCAAGATATTTATGAAATAAGTCATCGCCTCTTGGCATCCCACCAAAACTGCGTTCCTTCACATTTTTGTTAGTGAGCTTTGCATTTCTCATTGCATTTCTGTTGAAAAGTCTCCCCAACACTTGGACCAGTCCTGGACCAATCTGGTAGATTACAGAGTAGAATTGGACTGTGGCAATTATTCTTGCTGGTCCAGTTGCCCCAGATTTTGAACCTGCTCACATTTCCCATATCTCAACATCTCTTCCTGACTTTCAAGGACTGTTAGAACACCAGATCACCTCACAAAGTTCATTCTACATGTCTCACTTTCTTACACAAAAATCTATGCCCTACTCCTGTAACTGGGTAGTTAGGAAGTTCAAAGGCAAAAAGGTGCTTCTCACGTAACTGAATTATTCTCAGTGTGATACTGTAATCTCTCCTCCAGTTCTCCCAGGTCCTGGAAAAAAGTACAACAGTGGGGTTTGGATCATCCAAGTGATGTAAATTGTCCAGAGAGTTTTAAAATGTATTCTGAAAAATACTAGGCATGGCGGTCATCAGTGCCCTTCCTGGATTATTTTAGAATCTCTGCCTTTGGGGACCATGTTGGGATTGCATTTCCCACCCTCTTGGGTTTGAATGGAATCGTTCGACCGGTTCTCCTAAGGACTGCTTGTGATTGCTTGTGATCAGAGTGCACTGAGCCACCTCTGGTTGGGGCATCCACGGGTCAATATGTGTCTGAGACTTTTCAGAGCCTTCTCTTTTCTCTCTCACGTGGCAACTGGCCCACTTTTATACACCTGCTCTTTTTCCAGGTTTGGCCCATGAGTGACTACAATGAACTCGACACTCCTGCTTCTCCTTGAGGACCTGCTGGGCAGGGCGTGTGAGCTGGAAATGGACATTTACTGAAATCAACCACTGAACGTTGGGGGGCTCTTGTTACCTCAGGGTAACCTCACCTATCCTGACTGTTAAACCATTTGTGCAAAAAGGGATGCAAGACCAAACAAGTTTGGGAAAGTTAGTTCAAACAAAATTAAATAATCTACCTAGGCTGTTTCAGATTCACTAATGGCTGATGAATCTTCACAGGCCTGCTGTAAAGAAATGAAAACATCCCCAATATAGTATTCTCTATGTGAAAATCATCCGAAAGGTCTTACCTTCCAAGAAATGCATGTCAACTCTTCACCACCCCAGCAGGCTTCATCCTCATCTGAGGGATCCCTGTAAACCAGTCTCTCTGAGGAAGTCAGTGAATTCCTTTTCCTCTTGAGTCTCAAAGGCAAGTGTGTGATATTTGGCATGTGAAAGAGAGAGGGGTGTTATTCTCCAGAAGATGATATATTTTCTAAAAAGGTAGATTTTGACATTTTCCTGGCTCACTAATTTTTGTTCTCTTTCTGATCAAGAAAACACACTTTGTTTATGAGAAAAATAGTGCCATACATGTTACAAAGAGAAGCCAATGCACCAAAGAAAGTAACTGCTGCTAAAAGCGGGCTAATTGAAATATAATTCATTAATTTCAAATAGAATTCACTTTTTGTGCATGCACACACACACAAAACATAAAATCGCACATGCAGAAAAAATTTTGGTCTCATAACCCTTTCCATGGTTGCTTTTATGTTTCTTTATCTGGCAGTGCTTTTGCTGCACTTGAGAAGCTGGAAAATTCTACTGTATTGAAAGCTAAAGGTGATCCCTCACACTCAAAATCAGTAACTACGTTTTTTTTCCTGTGACCCTTTTTTGATATAGGATGGTTTATAGATGCCAACATAACAAAACATTCTGTCCCTCAGTGGTGTGCTGTATTTGGAGAAGGTAATCAGAACTTCATTCTCAAAATGTTCACCTTGATGTACGTGGAAGATATTCTTTTTTCCAGAGACTCTGATTTCTCTTTTTCAAAGTCACCTTGCGTTGCTGGAGCTGATTTGGTCTGAAAAGTAACCACTTAGGTGAAGAACCTGAGTGTTTCCAAGCCTTAGGCTGCAGGTGGCTGAGATAAAAGTCAATCCCAAGCTGTTAGAAGAAGAAAGGGAGGCAGAGGAGGAGGGGAAAAGTAAAAGGAAGAGAAAATGAAGTGGAAGGAAGGGAGGAAGGAAGGAGGGGAGAAAGGGAAGAAGGAAGGAAGGAAGAGGAGAAGCAAATTCTGCACTCCTTGACTCTGAGTTGACATGCGAGCAGCCCAGATCTTATCAGATAATACACACATTTAGAAACCCCGTCTGCACATGCCTCCATCCTGCAGCCCATTCTGCCTAGCTAAAACAACATCTTTTTTTTTTTTCCCCCGAAAATCTGTTTCCTTCTTACATAGTCCAAATGTTAGAATGTGGTTTGAATTCTTTTTTGAACATTAATTTAAACAGTATGGGAATAGATCAGCCCTTATAAGTCTAAATAAAACTTCCTTTGACATACATAATATGGTGTGCTTATTTGGAGGCTAATGGAGTTGGAAAGAAAAAATGGGAAAGAGTTAAATACAGAAAAGAGTAAGCTTTATGGAAGTTTTTTCTTATAAAAATTTAATTGCTGCTTATTTTTTTCTCATCCAGCCTTTTTAGCAGAAATTTACAACAAAGCTTTAAACTGATTTTCAGACCAGCATTCCAAATTTCTGATATTCTGACCTGAGCAGAAAAAAAAATGCAAATAACACAGTGCCACTTAGTGGAAAGGGGAAAGAAAATTGTGGATGAGAAAGAAAGTCAGTAGGCATCTAAATCATTGTCTGGAATTACAGATACAAGTCATGTTTGACATTCAGATACTGTGCCTGTTGATGGCTTTCAATCACGCTAAACTTCTGCCACAATAATAAGTAAATTGTGTCACTTGCCATCATAACAAACATTTCCAAAAAGAGCACGGAGGAATCCATTCCACACTGATAGTTTAGAAACATTATAAACTCTATTTGCTCAAGGAGAGAAATTTTACGACTTCTTAAGGTGAAAGTCTCATAAACTGATAGGGCTGTACAACATGTTTGGTAGCGATGTGAATCATAATCGCTTCTCCTCCTGGACTCTACAGAGCAACTTCCTTCTCTACATTAAGGTGGCAGTCACATTTTTAGAAAAGCTGGTGGAGCGTTCATGTGTGCAGATTCTTAAGGACGCTGAGAAAGCCAGGACTGGGGTAAGACCCCATCTCTCCAGTTTCTAGTGGTCAGAAGCCAGGGCCACCAACTGAGTTTGCACCCTGAAAGTTTTGTTTCCATTAGCAATTAAGGTAACTCACTAATAGGAAGGAGAAGGCAATGGCAGCCCACTCCAGTACTCTTGCCTGGAAAACTCCATGGACGGAGGAGCCTGGTAGGCTGCAGTTCTTGGGATCTCGAAGAGTTGGACATGACTGAGTGACTTCACTTTCACTTTTCACTTTCATGCATTGGAGAAGGAAATGGCAACCCACTCCAGTGTTCTTGCCTGGAGAATCCCAGGGATGGGGGCGCCTGGAGGGCTGCCTTCTATGGGGTCTCAGAGTCGGACATGACTGAAGCAACTTAGCAGCAGCAGCAGCACTAATAGGAAGCTTTTTGTACCTCTTGTTACATTATTCTTGGGGGTGAATTTTGCAACACCTTGAGCTGTCTCTCTGCGCATCTATTAAAGGCATTCATCAGCCATCAAGCTATCAAGAAGCATTGCATTATTTCAATACTTTGCAAAACTCACAGCATGCGTGGCCCAACGCACTCCCTCTATTTGTGTATATATAACTTGACACCCAGTAAAGAGCATCGAGGCACTCTTTCTCGCTCCCACTCCCACCTGTTCTCTGTTGGTGTTAGAGCTTATTTCTCCAGCTCTGAAGTGCTCTCAAAGTCTGTTCCTCCCACCACCTCTAAGATTCCCAGTACTTACAAAAAGGCTACCTTTGGATACTAGATTCTTTTGACAACCTACCCCCCAGAGTCCCTGCTTCCCTGGTGGCTTAGACAGTAAAGCGTCTGCCTACAATGCAGGAGACCCGGGTTTGATCCGTGGGTTGGGAAGATCCCCTGGAGAAGGAAATGGCAACCCACTCCAGTATTCTTGCCTGGAAAATCCCATGGACAGCAGATCCTGGTAGGCTACAGTTCATGGGGTCGCAAAGAGTCAGACATGACTGAGTGACTTCATTTTCACTTTAAGCAACTGGAAGCAAGATAAATTCAAAAGTCTAGGCTTTCCACTGGGTCAAGTTGTGGTCTTTCCAGGATGGGGTCGCTGGATGCAAATAGGCGCACTAATGGTTTTCCAGAAAGTCGTTGAGATATCCCAGACAGTTCTTTGGGAGTCAGCAAGGAATCAGAGATGAACAGCACTCCCAGCTCTTAATCAGAAGCTCTTTCTGCAAGAAAAAAAGAGAAATTAAAAAAAAGTGTTCCTACATTACCTACAGTGTTGTTAATGTAACTCTCTATTTACATAATATGCAAAAAGTGCTGTCTGCAAACTGCAGTAATCTATATGGAATGAGGACAAAAGATACTGATTTCTCTAAAATGTTCTTGTTAAGGAATAATCAAGAAGTTAGAACCTCTAATCTTGCAGTCAAAGCAGAAGTTTGAGGGATTTTTTTCTCTCTTTTTTTTTCAGTTTGCTCATGTATATATATTCACATGCGCAGACGTGTACAGACAGATTTACAGATATCAAATATGTCATCTTTAACATTCAGGAACTAAATTAAACTGCAAAGAAAAAGTTAAAGTTCCCAGGAAAGGAAACATTTATTCACTTTTGGTTTAGCCTTAAGCACTTCCAGCAAGTTTGCTCTGATGTCCAAGGAAAAGTTAAGGGTGTGTGTGTGTGTGTGTGCACGCACATGCGCGCTCCTGGAAGAGGAAGAGAAGCAGGAGTGGGTAGATTTGAAGAGCGGGGCAGGAGGAGAGGGGAGGAGAGAGGGGAAGCTGAGAGGGAGGCAGAGAGCAAAGGAGAAGAGAGACAGACTGTGGTTACCTGGGGTGCAAGGGAATAAAGGTGGGGAGAAAAGAGGCGAGAGAGAGGAAGGAGGGAAGGAGGAAGACATTTCCAGACATATTTCCTACTCCAGATCTCTGCACTCTCCAGTTCATCAGCCTGAGGTATGTTTTGCAGTGAATTGAGCCAAAGGAAGCCCTTGGAGAAGGAAATTCCAAGAGCAATGCTATCTAGGAAAATGTCCACTTGCCTCCTGATCTTGTCTTCCATGAACATCATGGGGAGAAACACTTTCTATGGCAACACAACACCAAACTAGGCAGGGACACCTAGATGAAAACTCAGGTCTGGGATTTCATTTGCAGACAAATCAGCAAGGACACCCTCTCACTGGGACCACTTTGGAAACAGTTGTCTGCTATACCGACATGAACTTCCCAGAGCAGGAGCTCGGGATTCAATGAACTGACAGTCTTGACAAGCCCCTGAATATTTTACTGAGCTCTGTGTCCTCAGAGTCCAAAGATACGCTAAATTCATGTGTGAAAATGTGAATCATCAAAAAGTTTCAGACTGACAGATGCACATTTTAGGACTTGATTTGCTATTAGATCTTCACTTGGAGTTCATCATGAAAGTTGAAAGTGTTAGTCACTCAGTTTTGTCCAGCTCTTTGCAGCCTCTTGGGCTGTAGCCCACCAGGCTCTTCTGTCCATGGGATTCTCCAGGCAAGAATACTGGAGTGGGTTGCCATGCCCTCCTTCATGGGATCTTCCCCACTCAGGGATTGAACCTGTGTCTCTTATGTCTCCTACATTGGCAGGTGGGTTCTTTACCACTAGTGCCACCTGGGAAGCCCTACTGGGTATATGATATATGTTTAAGTCTCTTCGAATCAGGTTTGAGAAGAGCACTGAATTAGGTAAAGTTTAAAAGTTAGTTATACATTTAGAAGGTGGGACAATGGAATTAAAGGAAAAAAAAGACTTCCAATTTAAGTAATAGTTATAGAAAAAATAGCTAGACAAAAAAACATATTCTCTGACTTTTTGGATATGAACAGATAGAAAATACAAATAATTGGGGGAATATGTCTGACTATGACAAACTTGGTTGGATAACTAGTACAAAATCATCGAAGCTCTATGTTTGCTTGCATTGCAGTCAACTGGTTTAGGTGGATGGTTGAGCGACTCAATTACAATTTTGGAATTCAATACCTATAGAAATGATTACCAGAAAATGGCCTAGTTATGGGTTAAAGTCAAAAGCCAGGTTCTAGGGGAAGTTTAAAGCAGAAATGCTAGAATAACATAGATGTACTAATGAGGGCATTTGTCAGAGAGGGACTGTACAAGCCTTCTCAAGATAGGTTGGGAGGAAATGATAAAGCTGGAAAATTCTAGAGAGATTAGACTTGGAAAATGGTGTGATCTGTCCTAAGAAAGGTCCAGAAGGAAACACAAAAGGCAGAGATCAACAGCTTGGGCATGTGTCTAGTTATCTACAGGGGAAAACAGAGAAGGTTCTTTGAGATAGGCAAACTACTGGTCCAGGATTTAGAAAGTACCCAGATTCCGAGCAGTTATTCTGACTTTCTTGTTGGCGTTGGGGGATTATCCAAGGTTTCCATCATCTGATGTGATGCAGTAACAGAAGTCATGCTGGAGGGAAGCCCATAATGTCGTCTGAATGTGAGGTCGACTGAGAGCAGAACATCCAGAACGATAGTGATCAAGAGTGTGGTGGATGGGGAGGCTTTCTTCACACCCCTTCCTTTGTCCTTTTGACCCCACGCCCCAACCCGCCCTTCTGTAAGGGCAGGAACAACAGGATACTGGCGTCAGATATTCCCTGTGCCCCTCGTCACATCCTTTCAGCACAACTTTTAGTTCACGTGGCCGCAGTGTGCAATTGTGTGTGTGCAGGCAACAGCCTGTCTCAGCCCTCCCGCTCAGCTCCTCTCTTCTCTGCCTGTCCTACGGCTGTACCTGAAGCCAAGGAAGCATGCTCAGAAGGCTTGCAGACGCTCCCTGGGAGTGACTGGTTGGTAGATATCTAGGACCATCTATCAACCAGTGAGGGTTGGATGTTCGTGGATGTTTGCCTTTTGGCCCTTAGCAGGGCAACTCTGAGGAGCTTTTTACTTAGTTGTTCAGTTTCCCAAATTTCCCATTCAGTTCAGTTTAGTTCAGTTCAGTTACTCAGTTGTGTCCAACTCTTTGTGACCCCATGAACTGCAGCATGCCAGGCCTCCCTGTCCATCATCAACTCCTGGAGTCTACCCAAACCCATGGACATCGAGTCAGCGATGCCATCCAGCCATCTCATCCTCTGTCATCCCCTTCTCCTCCTGCCCCCAATCCTTCCCAGCATCAGGCTCTTTTCCAATGAGTCAGCTCTTCACATGAGGTGGCCAAAGTATTGGAGTTTCAGCTTCAACATCAGTCCTTCCAATGAACACCCAGGACTGATCTCCTTTAGGATAGATGGGTTGGATCTCCTTGCAGTCCAAGGGGCTCTCAAGAGTCTTCTCCAACACCACGGTTCAAAAGCATCAATTCTTCAGTGCTCAGCCTTTTTCACTGTCCAACTCTCACATCCATACATGACCACTGGAAAAACCATAGCCTTGACTAGATGGACTTTTGTTGGCAAAGTAATGTATCTGCTTTTCAATATGCTGTCTAGGTTGGTCATAACTTTCCTTCCAAGGAGTAAGCGTCTTTTGATTTCATGGCTGCAATCACCATCTGCAGTGATTTTGGAGCCCAAAAAGATAAAGTCTGACACTGTTTCCACTGTTTCCCCATCTATTTCCCATAAAGTGATGGGACCAGATACCATGATCTTAGTTTTCTAAATGTTGAGCTTTAAGCCGACTTTTTCACTCTCCTCTTTCACTTTCATCAAGAGGCTCTTTAGTTCTTCACTTTCTGCCGTAAGGGTGGTGTTATCTGCTATCTGAGGTTATTGATGTTTCTCCTGGCAATCTTGATTCCAGCTTGTGCTTCTTCCAGCCCAGCATTTCTCATGATGTACTCTGCATATAAGTTAAATAGGCAGGGTGACAATACGCAGCCTGGACAGACTCTTTTTCCTACTTGGAACCAGTCTGTTGTTCCATGTCCAGTTCTAACTGTTGCTTTCTGACCTGCATACAGGTTTCTCAAGAGACAGGTCAGATGGTCTGGTATTCCCATCTCTTTCAGAATTTTCCACAGTTTATTGTGGTTCACACAGTCAAAGGCTTTGGCATAGTCAATAAAGCAGAAGTAGATGTTTTTCTGGAACTCTCTTGCTTTTTCAATGATCCAGCAGATGTTGGCAATTTGATCTCTGTTTCCTCTGCCTTTTCCAAAAGCAGCTTGAACATCTGGAAGTTCCCAGTTCATGTATTGCTGAAGCCTGGCTTGGAGAGTTTTGAGCATCACTTTTCTAGCTTGTGTGATCACTGACCCCAGCTCTTCAGTGATGTACAGTCTTATGTTAGCCAGTTCCGGTCTTGCTCTCCCTACTTCTTTTTTTTTTTTTTTAAACTGGCTTCAATTATTATAGAGTTACCACTTATATAAAGTGCTCACCTCTTTAGTGTACAGCTCAGTGAATTTTTTCATCATTTTATTTAATTTTAATTGAACTGAAGTTGATTTACAATGTTGTATGAGTTTCAGATGCAAGTCAAAGTGATTTAGTTATACATTTACATGTATCCATTCTTTTTCTTGGCCACCTGATGGGAAGAGCTGACTCACTGGAAAAGACCCTGAGCTGGGAAAGATTGAAGGCAGGAGGAGATGGGGATGACAGAGGATGAGATGGTTGGAGGGCATCACCAACTCTATGGACATGAGTTAGGGTAAACTCCAGGAGTTGGTGATGGGCAGAGAGGTCTGGTATGCTGCAGTCCATGGGGTCGTGAGTTGGACATGACTGAGCGACTGCACTGAACTGAACAGCTGACTTACAGTGTCGTATTAGTCTCAATTGATCCTTTGATCATTATGTAATGTCCATCTTTATCTCTTTTCACTGCCTTTATTTTAAAGTCTACTTTATCAGATATGAGTATTGCCACTCCTGCTTTCTTTTGGTCTTTATTTGCATGGAATATCTTTTTCCAGCCTTTAACTTTCAGTCTATATGTGTCCCTAGGTTTGAGGTGGGTCTCTTGTAGACAACATATATAGGGGTCTTGTTTCTGTATCCAATCGGCCAATCTTTGCCTTTTGGTTGGGGCATTCAGCCCGTTTACATTTAAGGTAATTATTGATAAGTATGATCCCGCTGCCATTTATTTTATTGTTTTGGGCTCCAGATTATCTATCCCATCGGTGTTTCCTATCTAGGAAAGATCCTTTAGCATTCGTTGGAGGGCTGGTTTGGTATTGCTGAATTCTCTCAGTTTCTGCTTGTCTGAGAAAATTTTGAATTCTCCTTCAAATTTGAATGAGATCCTTGCTGGGTAGAGTAGTCGGGGTTGTAGATTGTTTTCTTCCATGACTTTAAGTATGTTTTGCCATTCCCTTCTGGCCTGAAGCGTTTCTGATGAGAGATCAGCTGTTATCCTTATGGGATTCCCCTTGTGAGTTATCTTTTGCTTCTCCCTTGCTGCTTTTAATATTTGGTCTTTGTATTTGATATTTGCCAATTTGATTAATATGTGTCTTGGGGTGTCCCGCTTGGGGTTCATTCTATTTGGGATTCTCTGTGTTTCTTGGACCTGAGTGGCTATTTGCTTCCCCAATTTAGGGAAGTTTTCTACAATTATCTCTTCAAGAATTTTCTGATGGTCTTTCTTTTTGTCTTCTTCTTCTGGGACTCCTATGATTCGAATATTGGTGCGTTTAATATTGTCCCAGAGGTCTCTAAGGTTGTCTTCATTTCTTTTAATTCTTTTTTCATTTTTCCTTTCTGTTTCATTTATTTCTGTCATTCTGTCTTCTACCTCACTTATTCTGTCTTCTATCTCTGTTATTCTACTGTTGGTTCCCTCCAGAGTGTTTTTGATCTCATTTATTGCATTATTCATTGTATTTTGTCTCTTTTTCATTTCTTCTAAGTCCTTGTTAAAGCTTACCTGCATCTTCTCAATCCTTGCCTGCAGGTTATTGAGCTGCAACTCCAACTTATTTTCCAGGTTTTGGATCATTTTCACTATCATTATTCGGAATTCTTTGTCAGGTAGACTTCCTATCTCTTCGTCTTTTGTTTGGTCTAGGGGGTATTTATCCTGTTCCTTTACTTGCTGGGTATTTCTCTGCCTTTTCATCTTGTTTATCTTGCTGTGTTGTCCCTTTATTGTGGGGATTCCTCTCTATGGGAGGGGTTGGATGCGTGGTTTGTCGAAGTTTCCTGGGTGGAAAGGCTTGTGTGGTTTTCTGGTGGGTGAGTCTAGGTTTCCTCACTGTTACTCCTCACGTCGGCACTGGGTCGCCTCTCCAGATGCCCGATGTCCTCTGCCAGCTTTCAGTTCCTGTTTTTTGGAGTTTGCTCGGCCTTTAAAAGTTCTTTTGGTATATTTATTGGGGAGAGAGTGTTCTCCCCGTCCTATTCCTCCGCCATCTTAGTTTCTCCTCCTCTCGTATTAGTCTCAGATGTATGTCAAAGTGATTCAGTGATACATATACATGAATCCATTTTTTTTCTTTCCCAGTAAGGTTATTACAGAACATTGAATAGAGTTCTCTGTGATATACAGTAGGCCCTTGTTGGATATCTATTTATATATTTAGTAGTGTGTATTTGTCTTACTACTTCTTATGGCCCTGACTTACTTGAGCTGTAATTTCTTCCTAACCTTTTGGCTGAGTGTTCTAGATATTGACCACTGACCCAAGTAATGACAACTGTAAATTTCTTCTCTTTTGTTTTCCAGCAATTACGTTCAGTTCCCTCAGTAGGCTCTGCATTGATCCATCCCTCTCCCTCTGTGTTTCTGAGCAGCAAATCCTGTTTTAGTTCTGAAAACCCCCAAAGCTGCTTCCAGCTATTAGAGAAGCTCCTAGGCAAGAATTCTGACCCAAAGGAAAGTAGATTCAACCCCAAACAGCAACAAACTCCTTCCACCCAACCAAAGTAACAGCTAATATCCAGCCTATGGGCTTTTGTCTTGAAAACGTTCATTGATTCCAGTCAATGGCAAAAGTTAACAGTTGGTTTATTCAGAGATGTTAATGCTCAAGTTTGGAAGTGATAAGTCAATTGTAATTCTCAGAATACCATCATGGGGGGTGGTATTTTTTTATATGGGACATACAGTTTTGGGATATACCCCTGAAAAGGTACATTACAAAGGAAGATCTTTTATGAATATAGTATATCTATAAAATGAAGTAAAATCTAAGGCATAGATATCAAGGAGGGACAAGTTTTACACTCACTAATGGTTTTCTTATTTATATTTCTGTTTCAACTCCAATAACATGTTTGTTTGAACCAAGCTGTCCTTCTTTCATTAGACACACTGGTAATTATCAATTATCAATAAGATATTTGAATCTCTAAGGCATAATGAAGTCATTTTAATGATAGCTAGTGAGTTGGTATCGTTTTATGTAGCAATCAATGTCATCTCCCAAAATACCTTCTAAAAAAATGACCCACATTGTCCTCAGGACACAGTTGCTACTGCAAAATTTAAAAACAGATTGACAATAGTAAGCTCATGGGCTCCTAAGAAGATGTTGTAATTCCAAGGCAAACAGGTAATACCATTAAGAAAATGAACACCTAGTACTATTAAGAGCTTGTAATTTTGAGCATCATATTCCAAGACACTGACCCAAAGTAAAGTTACAAAAGGACTTGTGATCAGTCAGTTATTGCCACCAAGCCTGAACCAGATAGCAATCACAGAAGCTGGCCAGAAAAGTCAGAAATGAAGCAGAAATGGATTACGTGCTTAGAGGTGCTCTGAAAAATAGGCTGCATGCTTCTTTCTCAATCTTGGTCTCATCCCTAAGGACATGATGCAATTGTATATCTCAGCAGATGCCAGGGAGAACAGAATATGAACACTGGGTCAAGAAGCTTCCGCAACGCCACAACACTTAATGTTCTCCTGGAACTTAGGTCAGTTCAGTTCACTTCAGTCACTCAGTTGTGTCCGACTCTTTGCGATCCCATAAATCACAGCACGCCGGACCTCCCTGTCCATCTTCAACTCCCAGAGTTTACCCAAACTCATGTTCATCAGGTCGGTAATGCCATCCAGCCATCTCATCCTCTGTCGTCCCCTTCTCCTCCTGTCCCCAATCCTTTCCAGCATCAGGCTCTTTTCCAATGAGTCAACTCTTCATATGAGGTGGCCAAAGTATTGGAGTTTCAGCTTCAACATCAGTCCTTCCAATGAATACCCAGGACTGATCTCCTTTAGGATGGACTGGTTGGATCTCCTTGCAGTCCAAGGGACTCTCAAGAGTCTTCTCCAATACCACAGTTCAAAAGCATCAATTCTTCAGTGCTCAGCTTCCTTTATAGTCCAACTCTCAGATCCATTCATGACTACTGGAAAAACCATAGCCTTGACTAGATGGACCTTTGTTGACAAAGTAATGTCTTTGTTTTTTAATATGTTATCTTGTTTGATAATAACTTTCTTTCCAAGGAGTGTCTTAATTTCACAGCTGCAATCACCATCTACAGTGATTTTGGAGCCCAAAAAGATAAAGTCTGACACTATTTCCACTATTTCCCCATCTATTTCCCATGAAGTGATGGGACCAGATGCCATGATCTTAGTTTTCTGAATGTTGAGCTTTAAGCCAATTTTTTCACTCTCCTCTTTCAATTTCATCAAGAGGCTTTTTGGTTCCTCTTCACTTTCTGCCATAAGGGTGGTGTCATCTGCATAACAGGTTATTGATATTTCTCCTGGCAATCTTGATTCCAGCTTGTGCTTCTTCCAGCTCAGCGCTTCTCATGATTTACTCTGCGTATAAGTTAAATAAACATGGTGACAATATACAGTCTTGACATACTCCTTTTCCTATTTGGAACCAGTCTGTTGTTCCATGTCCAGTTCTAACTGTTGCTTTCTGACCTGCATACAGGTTTCTCAAGAGATAGGTCAGATGGTCTGGTATTCCCATCTCTTTAAGAATTTTCCACAGTTCATTGTGATCCACACAGTCAAAATCTTTGGCATAGTCAATAAAGCAGAAGTAGATGTTTTTCTGGAACTCTATTGCTTTTTCAATGATCCAGAGGATGTTGGCAATTTGATCTCTCTTTCCTCTGCCTTTTCTAAAACCATCTTGAACATCTGGAAGTTCCCGGTTCACGTACTGCTGAAGCCTTGGTGGAGAATTTTGAGCATTATTTTACTAGCATGTGAGATGAGTGCAATTGTGCAGTATTCTGAGCATTCTTTGGCATTGCCTTTCTTTGGGATTGTGGCCACTGCTGAGTTTTCCAAATTTGCTGGCATATTGAGTGCAGCACTTTCACAGCATCATCTTTTAGGATTTGAAATAGTTCAATTGGAATTCCATCACCTCCACTAGCTCTGTTGGTAGTGATGCTTTCTAAGGCCAACTTGATTTCACATTCCAAGATATCTGGTTCTAGGTAAGTGACCACACCATCCTGATTATCTGGGTCATGAAGATTATTTTGTACAGTTCTTCTGTGTATTCTTGCCACCTCTTCTTAATATCTTCTGCTTCTGTTAGGTCCCTACCATTTCTGTCCTTGATCAAGCTGATCTTTGCATGAAATGTTCCCTTGGTATCTCTAATTTTCTTGAAGAGATCTCTAGTCTTTCCCATTCTGTTGTTTTCCTCTATTTCTTTGCATTGATCGCCGAGGAAAGCTTTCTTATCTCTCCTTGCTACTCTTTGGAACTCTGGAACTTAGATATTAATCATGAAGGATGAGAATGGAGGGAGAAAAATTTACAATTGAGAGGTTTTAAACCCAAATGAACTGATTCACCATTTTTCAATTTGGGGAGATTTAATTTAAATGCTTATATTTCCATTTGGCTTCATATTAATAAAATCAGAAGATCTGGTGACACCAGGGAATCCTTTTGGCCTCAAGTTCTTCTAATGCAGCTGAGCATTATCTGCCCCTGTCAGCTTAGTTCTCCAGTTAGCCTCAATCACTACTAGTCCTTAGTGTCTTGCACCTGGACCACTTACTCCCTGAAATTACTAGCATGGGGCTCAGAGGTATTTAAGTGTCTATCTTTAGGTTTAGAAGGCAAAATGAGGAAAAGGAAGTGGTCAGGAGATATATGCATATCTGCAAAATAAAAATGATATTTATCAAGTTGATTTGTCCATGGAGTTACCATATCATATCCATCAAATTCAGAGGCTATTTACCTAAGAAAGAAGTCTTTGCCTGCCTGCTTTGCTATTAAGGAGGTTACCACTTGGACCCCATCCTGTGAGACTGGGAGACATGACACCTTAGTGCCCTATGGATACAAAGATAATTACATATATATCTATATAGAGATTTCTATGTACATATTTATGTGCGTATATGTGTGTGTGAAATAATACCCCTAGCACCCAGCAAGTTTTTCAGTATCTTCCTGTCACAAAGCTCAGCAAGAGAAGACCCAACTCTCAAGTTACAATTATGCAAACAAAACTGGTTTCTTCTTAATTTTGTAGATACCAGGTTTGCATACAGCATTAGCCATTTTCCTGTACATTTCCATTAGTAATGTCTTTGCTGATTAGTTTTTTCTAAATTAGCATGTTTATCCATTAGCATATCAATATTGCTGCCAACCATCCTCTTAATTTTTAGTTTTCTTGTTGCAACAAAAATTTTTTTTTGCCAATAAAAGCAGGCATTTCTTAAAGCCTTAATTACCTCCAGCACAACTCCTTTTTGCTTCTTTAATAATAGTGTGTAATATTTACTAAGATTATAGATTTTGCCTTATTCAAAACCACCACTCACTCGAATAAGCAAAAATCTTCACATTTTCGGGTTTGGCATTAACACAGTCTCCTCTTGTAAAGAGAGCTTCCTTGATTTCTGGAATGCTTTGGAAATGTTATAAATTTTCAACATAAGCATCAATGAAACTTCAAGGAGACAGATTCCAAAAATGTGAACATTTTTCTGAGTGATTGTTGAAGTAGGGAGATTTTAGCAATCATGTAAAAGGGAAACGATGACCATCCAAACTTAAATTTATTGGGCAAAGTCTCTTTATCTGTCTTATCTCACCACAAGTAAGCAGAATTCTGGCTGATACATTAGATTTGATGTGTGCAATTATATAAATTTAAAGTCATCTCCATAGAAAAAGTAATACTGTGCTGAACCACGTACACAGGAAGCAAGCTAAAATTTGCGGTTGTCTGCACTGTTATTCAAGGTAGGTAGGTATTTCGACTACAATAATTGAATATCTGCAACAGTTTTTTCTGCTGAGTCTGAGGAGGCTGTTAAAGTTATACTTACCCATTCCTAAGCACTGTCTTATTAAGGTAAGTGCTAGTAATTATAAATCTTTATGTTTAAGTGTAGGGTTTTTTTTCACACCTTTCTGGTGATTAAGAAGGAAACACTATGAAGAATTTGATGATGTTGATGACTGTATCTCATATACTGTTTGTGGGGGTGTGAACTGTCACTGTCTTTCTGGAGGGCAATTTGGCAAAATCTTTCAAATGAGAATACCCTTTGACTTAATAGTTTCACTTGTGAGAATTACTCCTAAGGAAATAATTAGAGAAGAAGGCAAAGATGAATATGTGCAGAGACATTTGTAATAGTGGGGAGACCAAAGATAGTACCTGTCGGAGAAGAAGAGGTAAATTTTGAAAATTCAAATAATGGAATATTAGGAAGCTGTAAAAATGGACTACATTAATCTCTATATAGAGTTAACATGAAAAAAGATTAGTATTTAATGCTTGACATTTAAGAAGAGTTATAGAATAATATACATAATATGATATGCATACATATTTATATTTACAAATGTAAGTAGGAAAGATTGGAAGATATAAACTAAGCCATTAAAATTGTTGCTCTCTGATATTCCACTTATGAAGGCATATTCACTATATATATATTTACTTCACTATATATATATTTACTTCACTGTTATTTAAAATTTTCACCATTAGCAAGGTTTGGTCAGGAATAGTCTATATTATAGATGTATGCATGCATGTAATAAATAAATGACATGAAGATAACACTAAGCTATGTCCAACTCTTGTGATTCTGTGAACTGTAGCCCACCAGGCTCCTCTGTCCATAGGATTGTCCAGCCAAGAATACTGGAGTGGGTTGCCATTTCCTTCTCCAGGGATGCATGCATGTACGAATGCATATTTTTTTGGTATTGTGCTTCAACATTCAGACACTCGCTTTTCTTTTTTTCACCTTTATTCCCCTTTTGAGAGGGTTCTTTACATGAGCCTCTTGGCTGAGGGAAGTGTCCACTCTCATAAGTGCTTTGAAGAAGCCAGATCTTGCTCTGAACTCAGAAGGACAAGACACACGCATGACACTCTTCTCCCAGAGCTTTGACGGGAAAGAGCGGCTCAAAGGTGGGGAGGACGTAGCTGTGAGGGAAGAGATGGCCTGAAACCCAACCATTCCCATGATGTGACTCCAGCTCTTAAAAAAGTCTGCGAGTTCTTTCTCTGCTTCTAGCTCATCTCCCTTTGCCTTTTTTTTTTTCTCTCAAAGTGACTGTTTTATTTAAAAAATACTTTTTATTGAAGTATATTTGATTTATAATGTTGTGCCAATCTCAGCTGTACAGCAAAGTGACTTGGTTATACACATACATTCTTTTTCATATTCTTTTCCATGATGGTTTATCACAGGATATGATACTGAATATAGTTCCCTGTACAGTACAGTAGGACCTTGTTGTTTATTTATCCTGTATATAGTAGTTTACATCTAAACCCAGAAGTTTTTTTGGGGTGAGGCTTCTGGCTTGTGGGATCTTTGTTCCCCAACCAGGGACTGAACCCAGGCCTTCAGCAGTAAGAGCACGGAGTCCTAACACTGGATCACCAGTGAATTCCCTCAAAGTGACTGTTTTAAAAAACCAAAAATAAAATAACAAAAAGCCAAGACACTGATCTGGTTGTAATATTCCTTGCTTGAAACCCTTCAACAGCTCCTGGCACCCACAACAGCTCCATATACCCAAGGTTTGGGTATATGGCTGCAGTAAGTAATTACCACAAACTTAGCGGTTTAGAACAACACGAACTTATTATCTTCCAGTTTAGGAGGTCAGAAGTCCAAAATGGGTCTGACAGGGCTAAATCTCCCTTTGCCTTTTGATGGCCGAGAGTCTACTCACCGATATGCATGTTTTGCTTTATGAATAAGAGACCAAAATTATGTTTCTATATATTTAATGAAAGAAATAACCTACACTTAGGAATAAAAAGCAAAACACTGAATACAAAGGCAAGAAAAAAAAAAAGAAGGGAAAAAAGTCCTTGTAAACCCACCAAAGTTCAATGTGGAGCAACCTAGTAAATTGTGATATGGACCAAAAACAAGAGTAAGAATAAAGGTCAGCCTATGTGTGATCACGAGCACCTGGTTAGCATAATTAGTATGCGTCCAGGAGGAGTTCACCTCTATGTTTTGCTTTTCATAAAATAAAACAAGGGCTTTTAATATTAAGAGTTTAATTCTTAGTGTTCACTGCAGGTTTATTGAACTATGAGTCCCCTGGGGAGGCCTGGTTAATTTATTTCATATGAAACAGGTATCTTCTGTATCAGGAAGTATTAGATATTATTCATTTTTGAATTGCTAGACTATTCAGTCTTGTATCTTTCCCTTACTAAGATTAGATTCCTAGAGTTATGAATGACAATAGAATCATAAACAAAGAATACTGAAATAATTTATATCATGACTTTTTCTATGCTAAAGACATTGGTGTTCCCTTTTTGAATACCTGAATAATTCAAGTAAAGTTATTCTTTAAACTTTCTCAGTATTCATATCTAAGAACATAAAATATTTTCACAATACAAGTACATTTACCAAGAGCAAATGTTTAAACAAAAGAACCAGGGTTCTTAATGAAACACCCTCAGGAAAATGTTTAAACTTTGCCCTTAAGTTTACTTTGTTCACTAATAGGCTTCTATTTTGAGTAGAGAGTAGGAAGGGTAAGTTCAATGTGTTAATAAGAAAAAAGTAATAATATTTAATTAATTCTGGCTGAACACACATGGTTTAATATACTTGGCAATATCATTCCATCACATGATATGATAATTTAATGGAACTTTTTTATTTAAATTGCTGGCAAGTTTATGAAATTATAAAGCAAATAGGCCATGCACTTGGGTGTAATTGACTGTATAAATGTGTTTTATACTATACTGTTGGCAAATTAGCCAATCCCTGTCATGGAATCAATTATTATCTAGCTGAATTCCACAAACACAATAGCAGAAATATTGCATTTATTCAGAAAAACACCACGATTGTTAATCTTGCCTTGTGCATCTTAAAGCAAGGCAATAAACATTTATACACTGGATAATCGTCTTAAGATAATGCCACTGCCAAACGATGCACAGTTAAAGATTCCTTGCTGTTGGAGACGGTCGTGTGGGTTTTATTTGCGCTGGCTTCTCCAAATCAATGAAGAGGACAATGGAAGATTCAGTAGCTCAAGTCAAGTGGGAGGCCAGGCCTCCGGCCCCCAGTGAAGAGGGGCACCCCGGCCACAGCCAGCGCTCCACGGCAGCTGCGCCCCCGGCTCCGGCTTCAGAGACGAGAGCGCGGCGCGTACTGGAGGGCGCTGCAGCTTTCCAAGAGCTCTCATGCTCACTCCTTCCCCGCTGCCTTTCAGAGTGAAACACCGGGCTGCAGAAGACCGAAGAAAGCCCTTGTTCCATCCGTGTGTAGTCTGGCTGAGGGGCAGAGGGCAGGTTCCCGGGCGCTTGCTTTCCTCTCGCGACGCCGGCTGCAGGAGCTGCTTGTTGGAGAAACCCTTCAGGCAGCTTCTTCGACTCTGAAGCTGTCAGAGCTGCAGTGGGCTCTTGAGGGAACACTTTCAAAACAGAGTCTGGTGAGGCAAAGTGTAGCTTCTCCTGGCTACTCATACTTACACTTCGTAAGAAGTGGCTGGGCTTTACTTTTTCCCGTTTGCCTGATGAGAAAACGGAGACTCAGAGTCTCAGAGAGATTTCTGTACGATGACACTTTCGGAAAGTGGCAGAGTCTGGACCTCCATCCCACACAGGCTAATTCAAGTCCCTCGTTCTTTCCACTAAGACGGAATTCTAAACAGCGAGACCCTCTTTGTGTAGGTGAGAAGAAACCAAGCCTGAAGAAATACCGCCACCTGGATTAGGCAGGAGCCCAGCAGGCGTGTCCTTTACAAGGGTGTTTCTCTCTTTAAAGAGAGTGCATTCTTTTGTTTTTCATATTTCAGAAGAAGTAGATGGCTGAAGCACGCTCTCTCTTTCCACTGTTGTGGCGGTTTCTGCCACACATCGACGTGAGTCCCCCACGGTTGTGCATGGGGGGGCCCCATCCTGGGCCTCCCTCCCACCGCCCTCCCCACCCCACCCCTCTGCATCACAGAGGACTTTCCGCCTTGAGTTAAGCATTTGGACATGCCTTTCTTCTGGAAGCGTTCTCTGCCCCTAAGGTTTTCTTATTATTGGTTTTAGGATGTTGGGGCCTATTTGAATCAGTTTCCCTCTTGCTCGATTTTCTTCTCCTGTTTATCTTCGAGTTGCCTCCGAGCCTTACTCTCACTACTGCTATAGCAGCCGAGCTACATTGTTTGGAGAACCATGCTTCCCAGCAACTTACTTTACAGTCAGAAAAGTGGAGGAATACAAGAGGGAAGAGAAAACCTTGCCTTGAAATACTGGATTTTCCTTTCTATTTGGCTCTGTGTGTGGGATTTCAACTAATGTGTGACAAGACTGAAAAGCATCATATAAATAAGCTTTGCCTCCAAGCTACAATTATATTTAGTATAAGTGAATGCATTTTTAAAAATGTAATAGTTTTTACCAAGAGATTCATCCATTTTAGGATACCCAAAGAGTCAATAAGATCTGAAAATCTGCAGAGATCTGTCCTTACAAGATGTTTCAGAAAATAAATATTTGTTGAATGGCAAAAGTCTCACTTTTGGCCCAGGATCACTTTCCATTCCTGGTTTCAGGAAGGAATGGGAGACTGAGATGTTCCTGTGATTTTTCTAATAAAACGAGGTAGCTCTTGATAAATTTCAGAATATTCAGAGATGATAAAGCAGATTTTCTCACATAGGCATTAGTTTAAAGATTTCTATCAAACTTACACCAACTGTAATTTTTAATTTCTACACTCTTCTGAATATCCTTTCTACAGCCACTCAATGAAAGTGATTGCCTTTTCTATTTACTTTGCCCCCACCCTGCAAAACTCTGAATTATAATAAAAACATGGGCAGCAAATTTTACCCTTTCATCAAACAACATGTCATATTAGGAAAAGAGGCCAATAATCATTTTTTCCTTGAAATATCAAGACGAGCTGTGGTCATGTGGATTAAGACCTTCTTTCACCACAGAACTTTTGTCTCTTTTTTTGGGATAGAATTCAGACATTCTCTCAACAAATGCTCGTTGGTTTATTAAGGATCTTCAGTATATGAAGTATTCAGGTCCCGCAACAATGTTTTCTCAGTCAGAGATTGGCTAGACACATGACCGAGTGTCTAACCCGCAAACATACCATGTGTTTGTTTAGCCGTGTGTACGTGTGTAGACATTCATACCTTTCTCTCCAACAACCTGCTGCGAGCCTTCCACTGGATGTCCCAAAGGCATTCCAGTTCTAACAACTCCACAGGTGCAAACCATTCACATAGTCTCTAAAAGTGGCTCCTCTTTTCCTACATCCTCATTGGGGAAACATACCTAACCAATCTAACCGTTTGTCTAACTTAGAGATCCAGTCTAGAAATTTAAGTCATCTTGAATCTCTCCAATACTTTGGCCATGTGATGCAAAGAACTGACTCGTTGGAAAAGATTCAAGGCAGGAGGAGAAGGGGATGACAGAGGATGAGATGGTTGGATGGCATCACTGACTCAATGGATGTGAGTTTGAGTAAACTCCGCAAGTTGGTGATGGACAGGGAGGCCTGACGTGCTGCTGTCCATGGGGTCGCAAAGAGTTAGATACAACTGAGCAACTGAACTGAACTGAACTGAACTGAATCCCTTTGTATAGACCAGAGAACTCACTAATCAATGAATCCTTAAGACCTACCTAGGGTGCCTCAGCTATATCTCTCAATTTCATCAGCTTCTTTTCTGACATTTACTGTTTTTTCATGCCTAGCAATGCAAGCAGTCCCCTAATGCAAGGCAGCAAATCTGATACTTTCCCAATTCATGCTCCACACAGTCACTAATTTTTAACTGAAAAACTAGTCTTAAATGTCATTCTGCTTCACAACTCTCAAAGCATTCTCATCTCTGACAGGATGTAGTCCTGCTCCTCGGCATGGGGACAAGTTCCCCATGACCTTGCCCAAGGAGCGCTCCACTCTTGCCTCCAACACACCTCCACATTCAAGTTGCTTCCATCATACCTGACAACATCTTGCACTTGGAAACAAAACTCTCACATACTTCTGTGACTATGAGTGTGATTTTTTTAGAAATGAGTTCCATAGAAAACAAATGACTCATGTATTATGAGTAGCTAATAATATTAGATATTTTCTAGGGACATTGTGAAGATTAAAGTAAGTTAACACAAGAGTAGTGCTTGGTTAGGCTCTGGCACACGGTAGGTTTGCAACAAAAATTAGCTATTATTGTTATTAAGATGCTCTGAGTGCTCCCCCTCATCCTCCTGGAGAAATCTCATTCCTAAAGACTGTCCTCTTTGGGAAGCCATCTGTGACTTGGCAGAGAGAGGGCCTCCTTCCCTATATACAGAGAGTGCTTTGTTCATTTACCTAATAGAGATCTGCCTAATATAAAATTAAATATTGGATTCAGTGTTTGCTTCCTGTATTAAAACTTCACATTATTAAGAGCTGACACGAGACCCTTCACATTATTAAGACCTACTCAGAAAGTGAGCCAAGTGCCAGCCATCTAGTAGAGGCACAATACATGGTGGTTGACAGAATAAAAGACATATATTACATGACATTGGAAAGCCAAGACAACTGCCATGGGATCTACCTGACAACTTAAGAGGTCCTTAGAATTTAAAACAAATTCTAATGATCTTTTTCCACCCTAAACAGATCTTGTCCTAGGCTATTGATCAGTGGGAGGCTTTGTTCTTGGGCATCTTCCACAGATGAGATGGAAGATTGATCTATTCTATTGTTTTCTAACTACAGTTTTAAGAAGGATAGACTGGGTGGGGGAGAAATATTTTATCTTGCTCTTTCTTATATATATTTTCTGAGTTTTAGGTATAGTATGTTTGTGCTAGTGAAATTTAGAAAATGTTTCATTCATTTGCTGTGATTCATGCCAGAGACCTGCCAAAAGAATATAGATATGCATCAAAAATGTTGTGATTCATTTTCCCCATATAGAAGTAATTATATATACCCATGAGATTCTCCCAGGGGACAACATGATATTTAAAACAGGAGAATTTATAGCTCTTACACATATTTGCATTTTTTTAAAAAGCTGATCATATTTAAAAAAAAAAAAAACATTGTGTGGAATATACGGGTGCCCTCAGGCCTGCTGAGTCCCAATGAATCCTGCCAAATATTACAGACTGCAAAGAATTCCAACTCACCTGCAATCCTAAGCTTGATCAGTGGGTGCGGAATAATAACCTCTTGAGGTGACAGCCCCTACAAGTACAAATAATGGCCCTTGCACCCTAGGTTTGCTCCAGGACATTTTCTCAGGTACGTGTTGCTATTTCCCAAGTGTCAGAGGCACTACGGGTAAAGAACTGCGCTGTGCTGTGTGTGTGTCTCGTTGTGATCGACTCCTACGACCTCATAAACTGCAGCCCACCAGGCTCCTCGGTCCATGGGATTCTCCAGGCAAAAACACTGGAGTGGGTTGCTATTTCCTTTTCCAGGGGACCTTCCTGACCCGGGTCTCCTGCACTGTAGGCAGACTCCTTACCACCTGAGCTACGAGGGAAGCCCTGAGTGGTGAAGAACCCACCTACCAGTGCAGGAGCGCTGGGTGCAGCAGACCTGGATGTGGCGTAAGTCCCCTTGGAGGAGGTCGGCTTTAACCCACCTCAGAGCTGCCAGGACCTACACAGCACAAACAAAACGTGTGCACACCAGGGCCCAGGAAAAAGGAGTAGTTACCCCAGAAGAGACTGACCCAGACTCGTCTGTGAGTGTCCGGGAGTCTCCGGTGTAGGCGAGTCGGCGGTGATCTGCTGCAGGGCTGCGGCACCGAGTGTAGCGGTGCCCGCACGGGGCCTTCGGGAGGAGGCCGCCACTGTCTTCGCTGCGGCCGCCGTGGTTTGGTCTCAGGTCAAACAACAGGCAGGGAACACAACCCCCCATCAACAGAAAGTTGGGTTAAAGATTTGCTCGGCATGGCTCCGCCCATCAGAACAAGACCCAGTTTTCCCAGAGTCAGTCTCTTCCATCAGGAAGCTTCCTTAAGCCTCTTCTCCTTCAGAGGGCAGACAGAATGAAAATCACTATCACAGAAAATTAATCAAACTGATCACATGGACCACAGCCTTGTCTAACTCAACGAAACTCTGAGCCATGCCGTGTGGGCCACCCAAGATGGGCGGGTCATGGTGGAGAGGTCTGACAAAATGTGGTCCACTGGAGAAGGGAAGGGCAAACCACTTCAGTATTCTTGCCTTGAGAACCCCATGAACAGTATGAAAAGGCAAAAAGACAGGACACTGAAAGATGGGCTTCTTAGGTCGGTAGGTGCCCAGTATGCTACTGGAGATCAGTGGAAAAATAACTCCAGAAAGAATGAAGGGATGGAGCCAAAGAGAAAATAACATTCAACTGCGGATGTGACTGGTGACGGAAGTCAAGTCTGATGATGTAAAGAATAATATTGCATAGAACCTGGAATGTTAGGTCCATGAACCAAGGTACATTGGAAGTGGTCAAACAGGAGATGCCAAGAGTGAACATCAACATTTTAGGGATCAGTGAACTAAAATGGACTGGAATGGGAGAATTTAACTCAGATGAGCATTATATCTACTGCTGTGGGCAAGAATCCCTTAGAAGAAATGGAGTAGCCCTCATAGTCAACAAAAAAGTCTGAAATGCAATTTTTGGGTGCATTCTCAAAAACAACAGAATGAACCTCTGTTAGTTTCCAAAGCAAACCATTCAGTATCACAGTAATCCAAGTCTATGCCCTGACCAGTAATGCTGAAGAAGCTGAAGTTAAACGGTTCTACAAAGACCTATAACACCTTCTAAAATTGACAGCCAAAAAATATGTCCTTTTCATTATAGGGGACGGGAATGCAAAAGTGGGAAGTCAAGAGATACCTGAAGTAACAGGCAAATTTGGCCTTGGAGTACAGAATGAAGCAGGGAAAAGGCTAACAGAGTTTTGCCAAGAGAACACACTGGTCATAGAAAACACCCTTTTCCAACAACACAAGAGAAGACTCTACACACAGACATCACCAGATGGTCAATACTGAAATCAGATTGATTATATATTTTGCAACAAAAGATGGAGAAGCTCTATACAGTCAGCAAAAACAAGACTGGGAGCTGACTGTGGCTCAGATCATTAACTCCCTATTGCAAAATTCAGACTTAAATTGAGAAAATAGGGAAAGACACTTGACAATTCATGCATGACCTAAATCAAATCCCTTACAATTATACAGTGGAAGTGATAAATGGATTTAAGAGATTAGATCTGATAGATGGAGTGCCTGAACAACTATGCACAGAGGTTTGAGACATGGTACAGAGGCAGTGATCAAGATCATCCCCAAGAAAAAGAAATGCAAAAAGGCAAAAAGTCTGAGGAGGCTTTACAAATGGCTGAGAAAAGAAGAGAAGTTAAAGGCAAAGGAAAAAGGGAAAGATATACCCATTTGAATGCAGAGTTCCAAAGAATTGCAAGGAGAGATAAGAAAGCCTTCCTCAGTGATCATTGCAAAGAAATAGAGGGAAATAATAGAATGGGAAAGACTAGAGATCTCTTCAAGAAAATTAGATATACCAAGGGAACATTTCATGCAAAGATGGGCTCAATAAAGGACAGAAATGATAGGGACCTAACAGAAGCAGAAGATATTAAGAAGAGGTGGCAAGAATACGCAGAAGAACTACACAAAAAAGATCTTCACAACCCAGTTAATTATGATGGCGTGATCACTCAGATCACCTAGAGCCAGATATCCTGGAATGTGAAGTCAAGTGGGCCTTAGGAAGCATCGCAACAAACAAAGCTAGTGGAGGTGATGGAATTCCAGTTGAGCTATTTCAAATCCTAAAAGATGATGCTGTGAAAGTGCTGCACTCAATATGCCAGCAACTTTGGAAAACTCAGCAGTGGCCACAGGACTGGAAAAGGTCAGTTTTCATTCTAATCACAAAGAAAGACAAAGGGGAAGAATGTTCAAGCTATTACACAGTAGCACTCGTCTCATACTTTAGCAAAGTAATGCTCAAAATTCTCCAAGCAAGGCTCAACAGTACGTGAATCAAGAACTTCCATATGTTCAAGCTGGATTTAGAAAAGGCAGAGGAACCAGAGATTCAATTGCCAACATCTGTTGGGTCATTGAAAAAGCAAGAGAGTTCCAGAAAAACACCTACTTCTGCTTTATTGACTATGCCAAAACCTTTAACTGTGTGGGTCACAACAAACTGTGGAAAATTCTTAAAGAGAGGGGAATACCAGGCCATTTTACCTGCCCTTGAGAAATCCATATGCAGGTCCAGAAGCAACAGTTAAAACTAGACATGGAAAAAAAGACTGGTTCCAAATTGGGAAAAGAGTACGTCAACGGTGCGTTTTGTCACCCTGCTTATTTAACTTGTATGCAGAATACATCATGCAAAATGTTGGGCTGAATGAAGCACAGCTAGAATCAAGATTGCTGGGAGAAATATCAATAATCTCAGATACACAGATGACAACACCCTTATGGCAGAAAGTGAAGAAGAACTAAAGAGCCTCTTGATGAAAGTGAAAGAGGATTGTTTACAATAGCCAGGACATGGAAGCAACCTAGATGCCCATCAACTGACGAATGGATAAGAAAGCTGTGGTATATATACACAATGGAATATTACTCAGCATTAAAAAAAATTCATTTGAAGCAATTCTACTCAGATGGACGAAACTGGAGCCCATTATCCAGAGTGAAGTAAGCCAGAAGCAAAAACAACAATACAGTATATTAACACATATATATGGAATTTAGAAAGACAGTAATGAGAACCCAACATGGGAGACAACAAAAGGAACGCAGATGTATAGAATAGACTTGTGGACTTTGTGGATGAGGGTAAGGGTGGGATGAGATGGGAGAAGGGCATTGAAGCATGTTAATTGTCATGTGTCTAATCAATCGCCAGCCCAGGATTGATGCTCGGGACTGGTGCAGCGAGATTTCCCGGGGGGGAGGGAGGAGGGAGGGGGGACCCGGAGGGGAAGCATATGTAAACCCATGGTGATATCATGACAATGTATGGCAAAAACAATAATTAAAAAAAAAAAAAGAAAAAAAAAAGAAAGAAAGAGGAGAGTGAAAAAGTTGGCTTAAAACTCAGAAAACTAAGATCATTAGGTCTGGTCCCATCACTTCATGGCAAATACGTGGGGAAACAGTGGAAACAGTGACAGGCTTTATTTTCTTGGGCTCCTAAATCACAGCAGATGGTGACTGCAGCCATGAAATTAAAAAACGCTTGCTTCTCAAAGAAAAGCTATGACCAACCTAGACAGCATATTAAAAAGCAGAGACATTTCTTTATTGAATAAAGTCCACATAGTCAAGGCTATGGTTTTTCTAGTGGTCATGTATGGATGTGAGAGTTGGTCTATCCTAAGGGAAGATCAAAGCAAAGCTCATAATTGGCAGTTTTTTCACAGTTGAACACAAAATGAAAATGGGTGATTTAGTCACAGACTCACTCAAGGCAGCCTTCTCTCCTTCAGGTGGGTCAGAAAATGGTTCCATTTCAACTGTTTGGGGAAATTTTACTTAGCTCAGCTCTTAACTGCCAGACCCTTTCCCCACTCCCTCTCTATCCAAAGGGTCCAAAATTTTAAGAAACTGTCAATTTATTACCAGTTTAGTTCAGTTCAGTTCAGCTGCTCAGTCATGTGCAACTCTTTGTCACCCCATGGACTGCAGCAACCCAGACCTCCCTGTCCATCACCTGCTCCCAGAGCTTGTTCAAACTCATGTCCATCGAGTTGGTGATGCCATTCAACCATCTCATCCTGTCTTCCCCTTTTCCTCCTACCTTCAATCTTTCCCAGCATCACAGTCTTTTTCAATGAGTCAGTTCTTTGCATGAGGTGGCCAAAGGATTGGAGTTTCAGCTTCAGCATCAGACCTTCCAATGAACACTCAGGACTGATCTCCTTTAGGACGGACTGGTTGGATCCCCTTGCAGTCCAAGGGACTCTCAAGAGTCTTCTCCAACACCACAGTTCAAAAGCATCAGTTTATTTCAACAAGGTCATACATCTTAACCCTTTTCAAATTTGAATATGCATGTGAATAGCCTGTGGATCTGTGCTAAAATCTTGGTTCAGTAGGTCTGAGTTGGCGGCTGTGCTCCTAAAAAGTCTGCAGATCACACTTTGAGTTCCCAGTGCCTAGATCCTCAGACCTGGGTAGATCCCTCTCTGCTCTGGGACTTTGGGTCCCTCAGCTATGCACTGTGTTGGTGTCCAGTCACCCGGTCAGGTCTGACCCCCTGTGACCCCATGGACAGCAGCAGGCCAGGCCTCCCTGCCCCTCACCATCTCCCGACATTTGTCAAGTCCAAGTCCATTGCATTGGTGATGCCATCCAGCCGTCTCATCCTCTGATGCCCTCTTCTCCTTCTGCCCTCAGTCTTCCCCAGAATCAGGGACTTTTCCAATGAGTCAGCTGTCGCATCAGATATGCAAGCAAAAATTTGGGTTATCTTAGAATACTAGAGCAAAGTAGATATTCTGAAAAGAAAAAAAAGTCCTTGAAAAGTCATTTCGAATTTAAGGGGCTCAGAAGTGAGAGATCACATATCTTCTGATCTCTTAATTTTATAGATAAACAAAGGCCTAGAATTTTCCATATTTTTAGTCCCTTTCAGCATCGCCTCAACATTTAAAGAATAAGAGTTTATTGAAAGCTTGATTTCTCATTCCTCAAACTGAAGTCCATGCTGGTGGTATAGGGGATCGTCTTTAAAGTCCTTAGGACCATCCGGGTGATGGGGCAGCCACCTGGGACCGAGGAATCCTGCAGAGGCTGCTGTTTGGACCTCAGACAGCTCTCGATGCACTACTGCTGTAAGCGTAGGTGGGGGATGTCCCCGGGCGAAGGGGGAACATCCTGTCCTGGGAGGCTACCAACCCCCACCCTCCATCCCCAACCTCACTGCCCTCAGACCTAGACTGATGACTACCTCATCCACACTAGCTCCCTGGCCTCAAGGAGAGGCTGACTCTGTAGGGAAACTCATGCTCCAGAGCACCCACTTCGGTCAGGCTGGAGATGGTCTCCAACTGAGTTCAGCCTCCTTGCTTGATCCCTTCCCCTGATGTTCTTGTTTCCTTCATCCCCCTTAACTGACATCACTCCCCCAATAAATCACTTAGATGCAGAGCCTCTGAGGCAGTGATCTAAGTAGGTGATGCCATAACTCTTGTCCACCAAGTTCAAGAAATGGCATCTAATCACAAGAAATGGAATTGGGTTTTACAAAGAAAAGGAAAGGAAAAGAAAGAAGAAAAAATAAGAAAAGAAAAAAGGAAAGAAAAATTTCCCATCTACATGATAAAAGTGATGTTGTAATATGGTGTTAATGCTTAATTCTTGTTAGTGGTTTACAATAGAATAAGTTGCTCACAGATAGTAGAAAGAATTATTAACGCTGAGTTTTTGCCTAAGTAAGCTGTGATGGAATGGCTTCCTCCGCTAGGAACATCTCCTAGGACAGCAAACGCCACCACTGCCTTGGCCGGAGCCACAGCCACTTCTGCTCACCTTCTGATACCCAAAGTGGCCGGCGAAAAGCAGACCCTCCCATAAGCAGGGCTCACCCCAGACTGTCCGCGGTCAGAGAGATGAGCGGGGTTGGTGTCGCCAAGATGAGGTAATCATCTCTGAATGATGCTTCCTGACGTTGTCTTGTCTTGGGGTGAGTTATAAATGAAACATTGCTCAAGGAGGTGTGTAAATAAATTGGTGTAATTAGGTGTCATAATTAGGTACCCATTGCAGTTCAAGACATATTTACATAATCGTCAGCGCTGTAATGAAAATAATTGTTTGCCAGGATTGCTTCTGCTAAAGCTGATAGTTTCTTCCTTAGTAGAGTTTGTTCTAAGTGGTTGTTTAGCAAATGTTCTAAACTCTGATTGGCGAATTATTGTACCAGACTTAAATCTTGGTTTATTCTTCAAAAGTAAAGCAAAGGGCAAATAGCTCATATTATCTCATAAGCAGAATTGTTACCTGTAGGCAATATTGAGAAAAATTGAAGTTTTTATGCAAATATGTATACATATATCTCTGTGAGAAGAATTATATGCATGTATTTAGACAAACCAAGTGTGCTCCAGATTTCAGCTTTTAAAATCTAGAAGGCTCTTTTGAGCATGAAATTATACTCCTTGTTAATGAATAACTGCCCAAGGTCAGCTAAAATTCATACGCTTCTGTTTGAGAAAAGAGGGGAGGGCAGAGATGCTCATGTTGCTTAGTGCCCTTTATTTGTCTCCTGTCTTAAAATCTAGACTTCCTGAAACGCATCACTGCAATAGTTTTTATCCAGATGTCCCCCCATATCCTTCTTTACTCAGTTGTCACCTACTCAGAAGGTCTTAGTTTAGCCACCCGTTTACAAAACTGTGTCCCCCCCTCCACACACCTTGACCTGCTCTACTTTCCTCTTTTCTCTATAGCACTAATCTCCTTCTGTCTGTCTGTATGATCTACTACTTAAAGAATTGATGCTTTTGAACTGTGGTGCTGGAGAAGACTCTTGAGAGTCCCTTGGACTGCAAGGAGATCCAACGAGTCCATCCTAAAGGACGTCAGTCCTGAATACTCATTGGAAGGACTGATGCTGAAGCTGAAACTCCAATACTTTGGCCACCTGATGCAAAGAGCTGACTCATTTGAAAAGACCCTGATGTTGGGAAAGATTGAGGGCAGGAGGAGAAAGGGATGACAGAGGATGAGATGGCTGTATGGTATCACCAACTCAATGGACATGGGTTTGGGTGGACTCCGGGAGGTGGTGATGGACAGGGAGGCCTGGCGTGCTATGGGTTTATGGGGTCACCAAGAGTGGGCACGACTGAATGACTGAGCTGAGCTGAATGTTTATTGTCTGTGTGTTCACTCTAAATCACATAAAAGTCTGACAATCGTCAGCTTCAGGCATGACTGTACTCGGGCGTCTACATGTACCATCCAGACAGTGTTCTGTTTCCTTCTTCATCTTTCGGCTTCACTTTTCCTTTTCATTCTAAGGCAAAGTTCTCTATGCAGTGATACGACCTCCAGCAATTCCAGGTTACCGTCCACCAGCTGAGAAGCGGCGAAGCAAAGAGGATGTCGCCCTTTCAACAGGTCCAACACGGGACTGAGGACTGGCTTTCAGTGTTCTGTCCTGAGCCGACAGCCGTGACCAGGGATGTCGTGGACACACCCTGCCCCAGGCGAACGCCTGGACTGGGACGTGGCGTGGACGCTAACTGGACCACATGGCCTGTGATTCCGAGCAGTGGGCTTTCCCCAAGTCAAGGGTACACCAGATTCTCGTATTTGCTAATTATACATCTCTACTGGAAACATCAGTCATTTCTAAGTTAAATATTTCAGAATATTTTTGCTGAATTTCGATGCTTGTCCCTTAGGAAGGATTTATGGATTTATGAATTTCCTGATACACCCTTCCTTCCTGATGAAACCAGTTAGTACAGCAATGAAGAACCCATACCATCGTTTTCGACAGAGGAACTGAGTCCCAGCTCATTTCCCAGGCCACAGCCTAACTTCACTATGTTTCAAATCTATTCTAAAGGACTTGCAACAAACTCACTCTTGATTCCATGGCTGCGAAGCCTAGACTTTCCTGGCATTTAATTCCTTCATGTAACTGCTCTTTGTATTACAAAAACTGTTCCTAATATTAAGTAAAATGGTTGTAGTTCTTCCCTTCTAACCGCCCTCCCTCTCTACTAATGATAAGTAATGCCTCCTTTGCATGTATCATTATTTAACTTTTAGGCAGACAGTTATCTCTCCCCTCAGCCTCCTTTGACTGGAATGAATATCCCTATGCTCTTAACCTTCTCTCATAGGTCTTGTTTTCCAAATCTTTTATCATTTTTGTCGGTCTCTTCTGAATGACTTACAGCCTATCTTCTTTAAAAACACAGTGTCTGAGATCCTCACCTGGATCAGAACCATTTCCTCACAGAGCAGAATTAACTCTTTTGTTAAAGGAATTTGGGGAGGGTGGAGTTGCTATTGTATAAAGCCTCTTCTCCCTCCCACAGGTGGGCTATATTATTGCTTAACCGGTATTCCCCGGTTTTACAACTATGTGGAAATTTACCAACCTTGTCATTGAACCCCTGCACAGATGTACAAAATATAACGAAGCAATTATTTAAAAGAACATAAAGCTAATTGTTTAAGAAACAAGTCCCCAAGTTGTTCCAGTTGTTAATTCTGACCTGCTTTCAGCAGGAAGTTTACATGTAAAGAAAGGGGTGTGATCTGCTGGTGTGGACATCCGTTGATACAGAATTTAAGTAAAAGAGAATTCAATGTAAGGTATTTGTTGTGCTATTTGGTTTTGTTCATTAAAAGAAAAAAATTCTTTCATTATCCATAGCCAAACATTTCAGAAAATGCAAAAATGTATGCATTTCAAAACTACAATAGACATTGAAGTAGTATAAAATTGCACAAGAAAAAAATCCCACCTAACACTATTAAATCATGATGCAGAGCAATCTACCTGTCATTTTATAATTAATGTGCTGATTATATTTTCATTGTTACAGATATGTCACAACTTTATATAGTTTCCTTGTGAAAAGATGTTCTATAGTTTCCTTGTGAAAAGAAGTCAATTGAGGCATAGCACATCCAGAGTGCATCAATAATACCACTGTGTCTTCTAATAGCCTAGTGCAACGCATTGTCTGATCACACACGCATTCCGTAACCGACTCTTAACACCATCCAACCAGGCTTCTTTAATGAAACTTCAAACCTTTGTGCAATATTAATCTGCCAAAGAAAGTAGTCCCTTTGCAGATGATATAAGCAAACTCAGCTGCTTCTTTTTTAAACTTCCAGTTTCCTGTTCCATAATCAATCTAGTTGCTACGATTATCTATGTGACAGATGTTAAATGGAGAGATGGTTAATTTTCCCAAGGTGTTATTATATACTTATTTTATGTTCATTTGTTTTCACTCATTTAAATGCTTCATTGAAATGAAATTTCCTCGATGACTGTCTTGGGTTGCGAGAACTCCGCATCTTGCTCCTAAATAAGCCTTCCCTGACCTAAAAAAAAGCGTTTTACTGTCCTATAAAAGTAAATGCCTTTTGCTTTGTGTCTGCTCTTCAGCCTAATGATCCAATCCACATTTCCCAAGTTTTGCTCATCCCAAGTCCCTGAGATACTCTGTGACCAAAGGGTCCTCTGATCGAATGTGCTTGGGAAGCTGTGTATTGTGGTCCCCTTCTGCATGGCAAATACACACACATATACATGAATAGCAAGGGCTCTGCACAGCCCCAGAGTAAAGAAATCTGTTCAAGGCCACATCCCCCAACCTTCTCAGACCTGACACGGTCATACTCCTACATAGCTTCTATTCACAGTCCTGGGAAACCCGGTGGAACACTGCGGAATACTGGTTTGCAACAAGATTTCATTCAATGATACTTTCGCTGTCCGTTTTCAGGACATTCACCTGAGCTTGGGAGTTGGGAGGAGGCAACGCCCATGCTGATTTATGGAGGGGAAAATGAGCCAACACACGATCACTAAGAACTTATTATATCCCAGACACTCCTACAGCTTCTACATGCACACATGCATTAATTCACTCAACAGGCATTTATGAAGAGCCTGCTCTTCTAGGAGCGGGGCGTCAGCGCAGGATGAGGCAAATTCCCCATGCTGAGAATGCTCAGATTATCACAGGGAATCCTCAAAGTTAAAAATTTGTGTCTTCATTCTACTGATGAGAAAAATGGAAGCTCAAGGACTTCACAGAAATGGCCTGAGGTCTCAGAGATGGTAAGTCAGCATGGAAAGGTGCCTGGAAGCTCACAGCGATCCCCTCCTGAGGCTCACACTCCAGCTCAGATCTGTTTGCTGGACTCTGATACCACAGAGCCCCAGTGTCTATTCCAGAGACTGACCAGGGACGAGATCAGGTGGATGCAAACTGAGAGACAGCTCATCAGAGGTATTACACATCTTCTTTACCAGCTGCCTGTAATAATCAGGGGAGGAGGCAGAGCTGGAGCCATATTTATGTATGTAAATAACACACCTTTCCTTTCCAAAGTAGTTTTGTGTCAGCATTCTTAGTAAATACATTCATTCTTGGTTTGCAACCTAATTTTATGGGGAAACTTAATCTATATATTTACAAATCACTCTCCCACCATGAGTTTCAAACCCATCTTTATGTTCAGAGAACCTCTCATTCTGCCTGTAACAGCCAAGAATATGCTGCATCCAGAAGTTCTGAGTCCCTGCTGCCATGGGGATCCAGAGTGAGCAGTAGATTCTAGGTTTGCTTCCCTCATTTTCTACTGATGCTTACTTAGCACAAACACTCAGGCGGTGTCTTCCTCCCCCACCAGCCTTCCCTTTGGCCACCTCGAGTCTGATCCTATGTCTGTGAGTGTGTCTCTCTTCTGTAATAGGCTCGTTTACACCACACTTTAGATCCCACATAGGAGCCATATGATATTTCTCTTTCTCCTTCTGACTGATTTCACTCAGTATGACAATCTCTAGGTCCATAGCCAGCGAGCATTTTGAGGACAGTTACCAAATATTACAGGGCTTCCCTAGCGGCTCAGTCGGTAAAGAATCTGCCTGCAATGAGGGAGGCCTGGGTTCGATTCCTGAGTTGTGAAGATCCCCTGGAAAAGGAAATAGCAACACACTCCAGTATTCTGGCCTGAAGAATTCCATGGGCTATCCATGGGGTTGCAGAGAGTCAGACACGACTGAGCGACTTTCCCTTCACTTCACAGAGTATTGTGGGCTTCCCAGACATGGCAGTGGTAAAGAATTCACCTGTCACTGCAGGAGACATGGGCACACAGGCTCAATCCCTGGGTGAGAAAGGTCCCCTGGAGAAGGAAACGGCAACCCACTCCAGTATTCTCACCCAGAAAATTCCATGGACAGAGGAGCCTAGCGGCCTACAGTCCATGGGGTCACAAAGAGCCAGGCACGACTGAGCACACACACATCAAGCCTCATCTGCCTTTGCATTCCCAATGCTTAGCAAGCACCAGACACACTGAGAGCCCAGTGAATAGCTGCTTGAATGAACGCGTAAGTAAGTAAAGTGGGAATACAGGTAAAAATGACTGATAACCATTGTGAGTGCCACCCATGTGCTAAGAATAGGGATATTTTAAGACACATAAATTAAAGTAGTAAAATATTCACACCATTTTATTCATTTAACTCTTCAGCAATGATTCTGAAGACATTTATACATAAAGCACAATAAAGAGTAGTGTGGGAGTTTGTCTAGCAAAAAAATGGATTTAAAATGATCACTGTGAAGTTTAAGACTAATACTTCTAGACAGTTGTAAGTTTGGGTATCTTGGATGAAGAGGCAAAGATACAGATTTTGCATTTATGTATTTGTTACTTTCTGTTACTCAGTCACAGGGTTGTTTTGCTATGGCATCCAAAATAAGAGAAGCCCAAGAAGACGGTGGGCAGAATGTTTCTTCATGCTTCTCCAAGTTTGCAATTGCTTGACCCAGTTCTTCACATGTTTTCTTCAGCTCACTGGCTTCCTTTGCGTTTAAAGAACAGAGTTTATGGCTGTTCATCAAGTATGTCGAAATTAATTTGGGGATGGCAGAAAAGGGTCTTCAGATTTGAGCTTCACTTGATTTATCATCCAAGGCAGATTTTATCTGGACCTTAAACACGGGAAGGTCCACAAAGAACCCCCTTTTCTTTTATAACAGAACAACAATGAGACTGCAGCCAAATTTCCCAAGTTCCTCCACAAGTAAATGAAACAGTCATAAGCCTCCTGGTCTTTCAGATGTTATCTGGGTTCTCACAATCCTTTCAATACACAAACAGGGGGCTTCCATAGCTTCTCCGGTGATGCTGTCGACACTTGCCTTCCTGACAATGGAAAAAGAACAAAGTGTCCTATTTTGCTTTTTAAACATAAGAACTTCTTGTTTCAAGGACAGCCTATCCACTGCATGAAACAGAGACCATCCGACAAGCTCTCTAAGAATGGGGACAGGGCCCTTCCACTCCAAACAAAAGGTATGTCGTCTCCGATGCTGCTGTATTTTAGTGGCTAAGGCATGTCAGCTCTTTTGCAGCCACCCCGTGGACTGTAGCCCGCTGGGCTCCTCCGTCCATGGGATTGTCCAGGCAAGAATCCTGGAGTGGGCCGCCGTTTCCTTCTCCAGCTCTCTTTGACAGCATGGAGTATGATGTAAGCGCAAACGGGCTTCAGACTCATAAACGTTAACAGCCAACATGCACCGGCGTCTCCTACAAGCCAAGCTCTCTAAGTGCTGCGGAAATCGCATCCGGCCCTCACAGCCGCCGTCCGAAGTAGCTCCCGTTTTCGTCCAGCTGACCGTCGAGGAGGCTGGCCGGCGGAAACGCGCAGTCTCCCAGCCGGCTCCGCTCCCCGGCGGCGACGGCCTCTGCGCAGTCTTGGCTTGGGACGCGGGATGCGGGAGGGACTGGGGCGTTGAGGGAAGCCCGCGGGGGTCCGGCCTCGCGAGGCGCCCTGACAGTCAGGGGCGCAGCTGCCTCGAGCGGAAGACGTCTCCTGGGCCCTGGGCTCGCGCGGCCGGCCCGCCCTCCCTGCAGACGGGCGCCCCCCGCCCTCCGGGCACCGCGCCGAGGCCGGCTGCCCGGCCCCGCCTGGCGGCGCGAGCTCGCGGGTCTGCTGCGGCCGCCGTTAAAAGTAAAAGAGAAACGTGCCTGCGTGCGGCGCGCACGCTGCTTCGGGACCTGCGCTGAAGGCAGGCTCCTCCGCCGGGCGTCGGGGACGCGTCTGGGCCCAGGGTGCCTCCCCCGACCACCCCGGGCAGCCCCTCAGCGTGCGGGGCCGCGGCCCCGGTTCGGAGGCCCGTCGCCCTGGACGACGGCCAGGAGCCCCCGTCCGAGGCTGTGATAACGGAGGCGCAGACGGGCTGCGGCGGCGCTCGTGGCTGCGGAGGCCGGGCCGGAGGCGGAGGTCGCGTGCGCAGCAGAGCCGGCGCGGGTGCGCGTCCTCCCGCGGGCCTGCGGGCGGCCGGCCGCCTCGCGCGCTCCCGGGACAGAGCGGAGGTGCGGGCCCGCCGCCTCTTCTTCCGAGGGCGCTCGTCCCATCCCATCCGCGGGGCTCCGGCTTCAGGACCTAACCACCCCCAAGACCGCTTTGAACACGTCATCTGGCGGGAGACACGCATCGTCTGTAGCGTTCTCTCTCTCTTTTCTCCTAATACACATATTTTCTTGAAGTGAAGTTGACTTACAGTGTTTTCAGGTGCACAGAAAGGCGATCCAGCTATCCTTTGACACATGTTTTATTTTTCAGTCTGTAGGATTCTTAAAGAATTTTAGGCAGGTGAGTGATATTAGCTTGGTACTTGTAGGGAGGACTGAATAGAGAGAGGAAAGGAAAAAGTGTCAGCCAGAAAACAACCATGGGGTACATCTGATACTGACACCTAAGTACTTTAAAATGCTTTGTTGTTATGCTCTCTGCTTTCTGAATATATGTGTTAAAATATTTCATCTGCTTCATGTTTCATAAAATGCAGTCCTGTCTTTACCCACATATGTGGATAACTTCACTCTTATGCTAAGATCTCTTGCTATTTAGATTTCAAAATCAGTATGGCTTTCATTTCCCTCAAGTTTTCCAGTTTGTCCCAAACCGCCTTTTAAGAGCAGACACCTGCCTGCCAAATCTCTAACTGCTGCTGTAGCCCAGCGCTCACACTCTCCATCAGGCTTTTTCCTAAAGGGGCTGACGCTCCTGCATCATCCATCATAATCACCAGCTACCTATGTGAAAGTGAAGTCGCTCAGACGTGTCCGACTCTTTGCGACCCTGTAGACTGTAGCCACCAGGCTCCTCCTCCATGAGGTTCTCCAGGCAAGAATACTAGAGTGAGTTACCATTTCCTTCTCCAGGGGATCTTCCCGACCGAGGGATTAAACCCTGGTCTCCTGCATTGCAGGCAGACTCTACCATCTGAGCCACCAGGGGAAATTAAATACATTGATAATTCAGTTGTTCAGTTGCACTAGCATCTCAAATTGCTCAAGTGTTCAACAGCCACAGGTGGCGAGCAGCTAATGCACTGGATAGCTCAGACCCAGAAGTTGATTCTTTCCAGAAAGTTCTACATCATTCTAGAAAGTTCTACCTCTAATGGAAGTTTTGAGCTAAACCATTCTCTTTCTTGATCCATTTGAAATGATGTAAGTGTTCATTCAGGATGCTAATGAAAGTCTCCCTTTAATTCTCTTCATTGAAAACACACTCCACATACATTTCTGCATAAACTGCCTATGATGTTTACCATGTAATTTTGATGTTGTCATGAAAATAGTGAGGTTTGAAATATTTAGGAAACGATTTTGGTCCAGTTATCAGAGGCTGCCAGTACTGAAAAGATCACCAGCATGTAATGGTTCTCTCTGATAAGATGTCAAAGTGTCACCACTACTTTTACAAGGGAAAGTAGTTCTCACTACTAAACAATTCATCCTGGTTGATTGGTCTCCAGGGAGTAATAAATCCTCCCAGTTTGCTAACTCAGCCATCTGATGTGCTTGATTGACTCAAGAGAATTTATAGTCTCTAAAAATTTATTACTGAGTGGATCAGTATATTCTAATTTCAAGATTCCAAACAAACTCTTATCCAGCCATGTAACAAATGAATAAAGTAGCACCATTTGTTTAAGTGGTAACTAGAGTTTCATGAGCATCTCCCTTCCAAATCCATTTCTATCATGACTGTCAGTAGGCCAAAAAGTATATAACTTAAACAAAAGACCAGAAGCCCATCACTGCATCACCAACTTTGGGTACATTTTAAAAGTGAATCAATCTCCTTCATGAATAGACTAAACACCAGCAATTCATCTATCTAGAATATCCAAAAGAGAAATAGGTCATCATTGCAGCAAAACAATAAACATAGCACTCTCTGAGGGGGTCAATAGTATCATGATAAATGAAGCCCCCTCTTGTGTTGCCGCAACAAACCTCCTGTATCTGGGGAGTCCCACCTGACCCCCTGCCACCCCTCCTCCCGTCTACTCAGCTCCTAGGGTTCTCTCGGAAACCCCTTACAGATGTAGCTACAGCCAGAGGCAAACTAGACCCTCTGGAAGGGCACCCAAGGCGGCAACTGATGGCTGGGCCTTCGTCATGTTTTCAGCTGTGTTGGCGGTATTGTGAGGCCACCCCGCTTAGCAAGTGTGACGGACACTCCGTGCTGGGGGAGCTTGATGTCATTCCTGCCGACAAGGGCACTGACAGACTCGCTTCTACTGGGCCATCCGGTGGCACGTTGCACAGAGAGGCAAGTGGCCAGAATGTTCAAAGTTAACTGCAAACGGGGAAAAGAAAGTTAATGGAAACACTGCAGCATTCTCTCTTAGCATGCAGTTGCGAGCTTTGAAAGTCCCGTTAAGTATCTCTTTTTTAAGATAAATACCTATTAAGGAATGTATATGCACAAGCTGAAGTGTTAAATGGTTTGTTGAAACCTATTAGAGTACACAAGATGATAAACATAAATTATAGCTAATATACTGCACCAGTGATTTTTAAACATAAAAATTACTGACACTGTAAAAACACACTTGAGTCATCGTAGCAGCATAATAGCACTAATCCATGTTTATCCAACCATGCACTCTTCAAAAACAACACAAACCTCTAATAAATGCTTTGGCTTCACCTTGACAACTTATATGGGTTATTGCCTCGTTCATGCCTGGATAACCATGTGTTATGACTTAAATGTTCTTTAATATCAATTTATGCCTTGAAGAAAAAAGATTGAATAACATAGTGTACATATGGTTCAATTTATTACAGCAAAACAATCATTTTAGTTTGAAGATATTTTCTCATGGTGCATATCATAGAAATCTTCTTCAATAGAGCTCTCGATAAACCAGATTTTTTATGTCACAATAAATGAAACTAAGGCGGCTAATTGTTGCTAAGATTCTAAATAGATGGGTCTATTTGGCTTCCTTGTCAATCAAGAAACACATTCCTTAACACTTGTATTTCTGGATTCTAATGTCTCTAATTGGATTTTACACTATCTGATTAACGAGGTAGTTTATAGGCTACTATAAAAAAAAAAGCAATACTCAAAAAGTGGAGGAAATTGGAGACCATCAGCATTACTGAGAGTCAAGAAGATACCAAGAAAGAGAGTGGGCAGAAAACCAAAGGGGAGGAAAGTATCAATGAGGAAGTGAATTCTAGACAGAGAATAAGTTAGAATTGACTGTGAGACCATCAGAAATGCTTCTGAAAGAGTGGGCATGATGTTACCCAAATGAGACAGTGTTTCCACCCTAACAACACTTTCCCCACGCCCAATACGCCAAACTTCCCAGGTCTTGTAAGTAGACACTTCTGTTCAACTCAGCTAAAGCATTGTGGTAGGGGCACACACTTGGTACACTGACTGTAAAGCCCAGTGTGTCAGGTGAGCTTGGCAGGTGAGCATGTGACACACACTCCACAGACATCTCCGTCCTTGAGAAGAGTTAGCCAGTCACACCAACAGCTCTTTTAGGAAGGGAAAGAGAATCAACACAGTCACATGTGGCTCATCATAAAATAGCAAACACTATGCAATTTAAACACAGACCCTCGACTCAAGTATTTGTCACTCCTCACTTTCCTTCTCCCAGCCAGCAACGTTGTTTGAGAACTTGCTGGGTGATGTTCAGTCAGTTCAGTTCAGTCGCTCAGTCATGTCCAGCTTTCTGTGACCCCATGGACTGCAGCATGCCAGACTTCCCTGTCCACTGACAACTCCCGCAGCTTGCCCATACTCGTCCATTAAGTTGGTGTTGCCATCCAACCATCTCATCCTGTCATCCCCTTCTCCTCCTGCCTCAATCCTTCCCAGCATCAGGGTCTTTTCCAGTGAGTCAGTTCTTTGCATCAGGTGGCCAAAGTATTGGAGTTTCACTTCAGCATCAGTCCTTCCAATGATTAGTCAGGACTAATTTTCTTTAGGATGGAGTGGTTGGATCTCCTTGCAGTCCAAGGGACTCTCAAGAGTCTTCTCCAACACTACAGTTCAAAAGAATCAGTTCTTCGGCGTTCAGCTTTCTTTATGGTCCAACTCTCACATTCATACATGACTGCTGGAAAAACCACAGCTTTGACTAGATGGACCTTTGTTGACAAAGTGATGTCTCTGCTTTTTAATATGCTATCTAGGTTGGTCATAACTTTTCTTCCAAGGAGTAAGCGTCTTTTAATTTCATGGCTGCAATCACCATCTGCAGTGATTTTGGAGCCCCCAAAAATAAAGTCTCTCACTGTTTTCATTGTTTGTCCATCTATTTGCCATGAAGTGATGGGACCAGATGCCATGATCTTAGTTTTCTGAGATTTAATCCAGCTTTTTTACTCTCCTCTTTCACTTTCATCAAGAGGCTCTTTACTTCTTCTTCACTTTCTGCCATGAAGTGATGTCATCTGCATATCTGAGGTTATTGATATTTCAATGGCAATCTTGCTACCAGCTTCATCCAGCCCAGCGTTTCTCATGATATACTCTGCATATAAGTTAAATAAGCAAGGTGACAATATACAGCCTTGATGTACTACTTTCCCAATCTGGAACCAGTCTGTTGTTCCATGTCCAGTTCTAACTATGGCCTCTTGACATGCATATAGATTTCTAAGGAGGTAGGTAAGGTGGTCTGGTATTCCCATCTCTTTAAGAATTTTCCACAGTTTGTTGTGATCCACCCAGTCAAAAGCTTTAGTGTAGTCAATGAAGCAGAAGTAGATGTTTTTCTGGAATTCTCTTGCTTTTTCTGTGATCTGTGAATGTTGTCAATTTGATCTCTGATTCCTCTGCCTTTTCTAACTCCAGCTTGAACATCTGAAAGTTCTTGGTTCTTGTACTGTGTGATGTTGGGGATGAGTAGGTGCCATTGTCAGGGTGGGGGCTGGGATGAAGCAGACAGGTTACAAAGGATTATATCCTTATATAGGCAATAAGATAGGCACTTGCAGGGAAGGATTGAGGAAAGAAGACTTCATGAAAGACATAGCACTGGCTGCTGAATCTCAAAAGACAAACATAAGTTGTCCTGAAAATGATGCATAGTAGTGGTTCCATAGTAAATCAACGAAAACCAGACACATCTTTACTGAAATGAATAATTTTTCATGAATAACTGACAAAAAACCCATAATTTAGAGGCCCAAAGAATATACCCAGGGAATGTTTGGCAATGGAACATTCCACATGCTCAACAGACTTACTTTCAAATGGGTTTCTTTGGGATGCATGGGCCACTACTTCAATCACCGTCCACCCAAGTAAACACTTTTTTCCATAGTGAACTTAGTTGCTCTGTAGGGTCTCCATAACCATTTGCTCTCTCTTACCAAGACACTAATTAATCTTGTATGTCAAGTAGGTAAAAAGTATTGTTTCAACCAGATACATTTCACTAGGCATCATAACCAAGTATAATTGCAAGCTGATTAATTTAAAAAATAACACAGTCAAATGAACTTCTCTGCTTCCAGAACTTGGTTGTTTCCCACCTAGCTCCCCAAGCCTTTGATGACATTGGTTTCTCCATCTCTGTTGGTTTCTAACATCCCTCTCTCTCTCATCTCTACATACTCAAATTTCACCTATTCTTAATTTTTTTAAAGATTGTTTTTTAGTGTGGACCATTTTTAAAGTCTTTATTGAATTTGTTACAATATTCTTCTGTTTTACCCCCCCCTTTTTTTTTTTTTCGTGGCTGTGAGGCATGTGGGTCTTAGCTCTCTGATGAAGGATTGAACACACACCCTTTGCAATGGAAGGCAGAGTTTCAACCACTGGACTGCCAGGGACATCCCACCACCTATTCTTTACTGCAACAATCTCATCTCATGCTATAAAGAAGTCTTCCTTCATTGCCAGTGGCTGAAAGTAGCCCTTCTGTGTACCTTCAGCTCTCATAGCTTTTTCTCTGGATTTCTTTTGTTGACCTTAGTGAATTTTATTAAACTCTTGTTGTTTATGTCTGTGTTTACTATCTTCCCCATAAGCAAAGAGGAACTAAAGAACCTCCTGATGAAGGTGAAAGAGGAGAGTGAAAAAGCTGGCTTAAAACTCAACATTCAGAAAACTAAGATCACGGCATCTGGTCCCATCACTTTTTGGCAAACAGATGGAGAAACAATGGAAACAGTGAGAGACTTTATTTTTTGGGTTCAGAAATCACTGTGGACAGTGACTGCTGCCATAAAATTAAAAGATGCTTGCTCCTTGGAAGAAAAGTTATGACAATCCTAGTCAGTGTATTAAAAAGCAGAGACATTACTTTGCCAACAAAGGACTGTATAGTCAAAGCCATGGTTTTTCCAGTGGTCATGTATGGATGAGAGTTGGACCATAAAAAAGGCTGAGTGCTGAAGAATTGATGCTTTTGAACTGTGGTGTTGGAGAAGACTCTTGGGAATCCCTTGGACTGCAAGGAGATCCAACCAGTCCATCCTAAAGGAAATCAACCCTTGGAAATTTTCATTGGAAGATCTGTTGTTGAAGCTGAAGCTCCATTACTTTGGCCACCTGATGCAAAGAGCTGACTCATTGGAAAGAGACAATTTTCCTCACTGATGCTGGGAAAGATTTAGGGCAAGTGGAGAAGGGGACGACAGAGAATGAGGTGATTGGGTGGCATCGCCAACTCAATGGACGTTGAGTTTGAGCAAACTCTGGGAGATGGTGAAGGACCGACTAGGATGCCTGGCATGCTGTCCACGTGGCTGCAGACAGTGGTACGTGACTTAGTGACGGAACAACAGCAACAGTCTTCCCTGGTAGAGTCTAAGCTCTAGGAACAGGTAGGACTATTCCTTCTCTCTATGTCCTAGACTCAGAATACTTCCCAAGCAGCGTAAGCTTCAATCAACTTTCTTTAATAAACATGATGGATTTGCCCATAATTTTGAAAATTCCTCCAAAGAACCTGTCCAGCATGAAGATTATACCCTTGCAAAACTATTAATGAAGAAATGGAAATAGAGATATTCCTTTTGTATCCCTATTGCTATGTTTTAAGACAGCTAATTTATAACCATGATTTGTTTCATTTTAGTTTTATTCTTAATCCATTCAAAGGGGCTGAATTGTACATTTCTATAAATCATAAATATGAACATTAAAACTCCTGAAAATATGCCTGTCTTGTCCACCCTTGGAAGTATCAGAGTGACATACAGTACCAGGACATAGTCTTCTGACGGGCTAAGCCTGCGTGTGTACCCACTGGAATGCATACTTGAGCTGCCTAATCCTTTTCTGCTGTCCATTAGCCCACCACGCATATTCTGGGATGAAACTCAAAGTCAATGACTGTTTATCATCATTAGCTCCTCCAAGCAATGACTTTACATGCAAGTCCAGTACTTGCCGATCAGCATCCAGGTTTCCCCTAGAGCATCCTTAAGTGATTCCAGCTTGAGAAAACCCATCCCAGGTTCCAAACGTGGAGGTTCTTCTGCAGCATCTGAGTAGAGAAAACAATCTACATTTATGAGCTCCCCCTGGGAGCACTGCCTCTGTAAAGGAAACAACACATGCAAATATACAGTCTTATAAACATCACCGACTGCTATTATGACATGTCGTCATGTCATCTAGACCTATTGCTTCTGTGAGAGCAATATGTATGTGATTTGAAATCAACTTGCCATCGGGGTGGGGTGGGGGTGATGACTTTGCAATAACAGCGTCTTGGTGGTAAGTTAGAAAATGGCTGTTGGAGTGTCCCTGGCTACCTTGATTAAAATATATACATATATATACGTCTTTTCTCTGGAGCTACATGAATGGTTTTATGTGATAACTAGAAAGAATAAAAAAGATCATCCAGCAGATTAGAACAGGGACCTGGAAGACAAACCTCTCAGCTCTAACTTTGGCAATGGTGACAATTTGCTGGGCTAATTTCTGAAAAATATTTGTTCTAATATTTGAGGGCATCATCTTCTTCCCTAAAAGTACAGGTATGGATAATGTTTTCTCACTTTCTTAATAACACATTTCAATCATAAAATAAGTGATTGGGTTATCATAACTTTTAAGGTCATCTTAAATAAAAGATTCTATCTTTAAGAATCATGATTTTCTGTGCCCCCAAAATTTCCTTTTAACAACTAGAAAAGAATCCATCTACTCTGAAAAGCAAAAAAGCAAAAATAAGCAAACAAAACTACTTTCACCATGATCCCTATATTTTAAAAAGTCTCTGAATCTGTACTTTAAAGCTATATTTAGGAATTATATAAGCAATGGCATTCATTTTATTTCACATAATTTTTCTCTTCTGGCTTAAAAATCCTCATATTCAGAAATGCAATGTGCATTTTGCATATATTTGCTCATATATCCCCGAGGGTGAAGTTTACAAACTCATCAGGATGAAGAAAGTCCAGAATCAAGTAAAATTCTTAGCGATATCTGCCTTTGCAATTGTCACTTCTGTCATATCATCACATCCTTCCTAATTTAGAGAAGACCTATTACCAAAACCTGATTTCAGGCTACCATGTCACTCATGTACATTCTAGTATAAAAATAAGATAATGCAATCACTTTCCTATTACCTTGTATGTCAAATCAGTCTCAACTTAGGGACTGAACAACAACTAGCCTAACAATACAAAACAAACACAAAATGAGTATGATATGGTCTTAAGCATCCTAGAAATCGTATTTCCAGGATACTCTCGTCAGTAATAAAGTCTACCTATATTAATGAGAACCCACATACTCCTTTTGTGCTTGTTTTGTATTGTTAGGCCAGTCGTTGTTGTTCAGTCCCTGAGTGTAGTCTGACTCTGGGAACTATGGGCTCCAGGGAGCACGCCAGGCTCCTCGGTCCTGTGTATCTCCTGGACGTTCTCAAACTCATGTCCACTGAGTCGGTGATGCCATCCAACCATCTCATCCTCTGCCACTTTCTTCTCCTTTTGGCTCCTGTCTTTCCTAACATCAGGGTCTTTTCCAGTGAATTGGTTCTTTGCATCAGGTGGCCAAAGTATTAGAACTTCATCTTCAGCAACAGATCTTTCAATGAATATTCAGGGTGAATTTCCTTTAGGATTGACTGGCTTGATCTCCTTGCAGTCCAAGGGACTCTCAGGAGTCTTCTGCACACCACAATTCAAAAGTATGCATTTTTCGGTGCTTAGCCTTCTTTATGGTCCAACTCTCATATCTGTACATGACTACTGGAAAAACCATACCTTTAACTATACAGATCTTTGTCAGCATAGTGATGTCTCTGCTTTTTAATACTCTGTCTAGGTTTGTCATAGTTTTTCTTCCAAGGAGCAATCCTATAAGCAAAATAATTATTAAATATAATAGAAAAAACGTTTCCACCAAATTATAAATTCCCAGTATATCTTAGAGCATCCTGCTCCTCTCTTTCAGCATTTCTAGGTGAGGGAAGGGGTTCCTAGAAATAGAAGGTCAAGGGCAAGGGTGGTCTCAAAAACATGCACTCTAGCATCCCCCTTTCTGAATCCTGTAATGTTTTACCTCAATTTCCCCGGAGTGAACAGTCTGTGTAGAGACAGGGTTTATCTCCTTTACATTCAGATGGTTGCATTTCCTGCTTAAAATGTCAGCTGGATTGTCTCTGCACCCTGCCTCCCCCCATCTTTTGGTCTCCCAGAAGCCGTCTGCTGCTTCAGGCAAACTTAATGATGGCAGGGCCGCAGATCCAAAAAAGGAAAAACACCTGTGGCCAGTCGAAAGTTTAGTCCTGAAATAGACAGGCAATGGCCATCACCTGCCTGCTGTGTGAGAGCCCAATCAAGTCTATTCATCACAACTGTGCAGATAAGGGTTTTTTTTTTTTTTTTCAACCCCCTCCTTTTCCCCCTGCTGTTGTTTTTGTTGAGCTGAGTGTGATAGGAAGAGAACAAACTATAAGGCAGGGATGGTGCCCTCTGCTTGGCCCCAAAGGGCTGCTGTTCAGACATATCCGCGGAAGTGGCCATTCTGAAAACGTGGCTCACAGAGTGTCCTGCTGGAAATGAACTTGAGCTCCCTTTTCAAAAATCCTATCACGACTTTTTCTTTATTTTTTTTTTTTTAAGTTTTCTCGTATGTCCTCTGGTAGGGTTTTTTTTTTTTTTTCATTAGTTTTCTCATATAATGACATGATATCACCATGGGTTTACATATGCTCCCCCTCCAGAACCCCCCCTCCCTCCTCCCTCCCCCCGGGAAATCTCGATGCACCAGCCCCAAGCATCAATCCTGGGCTGGCGATTGATTAGACATATGATAATTAACATGTTTCAATGCCATTCTTCCATATCATCCCACCCTTTCCCTCATCCACAGAGTCCACAAGTCTATTCTATACATCTGCATTCCTTTTGCTGTCTCGCATGCTGGGTTCTTGTTACCGTCTTTCTAAATTCCATATATATGCGTTAATATACTGTATTGTTGTTTTTACTTCTGGTTATGTTTCCAGAGGAAATTAGAAAGAGAAGAGAATGAGGCCCAACGACAGCTAAATTCAGGGCTGACCTGTCATCCGCCAGGGGCACCTTGCAGGGGAAGGGTGTCTTCTGGGCATGCCTTGGCACAGGAGAAAAATAAAAAGGGAAGGTGAAACACCCCGCATTTACGGGCAGTGGGACAAAAACATATGATTCCACCCTTAGCTTTGTGCAATTCTCGCTATTACGTATTCCTAGTCCTTCTGTAAACATCCCTTTCCCAAGGCTCCAGGTTTTTGCCCAGTCTTCCTAGCTGGCTCTTACCCATTTCCTTTGCAGACCCCATTTCCTCTGTTCATCCTCCTTCACTGGAGTTGATCCTCAGCCTGAAGCATTGGTCCTCTGCATACTGTCCTTGAGGAGCCTTTCTCCTAAGCTCCACGCATCCATCGTAGGGGCCCGCTCGCCGCAGTGCAGGCCAGCGAGGTGCCTGCAGACAGCTCCTTGGGCTTCCTTAGTGTTTGCAGTCTTTCTGATGGAAGTGGCAAAGGGCCATCCTTTCCTGCTCTTGTTTGGGAAATCAAATGAGACTGGAAGGTGAAAAAAAGGAGAACACCTATATTGGGAACAGAGGTAGCCATCGTGAAGAAAGGAAGCTGATGAAAAGAGAGCAACAGAATGGTGAACGGAGCCTAAGGCCTTAGTGGAACTGTGACACTACCACGTGACTGTGGACTGCCTGCCCGAAGGACTTCCTATGCACTGAGAAAAATAAGTTTATTTTTTATGTATAGTTATATGTATATATATGCCATTGCAGGCACTTTATAGCTTAAATGAGAGAAGACATATTTAAGTGACCATTGTTTTTAACATGCAGAGAAGGTTCACAAAAAATCACTTAGACATTTTGCTCCAAATGATATCCCCACACATTCAAAAAAGTAAAATCATTTGGGTCCCTTCTATTGATTATAATTTAATAAAATCAGAAATAGATAATAATAAGAAAGTTACTCCCACCACGGTCACCACACATGTACCTTATCATCCAAACTTATTCAGCTCAACATTTAAATGAGAACTTCTGAGAACCCTTCAATTAAAGAAAAAATAAAATTCATAGTCTCGACAACTTCACTGTAAGGAAAAGCTTCCTGTCTCCTTCCTTCCCTCCTTCCTTCTCTCTCTCTTTCTTCCTACCCATCATCTATCTGTCTGTATCTATACTAGCTCATGAATTATATTTTTACTCAGTAGAATGGAATTTTTATAATCATGATTTTGACCTCAACATTGTTCTAACTTTGACCAGTGGGAAACCGTCAGAGTGGCTCCTGTGTCTTTCTGACGTGACTCAGTCCTTCTGTGAGCACTGGTTTCTTGCCCCAGATAGTCCAGGCCCGCCTCATGCCTCCCCTGCCTCAGCTCTGTAATTACCCACTTCCCAGGAGCCCTGGTTCCTTTCACGGGCAACTGGATTAGAAAGCCAAGCGCTGGCATCCTCACTACTCTACGAGTCTCATGGCTTCCAGACTTTCTCAGAGGCCAAAATTCATTTCCATCTTCTGCCTTCTCATACTTACGACTTCTTTCTCTGTCAGTTAGAGACCTGACCCCTTTTAACCACAATATATTCACTTATTTCCTCAGGTTTAAGAAGTAGTTTCAGAATGGTTAATCTGTATCTCCATGAGAAACAAACCTACTAATCAGAGTTTTGCTTATAGACCTTTACTCTTCAAAAATTTCAAGGTCATGAAAGACAAAGAAAGGCTGAGAAAATTTTCCAGATTAAAGGAATTTTGAGAAATACAACAACTGAATGAAATGAGCAACACTGGCTTACATTTAAATGACCAGAAAAAAATTTGTTCTGGATAATTAGTATAATTGAATATGGCCTTAAGATCAGATAATAAAATTAAACCAATGTTATATTTCAAATTTGAAAATTCAATTGTGATTATGTAAAAGGTACTTAGGAATACACGAGCAGAATGTTTGTACTTGATTCTCAAATTCTTTAAAAAATATGTATGCATACATATACATATATACACATATACGTGTTTATACAGAAGACATATGTTTGAGTATCTACAGATAGTGAACAATAAAGAAAATGAAGGAAAATGTTAATAACTAGCAATCTAGATAAGAGGTATTATGCAGTATTTGTACTATTTTTCTAATTCTTATGCAATTTTAAATTACGTATACAAAACCCAGAGTTACAGAGAATAGGGAATGATAAATAAATGTCATCACACGTTTTACACGTCAACCAATGGTATGGTACCAGAAGTGTGCCCAAGGGAAATTCATAACTTGAAGAGCATGTATTAGAAATAGAGAAAGTATGAATAGAAATGAGCTAAAATATAATAGCTTCCTAAAACTGAAAAAATATCGGCAAAATCTCCAGAAAGTAGAACTAAAGATAAAAGATAGATTAGAGAAATAGAAAAAGCAAGAACAGCAAAAAAGAAATCATAAGTATTAATATTAACCAATAAAATGAAAAGTTTGTTCTCTGGAGAGACCAACATTTCTGGAGTGTCTGGCTCAGAAGGAATGGTGCTTGTTGAGGGCAGCTGTATTCGAGGTCGTACCTGTGGATACAGAGATGGTATGTCATGACAGTGAATTTCAAACCTAGATGAAGTGAATGGTATAAAAACAAATTTACAAAATTGGCTCAAGATGGCAATGAAAATCTGAATAGGCAGATTTTACAGGCACATGCAAATAACAAAAACAAATCTAGAAGCTCTTAAAAGACTACCCCCAATGAAAAGGAAGTATTCAGGTTAATGAGAAGACTTAATATTGAAAAATGTCAGTTACCCTCAACATAACACAAATTTAATCTCATCTCAATCAAAATTTCACTATGATCTTTCCTGTGACTTGAGAATCTAGTTCTCTGAATCCACTTGAAAGAGAATGAATACCAAGTGAAACCAAGACCTCTTGGAAAAGGAGAAGTGTTAAAAGCTCCCTTTTTCCCAAATTTTATGCGATATTATAAAGCTCTGCAGTAAAAGCAGAATAGTACTGATGTATAAAAAACTCTGACTAGTCAAAAGTAGTGGAAATCTCAGACACGGATCTATATATACATGAGAATTATATATTTTGCTGCTGTGAAAAAAGGTGGCGTTATGACAATTGACTATTCTTTTATAAAAATATAAAATAATAATCTTAGATCTTAGTAAGATACTTCTAACCATTCCCAATAAAACAAGATTGTGAATAGATCTAATAGTCTAGTCTCCTGAGACCTTGATGATCCTGATGGTAGTTGTTCTAAAGGAATTGTGTCAAAAGTGTTTAGAATCTTAGAATAAGCTAGGTCTTCTTAAACAGGACATAAACTGAAGAGGCCATCATGAAAACACTCTACTGTATTATACACTTGAAGAAAATGTCAGTAAGACAGAATATACAAAAAAAAGAAACTGAAAAAAATTTACAGGTACAGATTGGGGATACTGTATTTTCATTTTTTAACTGAGAAGAATATATTTTTAAAGTCCTAAAAATTACTGAGAAAGAGAATCGATACAACTGGTGAAAAAAAAAAAGAAACATGTAAAGAGTGTGTATAGACCATTCATGACACACAATTAAGAGATGGTTAGCACCATTAGTAACTAGGGAAATGGCACAGCACACAGCAAGCCTGATGCAACTCGCCAGGCTTAGTAATATGAAGGGTGGTGAGATGTAAGGAAACGGGTGTTTGTGATACTGCTGATGAATACATCAATTCTCACAGCCACTTTGACGGGATCTTTCTGAAGTCTTTAAAATTAAATAAATGAACAGGGGAATTCCACGTGTCATAATCTAATCTGGGAAACATGGGTATGTGAGCGTAAAGAGGAAAATGCAATGATATCTACTCATGTGATGGTAAGAACATTTTGGGAGAAATTTCTCGTCAGAATGAAAAGGAAAAGATGCTGCTAAACAATGGAATCTTACATGTAATTTGGGTTGAATGTGGTCAATTCATATAAACAATATGAAAATATTATCAGGACATACTTTTGAGTGACAGAGCATTACAGAAAAATAAATATGATGCTTTACCATTTTAAAAAATTCTTGCAAGATAAAACTATATACAGCTATATATTGGGTCAGCCAAAGACTTTGTTCACGTTTTTCTGTTTTATGTTATGGAAAACCCAAATGGATTTTTTGGCCAACAAATTATTATTGTGTCCATTCATAGAAGAAACTCCTACACCGAAGTGATCTAACGATTAAAAAAATCTTTGGTATCATTTGGGAAAATATAGGAACAGAAGTGACAACTAAGAGTAACATATCTCCATCTGTATTATTTACATTTTTAATATACATTCTCAAATGGCATTGCTGTAATTATTTTTTCAATTTCAAAAAAGAAAAACAGAAGAAAATTATTTGTTCTGTAGCCATAACCAGCCATGTGTATTATTGCCATATAAATTTGTTAAAGACCCCAAAGTTTGCTTTCTTTGGTGAATTATAATACAAACATTGTCATTGTCATCTCTATACATATATACATATTTACATACATAATGCATGAATGCATACATACATGTGTGTGCAGCCAGTTTGATTGGAAATGAATGTTTAAAACAATCATTTACATTTAATCTCGTGTTAAATTTGCATTCCTAAAATGATGAACTTAAAAATTATTTCCTTGAATCATATTTTCAATGCACAGAGTTATTTTAAAAAATATTCTATGGTGAGTTATTTTATAAATTAATGCTCTCCCCAAATGCTTGATTTATGAACGTGAGTTTTGCAAGTCCACTTTACTTAGCTGAATATAGCCTTGTAGGTAACTTTGCTCTTCCCATTCCTTGTCTTTCAGATAAAACACAGCTAGTCTGTATGGGTTATTTTTGTTATATTCTTGGACCAGTTTATTTTTATAAAAGGCACTGTCAGAATACATGTCTATCATTTAAATACCAAAGAGTCTTCATAGATTTTTTTTTCCCCTGAATCACCAAGATCTACTTGGAAAACTGTGTTTGAGGGCAATTGCTATATTAGTTTTCTTATTTTAATTTTCTTACCAAATATTTGAATATATTTGATAAGTACCAGTGCTTTCTGAAGGATTTTAAGAATGTGATTGAGGGGATTATATTAGAGACCTCAGAGTAACTTGCAGATCTGGAGGGGTTTCCAAGGTTAAATGAATTCTTGGCAGGTTTATGAGAAAACCTTTTGGAAATATTTTATAAGTTTATTTGTTAATCAGCAAATCTGATTTCTACTCTATCACCCTCAGTGAATAATTAGCTATTTTCTATGGCTGCAATGCTCAGTTAAGAATGCTAAATTTTAATTATAGATTTTTATTGTTTTCCTTTAAAAGTGAGGAGTCCCAAGAATATGACTTTTGGTCATCCAATTTCAGGCCTTTACCTGTCAATAGTTAAGTCTCCTGAGACTTTGATGATCCTTGTGGTAGAGGAAAGCCAAATAGTCTATATACTGTGAAAGGCCATCTTTTCCTTGGACAGGTGGGAGGTAAAGCCCAGGTATGACTGTAGAATCCAGTATATCTTTATTTTAAATATCATTCTTGTTCTCTCTCCAGAATCTGTTGATGACCATATTCTCAGAGGAAAAGCTAGTAGTCAAGCTCCAAGATTTCCTCAGAAATGTGGAAAAACAGTCAAAGTCAAGTGGGATAAACATCTGTATCCACAAAGCTATTTTCATGACCCATTTGAAATACTTTTATTATTTGAAAGAAGAGAATGATACAAATGAAGAAAAATTCATTGAAAATTTAAATGTGAGTAGTCACATGGCCAAGAAATGCTTCTGAATACTCACTGACAGAAGATAAAAATGCCTTTGTTTAATTTAATAAAGAAAGTTATCACTTCTTATGCTGTCTAACAAAGTACAAAATAAATCTACCAACCCAAGAATTTTCCTTCACAGTTCAGGGAAAATAATTGAAATACCTCAATAATCATACAGCAAGAAAATATGCCCCAAAGTTGACATACAACATGTACAAGATAGAAACCGAAAGTGTTCCATAATTCCATACTCAAAAGACAGCAAATGCAAATAATCTGGTGTGGATTCAGCAGATACTTTTCAAAGGCAGAGATAGAAGTATATAGATACATGGCTGATGCATCTTTTCTTCCAATTAATCCTTTACACTTTGAGTCATCGTGACAGCACGCAAGTAGAGGAGAAGAGAATGTTTCTTAAAAGCTGAAAACAAGATTAGATTTGGAGATAGAGGATTCCAGTCAAAAAGAGCAAAATTGCAAAATGAATTAGCTCTTTGGCCAACCTAAATATAGAAAAAAGTTATGTATTTATTTGGCCATTTACTTCAGCTAAAAGCATACGTATTGACCCTCACAACTATTAACCTTTTTCACTTAAGGAGCTTTTGAATTTCTTTAATTAACTGTGCTAAAAATCCCAATACATTTATAAAGAAGAGAATCCATAACACACAGTGGGATCTTGTTTTCAATCATTTTAGCTTGAACTGAAATTATTACTTAAAAAAATGTCTAACTCTTCATCTCCATGTTTCTCATTTTCTTCATCTAAATCATGTTAAAATAAACCAATCTACTCATAACAATTAAAAAAGTGAGCTATGTATAGCGGTGTGAACAGAATGTCTGTTCTTTTTTTGGGCGAAACATTTATTTGATGAGAGTCAGTTTGGGGATAACCTCATTAGTCCTCAAGCTGAACCATGAGTGGTCCTCTCTTATGAAAATGAACTGAGAAAGGAAAAGATGCTTGATGCTGGACATTAGTGATGCTAGGGTTTCTTTTTCATAGGCAGTAATTTTTAAACAGTAGAAATGTACTTTGCTCATCTCAGACTAGAATGTCTTTTCCTTTCATCACCAAGAAAAACTGAGTTAGACAGAAACTACAAGAAAATCAAACATGTACGAAAAGCCCATAGTCTAAATTGGACCTCATGGGATTTTAATAAAAAAGTGCAGTGGATACTTTTCTGGGGTGTGCCGCTCAGGCCCCTCTTTAGGATTAAGAACAGGGAGACTTGCCCGCTGGTAGCTCACAAGTGAGTCCCACTTGAAAAATCTCCATCTGCCAAATGAAACTGCTTGCCCCAAAGTTAAGGCCCCTTTTCAAAGGCAGCCTGTAGCCCATGCTGGGTCTACAAGGATATATAAATGTCCTTCTCCCTTGCTCCGTGTGGTTGAGGATGACTCTAACGGGCCATTTCAATAAATTTCCTGTATGTAAACCTCTTTCTCAGAATGATTTCCTATGGAATCCAGTTCAGGATAGACTTTGAAGACCATTTCTTTTCAGCAGTTCATCCGGAGTGCAGAGTCCATAAATATCATCTAATTTTAACAACTCAAAGATGCAGTAAAACCTTGTTATTTAACAGTAAGAAGAAAATCAACAAATAAATATAGAAATTGCTTAAAACTGCACCTTTGGGATGTGAAATAGAAGAACCTAACTTTTCGTTATTTTCACAAGGCTTCCCTTGTGGCTCAGCTGGTAGAGAATCCTCCCACAATGCAGGAGACGGGGTTCGACCTCTGGGGTTGGGAAGATCTCCTGGAGAAGGGAAAGGCTACCCCCTGCAGTATTCTGGCCTGGAGAATTCCATGGACTGTATGGTCCATGGGGTCGCAGAGTCAGACACGACTGAGGGACTTTCACGACACTAACTTTCATGATAAGACCCTCAGTGCATGCAATGTGCATATATTACTTTAAACTGGGTGAGGATAGGAAACTGTAAAAACAAAAAAGGGCATGTATTTCTGCTTTCTACTGTAAAAATAACAGAAAATTCTATGAAGTGTAAACTAAGGGGAAGCCACAGCGTAGCCTTCACTGCCTCAAATACACAAACACTTGGTTTAAAGGACTTCCCCGGCGGTCCGGCGGCCCCCAGCCGGCCCTGCAACCCGCGCCCGCGGTCCCGCCTCTGCTCGGGAGCCAGGGCCCTCCCGCCGCGGGGCACCCAGGCTGCCGGCGTCTGCGGGGCCTGAGCCCCCGCCCCAAGCAGAGAGCCCGCCCGCGAGGATCCTGCCTGCCCACCTAAGACCTGGCACAGCCAGGCAAGCAGACGTTTAGATCCACAGGTCGAGTTTAGTCTGCAGCCAACGCGAGGGTGGACGTCACCAAGCCAAGGGGTGGACGGCAAGCTGCGGCCGAGAGCGCGGTGGCCGCGGCGGCCTGGTCTGGTTCACAGCTCCCGACCTTCCGCCTTCCAGGATTCCGTCTCACAATTTCATAAGCGCTATGAATGGAATAGGATAACTTTTTAAATAATTGATTAAAAATCCCAATATTTTCCCTCCAAACTCACCCCGATAGGAAACCACGAGAAAAACCCATGAGTGAAAACTGTTCCTACAAAATTAGTGTCAAATCGTGTGTGATTCACCATTTTTAAAGCCTGCATGCTAAGACCAGAGAAAGCGTTAAAGCTTAGTGATACCTCTCTCAGAAAGGAAGTACCTCCCTGAGTAGGAAGAGAAGCCAGGCCCCAGGAGTAGGGCAACCTGTCAGGAGGGGAAGCAGAGCCCCAGGTCACCCTGCAGAGGGAAGGGACAGCCCAGCTGAGCCTTCGTCTCCCCATCAGCACAAACACACACACAGAGACTCACACACAGACACACACACACACACACACACACAGAGACACTCACACACAGACATACACACAGACACACACATCCTTTCTGTCTCCATCTCTCTCAATGCTGTAGAATACACACTGACACACACACACAGACACAGACGCACACACAGACACACTCACACATCCTTTCTGTCTCCGTCTCTCTCAACACTGTAGAGCTACAGAGATGATGAAAGAATATTATGCACAGTTTTGGAACTATATCTTGCATTGCAAAAAGAAACAGACCTTGTATCAAATAATAAGTGTCAAGGAAAATGTCCCCACCATGTATAAAACAATGAAATTTTAAGAGAACTCCCCATATTAAGTGAGAAGAAGAGGAAAATAAATGGCATGAGAAACAATCTGAAAAAAGGCAGGAGGAAGAGAAGGAAAAAAGAAGGAACTAAACTGCAAAGAGAGGAAGGAAAATGAGAGGGAGGGTTGGGAAGGAGAGGGAACACAGCAAGGAAAAGGTCTGCGAAGAATCTATTCACAGTTGGCTTGATGTTCAAAAATCAATCACTGTAATTCAGCATATTAACAAACTAAGAAAAGAAAAACCATTGGATCATATCCTCTCAATAGAGGCAGAAAAAAAATAATTTAACTACAGCAGACATTCATGATAGAAATGCTCAGCAAACAAACAGATCAAGAGATCTTCTGCAAGACACTTCACTTTTTTAGCAGTGCCAGGGGAAAGGTCCTGAACATCCAGGGAGCCTAAAAAGGAAGGAGATGGGAGGAGGGCAGGCATTGCCCCCCTCTGGCATGCCTCATCCCCACCTAGGCCTGCAGCCCGTGGTCTCCTTAGAAGGAGCGTGGTCCCCTACCAGGGGCCTCGTTAAAAAGGTGGAAGGCCTCGTCTCACGGGCTGAAGCAATGGCAGAACTCAGCCAGAACGATAATGGACAGTTACCCTTCTGTGTTCAAATCTCCTAGACCCTAAAACCCTATCCATTTTCTACTTCTTCTGAACTTTCGCGATAGCTTCATCTCCCTTGCTTAGGCCACTTCTTGGGCTTTCATTTGTGTCCATTTTATGCTATTCAGCCATAAACCCTCAGGGACAGGGTTGCGCATCGGTCATCGATGTATTGATCCTTTCTCACAGTTGTTTGTTTTAAAAATGTGAATAAAATGACTCCAAAACGGATAGAGCCATTAACTAAAAGTAAGAAGTCTTGAATTCTAAGCCTGACTCAGTCATTAACCAGGTCTATGACCCTGTAGCTGTGTCTGCCTCTGAGTTTTGAGGGTTTTCTTTTGTTTAAATGAAAGAGTTTGAATTCCTGCCATCTGTAAACCTGTGTTTTGTTATGAGTTTTACAAGGTAAACTTAAAAACAAATTCTCTTTTAGAAACACGAATGGTGCCCTTTGTTGCTTTTGCCAGATGTTGCCTTCACCGCAGAGACACAGGATGGGCAAGACCCAACCCAGAAAACGGGTCTCTGATCAAAACCGCACTTGCCCAGGTGTTTAAAGTAGGTCATAAGGGGGGCGCCCACAGCCCCGTGGTGAGGCCGGGGCCCAGAGGACCCCTGAAGCTGGGGGAAGAGAAGAGCGTCACAGGTGTGTCTGCAGCTAAAGAATCCCGTGCTGTAGACCCCTCTGCAGCCTGGAAGGGAGGGGAGAAGCTGCCAGGTCAGCGCAGCCTCGTTAGAGACGGAGTTGACTCAGGAACAGTTGCCAGTGTGGGACTGGCCTAATGATTTTATCTCTGTCTCTGACTTCCCTCCAGTGAATCTTGTAAGGGAACCAGCTACCTGATCCTTTAATCCCACTAACATTTTATAAAAGAAGATTCAAATTAGTTTTGCTTATTCCAGATGCTTTATATGCAAATGAGCTTCAGAACTGGTGGGAACTAAACTGCGAAGTGGAGTCCGTGGTCTGGCGGAGGAGACAGCCCGCCTGAGCACCCTCCCTAAACGCTGGGGTGATGCTCTCTGCTGACGGCCCAGGGCTACCTTTTCTTCAGGTAAAGACTTACAGAACCTTCAGATAGCCACACTGCCTCTTTGGCCCCATGGAGGAACTCTTCAGCTTTCTTTTCTGTGTAATTGGCTTCCACTCTCCCCAAACAACATGTGGATCGCTATCCCTGCCTTTCATGAAAAGCATTACCTATGCAGTATTAATCAGAGTTTGCAAGTCAAATATTAAGATCCTTCCTTGGGGTAATCCAATGGTACAACTTTGCCATTTCATTTCCCCCTTTGCAACTCTAACTAGACAAGGGAGACTGAAACATGCAGCTAGGAATTATTTATTTAAAGCCGCAATCCAACACACACAGACTCTGGATAAAGACTGCTCACTCTCCTTTATAATAGAAGTGGCATCTCAGTGCAGAGCAGTGTGGGGCCTCCACCTTGCCTGTGGGCCAGCTCTTACAGCCTCCCATGTAGCCTGTCATTTGCCCTCTAGCGTTTCCATGTTGCTTGGCTCCAAATGGAAGTGCTCTTAATTTCAAATGATTTATTGGGGACAAGTGGGAGGCCCATCTGATCGAAGTCTGTTTGTACTCGGCTTCCTGGGTCTCAGGGGGATTTGAGGACGATAGCCTGTGTTGTGAAAGAGCGATAGGAAGGACAGAGATGCCCACCTGCTTTGGGGAGAGGGCACCTTGGTGTTGAACGCAGCTGCCTGGTGCCATCTTCCGCAGCAACAAAGAGAATCGAGTCTGGGGACAGCTGCTGAACTGTGGACTGGCAAGGGACATTTGTGCAATCCCTATCACATTATTTGCTGAAGGCAGCCCTGTTGGATCCGTCAAAGAACAGAGGGCTGGCCCGAGAGCCTCCAACATCAGTGACAGCGTCACGGGTCAGAGTTTCTCTGTGTCCTGCTTCTGCTTCATGCACTTCTGCGGCACCGTGCTCCCGATTACACAGAAATTACCTTATTTTTATGTTAGCTTAGGGGCGACTCCCAGGAAAGGGGCTAAGTTTATATTCAATTAATTCTTCACTGTGCCGAGTAAATAGTAAATACTCAGGAAAAATGTTAAGTGATTTAGGATGTGTATAAATAAATTAAAACTTTTTTTTCAGCTAAAGTAAATGCATCCTTATGGAGAAAGTCATTATATTTAAATAATGACATCTGATGAGAAATACATCACATGATCTGCTACAACCAGCTCTCTTTACATAAGATGTCAAACGATAAGATTTTTTTTCAAGCTTATTTTATTTATTGTTGGTCATGCCGGGTCTTCGCTGCTGCCTGAAGGCTTTCTCTGGTTGTCCCTGGTGGGGCTTCTCCTCACTGGGGTGCCTGGGCTTCTCACTGCCGTGTCTCCTCTTGCTGTGGAGCATAGCCTCTAGGTTCACGGGCTTTGGAGATGCAGCCCTTGGGCAGTTTTGGTATACCAACTTCATGTGGCATCTTCCCAGACCAGGGATTGAACCCACGGCCCCTGCGTTGGCAGATGGATTCCTATCCACGGTACCATTAGCAAGTCCAGATGAAAAGATTAAAGCAGCGCTATGCAATATAACTTTCTGCAGTGATGGGAATGTTCTATATCTGTGCTATCCAATGCGGGAGCCGCTAGCCCCTTGAGGCAACTGAACATTTGAAATGTGGCTAGTGTGACTGAAGACCGGTGTCTTAAATTTGGTGTGTGTTTGTGTGTTAGTCACTCAGTTGTGTCCGACTGTCTCTGACCACATGGACTGTAGCCCACCAGGCTCCTCTGTCCATGGGATTCTCCAGGCAGGAACACTGGAGGGGCTTGCCATGCCCTTATCCATCTTAGATTTTATGTAATGTTAATTATTTTAAATTTAAATAGCAACATGTGGCTTGTATCCATGTGGTATTAAATAGCACAGATCTAGAGGTAGCCTCAAGGAAAATCAGAAAATGTATCCCTTTTTTTTCCGAGTATATATGCAAATGAGTGTGTGGGTGATGGGTTAACATCAGGTTGACATGAGGTTCATCATCACTATGGCAAAATATATTAGGAGCATGATCTTCAGAATAAGGCAGACCTTAAGTTGAATCTTTGGCTTTTCCAATTACTAGCTATGTGACCTTGAATAACTCATTGTTTTGCTGGCACACAGAATTTCCCTGCTTGCCAAACAAATCAGGAAGAAAAGCTTTACTTTTTGGAGAAGATATGATAGGTGAAACTTCTTTCTAGAACTGAGTTCCTAGTGAGTCTCCTGGTCATCCTGGCTGCAGAGAATATTAACAGAGTAATGTCACTGAGGTGGTGACATAGGTCCATTCTGACTTCAGTTCCCTTCATGAGAATACCAACTGAACTATTCATAGGCAAGACGCCATTGTGAAAACTAAAGAATTCAGAGGTGAGGCTGAAGCACTCCCTGGACTCCAGAGGGAACTAAAAGGACTCCATCAGAAGGATTCCTGCAGAGGCTACACTCTGAAAGCATGGCCTGCTCAGGTCAGCTCAACTCAGCACTGCACTCTGCTGGTAAAGAATCTGCCTGCAATGAGGGATGCCTGGGTTGGATCCCTGGGTTGGGAAGATCTTCTGGAGAAGGGAAAGGCTACCCACTCCAGTATTCTGGTCTGGAGAATTCCATGGACACTATAGTCAATGGGATCACAAAGAGTCAGACATGACTGAGTGATTTTCACTTTCACTTTTTCAGACAACCATTTTGCCTTTTTACATTCCTTTTTCTTGGGATGGTTTTGATCACTAGCCCCTGTACAAAAATCCCTTAGAAGAACTGGGAGTAGTCCTCATAGTCAACAAAAGAGTCCAAAATGCAGTACTTCAGGGCAGTCAGAAAAAAGACAGAATGATCTCGGTTCATTTCCAGGGCAAACCATTCAATATCACAGTAATCCAAGTTTATGCCCCAACCAGTAATGCTGAAGAAGCAGAAACTTAATGGAACAAGAGAGTTCCAGAAAAACATCTACTTCTGCTTTATTGACTATGCCAAATAACTTGTAGATTATGCCTATAAGACCTTCTAGAACTAACACCAAAAAGAGATGTTCTTTTCATTATAAGGGACTGGAATGCAAAAGTAGGAAGTCAAGAAACACCTGGAGTAACAGGCAAATTTGGCCTTGGAGTACAGAATGAAGCAGGGCAAAGGTTAAAGTATTGCCAGGAGAATGCACTGGTCATAGCAAACACACTCTTACAAAAATACAAGAGACAACTCTACACAAGGACATCACCAGATGGTCAACACCAAAGTCAGACTGATTATATCCTTTGCAGCCAAAGATGGAGAAGCTCTGCACGGTCAGCAAAACAAGACTGGGAGCTGACTGTGGCTCAGATCATGAACTCCTTATTGCAAAAACTCAGACTGAAATTGAAGAAAGTAGGGAAAATCACTAGACCATTCAGGTATGCCCTAAATCAAATCCCTTATGATTATACAGTGGAAGTGACAAACAGATTCAAGAGAGTAGATCTGATAGACAGAGTGCCTGACGAATTATGTATGGAGATTCATGACATTGAAAAGGAGGCAGTGATCAAGACCATCCCCAAGAAAAGAAATGTAAAAAAGGCAAAATGGTTGTCTGATGAGGTTTTACAAATAGTTTAGGAAAGAAGAGAAGCTAAAGGCAAAAGAGAAAAGGAAAGATATTCCCATCTGAATGCAGGGTTCCAAAGAATAGCAAGGAGAGATAAGAAAGCCTTCCTCAAGGATCAATGCAAAGAAATAGAGGAAAACAATAGAATGTGAAAGACTAGAGATCTCTTCAAGAAAATTAGAGATACCGAGGGAACATTTCATGCAAAGATGAGCTCGATAAAAGAAATGGTATGGACCTAACAGAAGCAGAAGATACTAAGAAAAGGTGGCAAGAATACACAGAAGAGCTATACAAAAAAGATCTTCACGACCCAGATAATCACGATGGTGTGATCACTCACCTAGAGCCAGACATGCTGGGATGCGAAAAAGTGGGTCTTAGGAAGCATCACTGTGAACAAAGTGGAGGTGATGGAATTCCAGTTGAGCTATTTCAAAATTTAAAAGATGATGTTGTGAAAGTGCTGCACTTAATATGTCAGCTCACTTGGAAAACTCAGCAGTGGTCACAAGACTGGGAAAGTTGAGTTTTCATTCCAATCGCAAAGAAAGGCAATGTCAAAGAATCCTCAGACTACCACACAATTTCACTCATCTCACAGCCTAGGAAAGTAGTGCTCAAAACTCTCCAAGTGAGGCTTAAACAGTACATGAAGGCAGAACTTCCAGATGTTCAAGCTGGATTTAGAAAAGGCAGAGGAATCAGAGATCAAGTTGCCAACAACAGTTGGATCATTGAAAAAGCAAGAGAGTTCCAGAAAAACACCTACTTCTGCTTTATTGATTATGTCAAAGCCTTTGACTGTGTGGATCACAGCAAACTATGGAAAATTCTGAAAGATATGGAAATACTAGACCCCCTGACCTTCCTCCTGAGAAATCTGTATGCATGTCAAGAAGCAACAGTTTGAACTGGATACAGACCAACTGACTGGTTCCAAATCAGGAAAGGAGTATGTCAAGGCTGTACATTGTCACCCTGTTTATTTAACATATGCAAAGTACATCTTGAGAAATGCCAGGCTGGATGAAGTACAAGCTGAAATCAAGCTTGCCAGGAGAAACATCAGTAACCTCAGATATGCAGATGACACCACCCTTATGGGAGAAAGCAAGAAGAACTAAAGAGCCTCTTGATGAAAAAAACGAAGAGCATGGCATGTGGTCCCATCACTCCATAGCAAATAGATGGGGAAACAGTGACAGACTTTATTTTCTTGGGCTCCAAAATCACTGAAGATGGTAACTGCAGCCATGAGATTAAAAGATGCTTGCTCCTTGGAAGAAAACTTATGACCAACCTAGACAGTGTATTAAAAAGCAGAGACATTACTTTCCCAACAACACTCCACATCGTCAGATCTATGGTTTTTGCACTAGTCATGTGTGGATGTGAGAGCTGGAACATAAAGAAAGCTGGGTATGGAACAATGGGTGCTTCTGAACTGTGTTGCTGAAGAAGACTCCCCTGGACTGCAAGGAGATCCAACCAGTCCATCCTAAAAGATATCAGTCCTGAATATTCCTTGGAAGGACTGATGCTGAGCTGAAACTCCAATACTCTGCCTACTTGATAAGAAGAGCTGACTCATTGGAAAAGATCCTGATGCTGGGAAAGATTGAAGGCAAGAGCAGAAGGGGACAACAGAGGATGAGATGGCTGGATGGTATCACCGACTTGATGGTATGAGTTTGATGAAGCTCTTGGCAGTTGGTGATGGATAGGGAAGCCTGGCATGCTGCAGTCCATGGGGTAGCAAAGAATTGAAAACGACTGAGCAACTGAACTGACCTGAACCTGAAATATGGAAATACCCTAGTGTTCGTCGATAATAAATGAATAAAGTTTGTTATGCATAGATGTAGATATGGATATGGATATAGATAATGGAACATTAATTTTCATATGTACATAATGGAACATTAATCAACCTAAAGTAGGAAGGATAACTGCCATTTTCAACAACATGGATGAAATTTAAGGGCATTATGCAAAGTGAAATATGTCAAACTGCATGGTCTCATATGTAGAATCTAAGAAACCCCAATTCATAGAAATGTAAATCAGTGGTTGCCAGGGAAGTGGGGAGTGGGAGAAAGGGTGAAGGCGGTTAAAGGATACACATTTCCCTTAATAAAGCGAATGGTTCTGAGAATGTCATGAGACTATAGTTAACAATACTGAGCTGTTGCTTGAAAGTTGCTAGGAGATTAAAAAGTTCTCCCCCCCCACACACACACAAACTGTAACTATGTGAGAGGATTAATGTGTTAACTAACCTTACTGTAGTAATACAATCATCGCATTGTCTACATTAAACTTATACAATGTTATATGTAAATTATATCTCAATAAATAAAGTTGGAAAAATATAAACAGAAAGCAGTAGCCCTGCCTGCTCAAATATATGTATATTAGACTCCAAAGATGTATTACAATTCTTTTTAACTTATGAAATCATCTGTCGCTTGTCCTGATTGCCATACTTCCAACCCAGTGTGTCTGGAGAAGTAGTCATTTCATCTTTTGTGAGAGAACAGATCAAGAGTTTGGGTGCATTTTGGAATTCATACCAGGAATGGGAAACTTCAAGTATAGAAAAAGGTGAAAAGAGAGGGAAGAGGAGGAGGAAAAAAGCCTCAAGATGTAAGAACTCAGCTGCATGTCTGTTTGCTCTCGTTTGCTCTCTTCAGTATCAAAACTGGCTATCACCCCTGGGCTTAGCAGAGAGGTGGTATTGATGTAGGAAAAAAGTCATATATTCCTGGCTTGAATTCTTACTTAGTAGGTCACCATGAGGTTTTGATCAAGTTATTTAAGTTCCAGTATAAATTCTTCATCAGTAAAATAAACATTAATTCTACTACAGGGCTCAGAGATGGTGAGGGCAGCGGTTACACATAGTGGGCGCTGTCTTTCTTTCTTGTCTGTCTTTCTTCCCCTTTCTGCATTGACCACTAGCAGCATTTTCCCCAGTTTCAAGTTCCCCTGAATATAAGGGAGCAGATTACCTAGACTAATCATACTGCCATCTTCCTCACTCTTTACATCTTTAAAAAATCTGACAACATTGGATTTACACTTTTATGATCTGTGTTTTGAGATCAACAAATCTGAATATATACAGGAGCTAAAAGGCAGATATTCTAAGGGAACAAGCCATTTTTACCATTGCAAAATGAATGAAAATTCTGTTCTATTGCTTTTTTACACATTAATGTGGACATATGCCATTACATCAGTACTGGGAACAAGGTTTTATTTTTAAAAGGTATTAAACTATGCAGATGGTGACTGCAGCCATGAGATTAAAAGACACTTACTCCATGGAAGAAAAGCTATGACCAACCTAGTATCAATATCAGTTCAGTTCAGTCACTCAGTCATGTCTGACTTGTTGCGACCCCATGAACCGCAGCACACCATGCCTCCCTGTCCATCACCAACTCCCAGAGTCCACCCAAACCCATGTCCATCGAGTCAGTGATGCCATCCAGCCTTCTCATCCTCTGTCTTGCTCTTCTCCTCCTGTCCCCAATCCTTCCCAGCATCAGGGTCTTTTCCAATGAGTCAGCTCTTCGCATCAGGTGGCCAAAGTATTGGAGTTTCAGCTTCAACATCAGACCTTCCAATGAACACCCAGGACTGATCTCCTTTAGGATAGATGGGTTGGACCTCCTTGCAGCCCAAGGGACTCTCAGGAGTCTTCTCCAACACCACACTTCAAAAGCATCAATTCTTTGGCACTCAGCCTTTTTCACTGTCCAACTTTCACATCCATACATGACTACTGGAAAAACCATGGCCTTGACTAGACGAACCTTTGTTGGCAAAGTAATGTCTCTGCTTTTCAATATGTTATCCAGATTGGCCATAACTTTCCTTCCAAGGAGTAACAGTCTTTTGATTTCATGGCTGCAATCACCACCTGCAGTGATTCTGGAGCTCAAAAAAATAAAGTCTGACACTGTTTCTACTGTTTCCCCATCTATTTCCCATGAAGTGATGGGACCAGATGCCATGATCTTAGTTTTCTTAATGTTGAGCCTTAAGCCAACTTTTTCACTCTCCTCTTTCACTTTCATCAAGAGGCTCTTTAGTTCCTCTTCACTTTCTGCATAAGGGTGGTGTTGTCTAGACAACGTATTAAAAAGCAGAGACATTACTTTGCCAACAGAGGCTTGTCTAGTCAAAGCTATAGTTTTTCCAGTAGTCAGGTATGCATGTGAGAGCTGGACTATAAAGAAAGCTGAGCACTGAAGATTTAATGCTTTTGAACTGTGGTGTTGGAGAAAACTCTTGAGAGTCCCTTGGACTGCAAGGAGATTCAACCAGTCCATCCTGAAGGAAATCAGTCCTGAATACTCATTGGAAGGACTGATGCTGAAACTGAAACACCAATCCTTTGGCCACCTGATGCAAAGAGCTGCCTCATTTGAAAAGACTCTGATGCTGGGAAAGATTGAGGGCAGGAGGAGAAGGGGATGACAGAGGATGAGATGGTTGGATGGCATCACTGACTCAATGGATATGAGTTTGGGTAGACTCCAGGAGTTGGTGATGGACAGGGAGGCCTGGTGTGCTGCAGTCCATGGGGTTGCAGAGAGTTGGACATGACTGAGCAACTGCACTGAAACTATGGTTTAGGCCTCACTGATAACTTGGGCAGGCATCCCCTCTGCCTTCTGAACTTTAGGACATAGAAATGAATAGGTAGATGTGAGGTCATGAATGCTGCAGCTCAGGAAACCCATATGGCTTCCAGACTGTGATTGTCCCATTGGGAATCATGACTGATTGCTAGTCTTATTCACCCAGGTCCCTTTAATGTGAATAGGGTTGGGTACCCTCTTTTTGCCTTTGGGCACATCATCAGGGATAAAAAAAAATTTATCTGAACTGTCTCTTTGCTTCAACAAAACAATTTCACATATAGGAACACCTGCACATTTTTAAGAATCTCTATCAAAAAAAAGGGTGGATCCATTAATCAACTGAATTTGACAAAAACGTTACCACTCTTCACCAGCACGCAGCAAAGCACTGTGGTTGTAGATTACTATCTCATATCTCCCTTTCATTCCTCCAGGCACCTAAGGGAACAAGTCTCTTCCATTGATATCTCCGCCTCATATTCTATCTCCTCAGCAATAATAACAAATACTATATTCCTTGGGGAGCAAATTAAAAGCAAAAAAATCTGAACAAGTTTGAGTCTGTTGTAACAAATATTTCAGAGAGCCAAAATGAGTTCTTAAGTGCTTCATTATGACAGATGTATTCCTATATTTTGGGAAAAGTTGTGATCACCATCCAATATACATTCACAAATTTGCAGTATCTTCCTTGTTAGAGGCTGTGTGCTTGATAAGGCAAAATTTTAGAGTGAAGATCTTGAAGGAAGTGTATTGCAGAAGAAAATACTTGATGGTCTTCTTAGAAACATTAGACAGGAGAAAAATCTAACCTGTATAATATTAAATTACAATACTGAAGCAGATGGAAATAAAAGTGGTGAACAACATGTTTTTAAATTTCCAGCACTGAACATAAGGCTTATTATACAGTAGTTTCTTGATACCTTGTGCATGGGTTACACTGTTGAAAAATAAAACAAAAAAAAAAAAAAGAAAAGAAAAGGAGACTCAGGGATGAATTTAGATTTTTAAGACTCTAAGCTTTGAAGAGATGATAAGCCTCCCTATGTAATTCAAAATAATATAAAAGCAATTCTGAACTGTAAAACAAGAGTAAGAAAATCCAATAACATTGAGATTTCTCCCATGGTACTTTTTAATAAGGTCATGAAATAAAATCTTTCAAAGTATTTTTCTAATTTTTTGGTGCCTTTGCTTTGCTGGCATCTTAGCCACGTGCCTGATTTCCTATGGGTTAATCTAGCCCAGAGGTGGCCGCTAGCTTTTCACTTAAACTCATTTGCTCGTTTACTCCACTGACTTTTACTGAAGGTCAGTAATTGAAGAGTCTGGGAATTTGTAGAAGTCAGGTTCATCCTCTGGAAGGTCTCAGAATCTAGTGAGAGCTGAAGTAATGTCCTACTGCAGAGTTCTGAGTGTGGGACAATGAGACAGAAGCCAACTCTGGAGATGGAGGCTCTTCCAGGGTGACACCTGAGAAGCATCTGGACCACCGACCCATGTGGAGAGAGAGGGGGGCATTCTTGGTAGGTGACATGGAACCGGCTTTTCCAAAAAAAAGGGGTATGTGAACAAAATCAGGGGAGCTGCAGGTAGCTCCAACTTCAGGGGCAAAGGATCTCAGACCCACTTTGACTTGCTGCCACCTCCTGATTCTTTTGTTCTCAGGTCTGGCCCTTGTGTACTCCCTCTTATGTTCTGCAGTTTTTCAGGACCACAGGTGTCCTAGAGCTGTTGGTCTTACTTAGATTGCGTTCTGAATTTTTGGGTCCCCCAGTCAGGACCTTGCTAATAGGTCACAGTTACCACCTGACAGCCGGTACTGAAGCATCTGGTGGCACTCCACATTTCCTTTATGCTTCAGACAGGCCCCTTTGTGACCAGTGTATAGTCAGGCCCACGCTCATTATGTCAGATTTACGTACCTGTCACTCTCCTCTTAACGTGATGTGTGGCCCCGGGTGGGGTGAGTGGGGAGGATGGGCACGGCGGAAGCGAAGCCCTGGTACCCCTGTGTCTGAGCACCTGGACACACCTGGGGGCAGTTACAGGGCTAATTGGTGGGTGCTGCACAGAGCAAACACAAAGATCTCCCAAAGCTTCAAGAAACACCACCTCATGGCATCCCTAGAAAGAACCAGCGGAGGGTAGTCGTTAATTACGATAAGGAGACTGCCCTCATGTCGGGAGTCGGCTAAATGAGGAAGGGTATGGATCCAGAGAGAATGGAACGTGGAAGGTACCTGGCATGTGTAAGCATCCAGAAAACTTAATTCCTCTGAGCCTAACTTGGAAGATTCTATTCCCTATGAGGGAAGATGGGCATCATCTTTCTTTATATTTTCCATGAAGGATGTGTCTCTCTGGTATCTGGTTTTCTGGAAAAGCCCAGGCAGCTCTTGGCCACTGGGAGATGGAGACAGTGTGTGCCTGTGAATCCAAGTTCCGATAAGAGACTGCAGCCAAAGGGTCAAAGGCCACGGGAATTCGCCCCTGGCTGGTGCGGCCCTGCACTGTGCAAGGAGGGGGGAGAGGGGAGCCAAATGTGGCGATGCCCACCGCAAACCATGCCAAGGATTCACGCTTTGGCTAAGAGTTAGGCAAAAGGGCTTGCACCATGGGTTCTAATTTGAGAAACCGTACCATTAGATCAGTGTTTGGGAGAAACTTACCTGTAGTTTGAGACATAGGTTGAAGACCTTACTGGCAGCAGGACGATCTGCCCACAGCCTAAGCCAGTCTTAACAGTGATACACAAAAGAGAGGGAAAAAGGGATGGGTACCTGATTTAAGGGAACAGGCACTGGGGATGGAAACGACAGAAAAGGATTCAGGAACACCCAGAAAATAAAACAAACAAGTACTTGGCAGCTAGAAAGGGATTAGAAAAACATCTCTCCTCTGGCTTTAGTAAGTAGGTGGCTGAAGGTCAGGGCTGGTAACTCAAGTAAGTAGGTTTGCAAACAGAACACAGAGAAAAGAAATGATCCTGAAGTAGCTGAGCCTACATTCATTCATTTAATTCATTTTGAAAGTTGGATCCTTGGCTTCTATACTGGCTTAAGAAGAGGCTTTTTCTCATCTTTATAGTCCTGCTACCCCTGACGTTTTTTTCTTAGCCAGCACTGTGTTTAACATTTTGAGTTAGTTGCTAAGATTTAAAAATAAGAAGCATTTTACATAAAAATCTGGATTTCTGACTGCTGTTGAAAAATTGAAACATCTGTGTGATGGTTAATTCTGTGTGTTAACGTGACTAGGCTGAGGGATGCCCAGATAGCTGGTACAATATTATTTCTGGGTGTGTTTGTGAGGGTGCTTCCAGAAGGAGTTAGCATTTGAATCCGCAGACTAAGTAAAAACTGATCCTCACTGATGCGGCTGGGCGTCATCAGGCCTCAGCAGAGCAAAGGGGTGGAGGAAGGCTGAACTTGCTCTCTGCTCTGAGCTGAGACACCGTCCTCTCCTGTCCTCGCATGCTGGCAAACGTGGTCCTCAGCCCTTTGGACTTCGGCTGGTTCTTAAAGAGGGTCTGGTCTCTGGGCCAGACTGGGACGTTCCCCATCAGCCGCTCTGGTCTCAGGCCCTCACATGCAGACTGAGGGACACCGCTGGGTCTCCTGGCTCTCCACTGGCAGGCAGCAGACGGTGGTGCTTCTCGGCCTCACAGTCACACGAGCCCATCCTAATAAATCTCCTGTGTATACCTCTCTACATGTCTCACTGGGTCTGCTTTCCTCGAGAACCCGAGCAAGATCTGCCTAGACCAACAATCCTTTCCACTGCAGTGTCCTCCAGCTTGGCACAACCCCTAGGCTCCCTGTGGCCTCCTTGGCAGGCCTGTTTCCTCCATTCACGGTTCCTGCAGGAGACCTGCCGGCAGAGCTGCTCTCACAGCCCTAGCCGGAGAGGCCCAGGAAGACACCCTCGGCCTGCAGAGGGTGTCTTCCTGGGCCTCTCCGCCCCAGGCTCCTCTCTTTCCAAGGGAGTGCGCTTGGCAGAGAGCTAGCTGCTCCCCTCCCGATAACCTTCCACCAGTGAGAGGCGGGAGCTGCTGAATAAAGACCACACCTCTCCTGTGACCTCAGTGGGGCCATTCTGACCTGCTCCCAGGTAGGTTCACAGCGCGCTCCCGGCGGGATGGAGGTCTTGGCGCCCGCTGTGGTGACCCGCTCATTAATACACTCTGGTGGGATTCGCTATCTAGAGCCAGTCTGCACACTTTCACATGCTTCTCGGGGTCACCTCCAAAATAAGTTATTGCACCCAGATCCTTGCCCCGAGGTCCGTTTGGGGGAAACTCAAACTATAAGGCAGGACCGGCAACCCACTTACATTTTCATCTCTGATGTAGACCGTCTTCTGGTCTAACTAACTGCTTTTCAAGAATAAGTTTCAGCCTCCGATGGTCAAAGACAGAATGACCTTAGTGGAGGCGGAGGCACGCAAGTGAATTGTCTGAGGTCACACAGCATCGCTGACTCGAGACTGAATGAGCCTCCCTCTCCGGCCACCAGCGGTTCGCCCACTACATCATGGGTAGGGGATCGACAGCCCCCGCATCGGCCCAGTCCGGCCGCTGCCTGGTTTTGGAAACGAGACTGGGGCGTAGCCTCGCCCCTCCGTGCGGTCCCTTCAGCTGTGTTCTCCCTCCCCAGCAGAGCTGCGCCGCTGAGACGGGCACCATCCCGCCCCCAAGGCGGACCAGCCTTACCGTCGGGGAAGAAGGCCGGCCGGCCGCTGCACAGCACCCCGCTCCCGCGGCTCCCCGGGCTCGCGCCGCGGTCCCACGGTGAGAGCAGCCCTCCTCTTCACACCCGCTCGCGGAGCGCATCGCAGGCACCTCCCTTTCCTTCAACAGGCAGGGGGTGTTTCTGGGAGAGCCAAAGGGTCAGGGCTGCGGCTCTGAGTTCTCTTGATAGATTAATTTGCTATTTAAGCGCATCTGCCTGTTTATCTAAAGAGGCGTGGTGGCCTCCGCTTGTGCGCTGTGTGGAGGAAAACGTCCCACTGAGATCTCAAGAGTCACGGAAATTAGTCAGCTGGGGAGAGATGCGGCTCCCGTGTTCAGGGACACAGTGCTTGATAATCTTTAATTTGCTCGATATTCCAATTAAGGTAACTTCAAATGTGTTATCGCCTTAATAATGTCAACGTGTTTCCATCATCTCTGTTGTACATATCACTTGTCACCTACCGCACACACAAGAATGTATTAATGCATTTTTTGGCTGCCAGAGAAGTGGTCCTCTAGCATGCTTGTGAATAACTTAATAACCTTGTAGAAATGTTTTACTGATGAGTATTTGAAAATTATTGGAAAATCACTCAGTGAGGATTGAAAAAAAAAATTCTACTACCTTACCTTGGGCTGGAAGATGGATGTTTATGAGGAGAGATACAATTAACAGAGGAGAGAGGAAACGAATGCTTTGGTGACAAAAGAGTTAGAGGAAAATAGCAAGGGAAATGCAGCTGAATTAGAAGTTTAAGACCCTAGGGATCTAACTCTGGCTTTTCAACGCATTAGCTGTGTGATTTTGGAAAAGTTGCTAAACTTGTCTGAGAGTTTGTTTCTACATCTCCAGCTTAAAAGCACTGCCTGGTTCCCAGCTGGATTCAAATGAGACTGTAATTAATTGATGCTGGTAAAAAGAGTTGTGTAAGCCATACAGAGCTATGCAAATATGCATTATTACTGCGCAAAAGCTGGGGACAAAAAATATCAGGATGATGAGTGATGCTGTTTTCTGCAGTCACTCATTGCATGAGTTCCCAGAGATATTTTAAGATAGTCAACTGTAAAGCAGAGGAGGAGGCAAGAGGGGACAATTGATTTTCCCCATCTTAGAGCTGCCTAGCCAGAAATGACAGATGGGCAGCGTTCCCTGCCTCTCTGCCCCTGCCTGACACGAAGGTGGTCTGAGTGGGAGAGAAGCAGCCTGCTAAGGTAGCAATGGGAAAATGGGATCTGTGGGAGCCACATTATTTTACACTGTGCTGAGAGTGGCCAATGACCAGTGGCTAGCTTGATTTTCTGGCTGGAGGAGCAACTCCAGTAGCCTCTGTCAGTGGCTCACTTACCCTCCTGCTTCACACCCTGTTCAGAGGCAGGCATAACCCCAAGCCTGGATTACTGAGGCAAACATTTATGTAACTCCAACGCATTCCACTGGTGTGAAATTACGGATACATTGGGATCCTCCATTTTCCCTAATTAGACCAGTGAGTGAGGGATTTGCAGAAACAATTCCAGAGACTCTCACTTTAATATTAACTAATGTGCACTTGGCCTACTTTTTGATTTTCCCACTGAACATATAGGGTCAGTTTCTCATCTTGCTTGGCACCCCTGTGGAGTGAGCTCTGAGCACAGAACTGCAGTGTTTTCAAGTGCGGTCTCTTCCCTCTCTTTACCTCTCTCTTGTCCCTTGCCTTCCATGAGGTTTTGGGACACTGTCCATCCAAGTACAGAAGCTGTAGCTTCATGGGGCTCTAGAACAAGTTTCACCGGCTTCTCCAGTATATACAATTAGGGAACTGGATCTGTTAAATTGATTTTTTTTTTTTAAATATGGACCTGTATGGTCACCATGTCTGGATATGTATGTTTCTGTGTGTATAAGAGAAGGAAAGAGGAAATTTATCATGGACTGAATTTCAGTGTAGGGTACTCTTCATTCAGATAGACTTTGGGGATGGGAACCCAGAAACATAAAATACTCTACTGGAATCCCAGTTAGATGCAGTGGGAAGAAGGACAAATTTTGGAGTCAGATGGATTACTTTCAAATTCTGACTCCCTAATGGACTTTGTAATTTTCAGGTAGTCAGTTTACCTGAACTCAAATTCCTCATCAATAAAGTGGGGGTGAAACCCAGCTCCTTATTCAGTGTGAAGATATAATAATGTAGATAAATAGCTCCCTGTATACTGGCATAAAAAAAAAAGCACTGGATGAATTAGTATTATTGCCAGAGAATTAGTAGCACAACTTACTCATCCTTTCTGAAGGCTAGTGAGATAATGTAAGAGATAGATAAGTGTGTGGAAAATCTACCTATGAAAGTAAATAAAAATATTAATTCAGGGATCAGAAGAAGTGCAATCAAGGCCTCCAGAAAGCTTCTTTGTCTTCTCAACATCAGGCTTGCTCACCTAAAAATAAGATATTCAGACTCTCAGAGGTTTTCAAGCTAGCCCTTCTGAAACCATGCTGACCTTGGGGTTGAACAGATCAACCTTGGAAGGAAAATGGAAAGAAATGAAAAAGAAGGTACTGGACATGAGCTTCCCAACTCAGCTCCAGCCAGAAGAGCAGTTTTTATTTCTGTTGGGTGCCTGGTTTCTGGTGAGGACTTGGGTGGCTAAAAGAGCTTCCTCATCGAGAGCTTGGCAAGCCGTGGGACAGACGATTCTGAGATCCCTTTCAGCGCTCACACTCTGTCAGGCGTTGTCACCTCTTCCAAACTTCAGCTTGGCAGGCTGTCAGCTGCCTGTCAGGAGATTTCAGGGTGGTTCCAGGGCAGAGTCAGCTTTTTGAAAACTCGAGCAGGCACGGAACTTTCAGTCTTCATCTCTACAGAGAGGTGGCCCTGCTCGTTTGAACACTCCTCACTCTGCAGCCTGCCCTCCCTCTGCATGTTCTAGGAATAGCTCCCTCCTCCCTCCACGCCGGCCCTCCACACCTCACAGCTCTCAGCACTGTTTTGATACGAACACCTAGTCCTTATCCCTGTGTGAGTGCCCACCTCCAAATGACTCGTGGCTTAATTAGAAGAAAGTACTTCACTGTCTGCTCCCTTAGGAATAGCTTTACGACCCAGGATTACAAACCTCTGAGGGAAATGCTTTCCTTCAGGAGCCTCTTTTCTCAGTTTTCAATGCTAGCCTTCTGGTGTTTCCACCCCCTTAAAGCCAGCATTGAGGTCAGATATCAAAGTGTCTGCTATTATTATTACATGGGGCACTTTGGAATCCAACGGAGCCACACTTCAATCCTGGCTGTATAAGTCTCTTCCTTCTTCATCTTGTGTGACTTACTTAACTTTTCCAGAATATAAAAAAATTTTGTATTTGTATTTTTGTAATAGCTATCTTGGAGCTGTTCTAAGAATGTGGCGTTTCCTCAGGATTGCTTCAGCTCAGTCTCTCAGTCATGTCCGACGCTTTGCAGCTCCAAGGACTGCAGCACGCCAGGCCTCCCTGTTCACCACCAACTCCCGGAGTTTACTCAAACTCATGTCCATTGAGTCGGTGATGCCATCTAACCATCTCATTCTCTGTAGACTCCTTCTCCTCTTGCCCTCAATCTTTCCCGGCATCAGGGTCTTTTCAAATGAGGCAGCTCTTTGCATCAGGTGGCCAAAGTATTGGAGTTTCAGCTTCAGCATCAGTCCTTCCAATGAATATTCAGGACTGATCTCCTTTAGGATGGACTGCTTGGATCTCCTTGCAGTCCAAGGACTCTCAAGGGTCTTCTCCAATACCACAGTTCAAAAGCATCAATTCTTTGGCACTCAGCTTTCTTTATGGTCCAACGCTCACATCCATACATGGCTACTAGAAAAACCATAGCTTTGACTAGATGGATCTTTGTCTGCAAAATAATGTCTCTGCTTTTTAATATGCTATCTAGGTCAATCATAGCTTTTCTTCCAAGGAGCAAGTGTCTTTTAATTTCATAGCTGCAGTAACCATCTGCAGTGACTTTGAAGCCCAAGGAAATAAAATCTCTCACTGTTTCCATTGTTTCCCCATCTATTTGCCATGAAGTGATGGGACCAGATGCCATAATCTTAGTTTTCCAAATGTTGAGCTTTAAGCCAACTTTTTCACTCTCTTCTTTCACTTTCATCAAGAGGTTCTTTAGTTCTTCTTCACTTTCTGCCATTAGGGTGGTGTCATCTGCATATGTGAGGTTATTGATATTTTTACCTGGCAATCTGATTCCAGCTTGTGCTTCATCCCACCTGGCAGTTTGCATGATGTACTCTGCATATAAGCTAAATAAGGGTGACAAAATACAGCCTTGTCATACTCCTTTTCCAATTTGGAATCAGTCTGCTGTTTCATGTCCTGTTCTACCTGTTGCTTCTTGACTGCATACATATTTCTGAGAAGGCCATTCAGTAGTCTAGCCTGGGGTAAAAAATCCTTATAACTGATCATATCTCCTACTTTTTTGTTATCATCATCATCATCATCTATTCTTGATCCAAATCCAAGATACATTTTTATTATTTCAGTTCAGTCATTCAGTCATGTTTGACTCTTTGCAGCCCCATGGACTGCAGCATGCAAGGCCTTGCTGTCCATCACCAACTCCCAAAGTTTACCCAAACCAAGTCCATTGAGTCGGTGATGCCATCTAACCATCTCATCCTCTGTCATCCCTTTCTCCTCCTGCCTTCAATCTTTCCTAACATCAGGGTCTTTCCATCATGAGTCAGCTCTTCGCATCAGGTGGCCAAAATATTGGAGTTTCAGCTTCAACATCAGTTCTTCCAGTGAACACCCAGGACTGATCTCCTTTAGGATGGACTGGTTGGATCTCCTTGCAGTCCAAGGGACTCACAAGAGTTTTTGCCAACACCACAGTTCAAAAGCATCAATTCTTCAGTGCTCAGCTTTCTTTACAGTCCAACTCTCACATCTATACGTGACCACTGGAAAAACCATAGCCTTGACTAGACGAACCTTTATTGACAAAGTAATGTCTCTGCTTTTTAATATGCTATCTAGGTTGGTCATAACTTTCCTTCCGAAGTAAGCGTCTTTAATTTCATGGCTGTAATCACCATCTGCAGTGATTTTGGAGCCCCCCAAAATAAAGTTAGCCACTATTTCCACTGTTTCCCCATCTATTTCCCATGAAGTGATAGGACCAGATGCCATGATCTTAGTTTTCTGAATATTGAGATTTAATCCAACATTTTCACTCTCCTCTTTCACTTCTATATTTTGCTGCATTTCTATATTTTGCTGTAAATAAGCTAAAAAGTTCTATTTAGTATCAGTGTTGCACTCTCTTTCACACACACACACACACACACACACACACACACACACACACACACACATATACACGTTGTACCCAAAGGCTCTATTATCCTCCCAACAATGAAACCATGAGAAAGACCTTCCACCATTGCTGGTTCCTGACTTCCCATCATCTGGCCTCCTCCAATAACCTTTCCGTTCACCCAGGGACTCTGCTGGCTCTGAGTCCTACCCAGGTCATAAGATGCCTTGGTGACAATGGAGGCTCCCCTGTTTGGAGTATTGTACCCCACCACCACATTCTCTGAGGGTAGATCGTCTGGTCAGAGATGTGTTAATCTTGACCCTTTGCCAATCTAGGGAACAAGTGCCCATGTATAAGCATAAGTTATAACAATTCTCCATTAGAGTTAGCACCGTGATGGTTGTTAACATCACCATTGGCATCATCACCATCACCATCGCCACCATCATCACCATCACCATCACCCATGCCATCAACATCAGCAGTCATGACATTTGATAATTCTTAGAAGAAGACAAAGGTGAGTCAGACTTATAATATCTTGGGAGATTTTATTATTCTTATGAGGAAAGAGAGACACACATGAGACAGACCATGCAAAACTCTAAGCATGAATGTGACTAAGATGAATTTAGGGACTGGAAATTCTTTCCATTGCACAACACTGCAGAGTCTTTTCACTCTATCACATCTTCCAACACAAAACTGAATTGCCATGGTATATGGAGAAGGGGCAAGACAATCAGGAACGACTGGGTAAAATCAGTTTGACCCTGAAGTTTCAACTTAAAGTCTAAAATGATAGTGACATTGCTTTGTGAGCTGGTAGTCATGAATGATTCATGTTAAACTAGGCATCTTGGTGATGGATCCTTTCCCTATTTTCAGAAAAGTTCTAACTTCATATAAAGCATCTTTAACTATGAAAAGTAAAACATTTTCAAAGATAAAAGTGTTCAGGTTATCCATAGGAAATCCACTGCTGCCATTTAGTTATTAACTTGTGTCTAACTCTGTAACCCCATGGTCTGTAGTCTGCAAGACTCTTCTGTCCAAGGGATTTTCCAGGAAAGAATACTAGTGTGGATCGTCATTTCCTTCTCCAAGGGATCTTCCCAACCCTGGGACTGAACCAACGTCTCCACAAATCCTCCTGTCAGGCAGATTCTTGACCACTGAGCCACCTGGGAAATTCACATAGAGGGCTTAACAGCATTAATTCTGCAACAGTATAATTCCAGTGCTTTGGTGCTTATAGTCAGAGCCCAAAATATTCCTCCACTTTTGATTATATAATCATAGTATGTATGAAGAAATGGCTACGTGCTACCTGCTTGGCAGCAAGATAAGATCTTTACAAACAGTATTTCAGTTAATTCTTACATCAACTTTGGAAAAAATGCTACTGCATCTCAGAGTGGCTACCCAGCTTCTCAAACACACATAGAGGGGAAGTGGTAAATCATGCTTCAACACTTTTTTGACTGACTTCAAGACCTACACTCTTAACTACTAAGCTACACAGCCTCCCACTTCCTAACTTCTTCACCTAAATAAGAGCAGTAAGATGTTGGTAATACCAAATTTGGTTAGGGACAGCTAATCCTGTCCACCAAAGTTTTCAATATTTTTTCTACTCACATAATTTTCCGTTTATTCCATTTGGTTGTCACTCAACTTTCTCTATAGTCCAACTCTCACATCCATACATGACTATTGGAAAAACCATAGCTTTGACTATATAGACCTTTGTAGGCAAAGTAATGTCTCTGCTTTTTAATATGCTGTCTAGGTTGGTAATAGCTTTTTTTCCAAGGAGCAAGTGTTTTTAATTTCATGGTTGCAGGCACAATCTGCAGTGATTTTGGAGCCCAAGAAAATAAAGTCTGACACCATTTCCCGTCTATTTGCCATGAAGTGATGAGACCAGATGCCATGATCTTCATTTTTTGGATATTGAGTTTTAAGCCAGCTTTTTCACTCTCCTCTTTCACTTTCATCAAGAGGCTCTTTAATTCCTCTTTCTTTCTGCCATAAGGGTGGTGTCGTCTGCATATCTGAGGTTATTGATGTTTCTCCTGGCAAACTTGACTTCAGCCTGTGAGTCATCCACTGTGGCATTTCTCATGATATATTCTGCATATAATTTAAATAAGCAGGGTGACAGTATACAGACTTGATATTCTCCTTTCCCAGTTTTGAACCAGTCTGCTGTTTCATGTCCAATTCTAACTGTTGCTTCCTGACCTGCATACAGGTGTCTCAGGAGGCAGAAAAGGTGGTCTGGTATTCCCATCTCTTTAAGAATTTTTCCAGTTTGCTGTGATCCACACAGTCAGAGGCTTTAGCATAGTCAATAAAGCAAAAGTAGATATTTTTCTGGAATTTTCTTGCTTTTCCTATGATCCAACTGATGTTGGCAATTTGATCCCTGGTTCCTCTGCCTTTTCTAAATCCAGCTTGTACATCTGGAAGTTCTTGATTTACATACTGTTGAAGCCTAGCTTGAAGGATTTTGAGGATTACTTTGCTAGCATGTGAGATGTGTGCAACTCTGCAGTAGTTTGAACATTCTTTGGCATTGCCCTTCTTGGGATTGGAATGAACACTGACTTTTCAAGTCCTGTGGCCACTGCTGAGTTTTCCAAATTTGCTGGCATATTGAGTGAAGCACTTTAACACCATCATCATTTAGGATTTGAAACAGCTCAACTGGAATTGCATCACCTTTACTAGCTTTGTTCATAGTGTTGCTTCCTAAGACTCATTTGACTTCACATTCCAGGATGTCTGGCTCTGGGTGAGTGGTTATCTGGGTCATGAAGATCTTTCTTGTGTATTTCTTCTGTGTATTCTTATCACCTCTTCTTAATATCTTCTGCTTCTGATACCGTTTGTTTCTTTAATTTTGCCTGTGTCTATGGTACCTGTGGCCAAGTCAGATCTTGAAGACAGAATTTTGGGTGAAGTAAAAATGAATAGCTTTATTGCTTTACTAGGCAAAGAGAGACACAGTAGACTTGTCCCTTAAAAATTGTGTGTCTCAATTGAGGGGAATTTGTTGAGGAGTTTTTTAGCAATGGTTCAAGGGTGGGGTTGCTGATAAGGATTGGGCTGTATGCAGGGCCTGCACCCCTTTAATCTGGCCTCAGATGGTCTCCTGATGAGCTTCTCTGGCTCCCAGGGTTATCAAACTGTGACCTTCTCTCTGGAATGAATAGTGCTTCATGAAGTAGTTGACATCTTCCAGTTGTTGGGGTTTTAATTCAGCAGAAGAGTTCAAAAATATTGTCATCTGTATCCCTTGAGTGGACCCAGGGCCCTGCTCAAGGGCTGCACTGTTGTTTTTTGAGTATTCTCCACTTGTCTCCACATCTGCCCTCTTCCTTCATCAATAATGGTTTCAACCTGCCTTTTGGAGTGAAGCAGAAGTCAGGAAATGGGGGACTCAGAACAGCTTTCACGGCCAAGAGACCCATAGGGCCCCGCTCAGTTTCAGTACTAACTCTCTTGTACACTGCATGGTTTTAGAAAAAGTGGTGAAGCAGAAAAGTGTAAGCACTCTGGTGCACACCTGAGGTGGTAAGTGGGCAGAAAAGCACAGAGCAGGTTATCGCAAGGGCAGTGAAATCATATGGGCTGAGGGGATGTGGAGCCAGGCTCAAAGGCAACGGCTGCAGGGTGAGTGTGATCTTCTAAACTGAAAACTGTTATATTCTTCTCCATTTTAAAACTACAACCTGATTTTCCATTGCCTTTAAGGAAAAGGCAAACACACCTGGTGCAGCCGTTCACTTTCTGGCCTTTGCCTCACCTTTCCCGTCTTCCCTTCTCAACCCCTCGCGTCCTTCTACACACTGAAACTTGCCTTCACCCTGTCGCTGCTACGATTGGTACTTGTGTTCATGCTGCTTCCTCCTTCTTTCGAGGTAACCTCTCATTAAATATCATCGCAAGTGTGAAGCCTACCTCCTTCTTGCTCCCCCACAATATTCTGCTGTGCTTTCCTTCATCAGAGCATCAACTACACGATATTCCCTTCGTCTCTTCTCTCCCTTGCTCCCTTTCTGATTACTCTGTGAGTTCTTTGAGGTCAGCAACAGTATTTTTATCTTTGCATCACCAGTGTGTAACACCTTCTCCCCCATAACAGGCCCTCATAAACAGTTGATTTAAGCACTTACTCAGCGTTTATCTGTACCCGGCATAACTGAAGGTAGAGTCCGCCTTAGTCAGGAAAGGCCAGGTACGCTACAGCAACAAATAACTGGGAAATCTCAGTGGTTAAAGCTACCAATGTCATTTCCCACTCGCACTACATATTTCCAATGATCAAAGTCAAGCAGGACCCTTTCTACATTAAAAAGGTGGATATATGTTTGATTGCCTTCATTAACAGAGCTTAACCAGAAAATTGCCACAGCTCCACCTTAGCTAAGCTAGACAGACACAGACTGTGCATTTGATAAAACGGCTTCTCTCGGGTCCTCCTTACTCAGTAACCTTCTTAGTGAGAGACAGGAGTTGCGGGCAGTGGTTATGGTGATAATGACGTGCGAGAAATGGTAGCTGTGATCATGACACAGAATACGTCTGCAGATGGTAGGATGTCCTCATAGCCCTGTAGAGTCCAGACTCACTTTCCCAGCAAATGCTCTTCTATGTACATTTTAAGAACAGACATTCTCCAATTCAAGTGTGCTTACTTCTAGATGCTAGTATTTTATATGAACTTTGTGCCTTGGAACATCAAAGTAAGTCTATTTATCTACTTGTCTATCTTCAATCATTCTCTACTCAATTTTTAACTCTATACGGCAGAAAACAGTTGGGAAAAAACCTCCAATGAGAAGACAGAAGGCTCATAAAACATAAGAAAAACTGTTTTGGTAAGGAAAATATTTCCATATTATATTATCAAGAGGTTGACATAAACAATAGTGAGTTAAAAAATATTTTTAAAATTATCCACAGTGTCCCTTGCTAGTGTTGTGTTAATTAATGCAAATGTGGAACACTGTATCAGTTCTTGCTTGAATTCTACCAGTGTACATCTGTACAGTAAATATGTTAGTGAATAACCCTAAGCCACTGTCAGAGATTCTTTTTTCAACTGCTAATTCCTAGAAAATCATTGCCAGTATTCTAGGTATATTTTAATATCTTCAGGCAGATCCAAAAGAGCCAGCAGAAGTGTTGAGAAAGGGTGTGACACTCTCCCATTCTTTGTATTTGTAAATTCTACTCCCCAAGAGTAGGCAGAGAATAGAAGTAAAACCACATTAATTAAATGCCTATTAAAGAAGTGGCTTTTACGCTAGCTATATAATTTAATTTTTACAAAATAGGTGTTATTAAAATGTCTGCTAAAATGCCTTAGTTTTCTCAAAGTGGTTGAGAATAAAATAAGTGATTAGTTAAAACAACATAATGCTTTTTTGCCAACACTGTGTGTTGACGAAAGTCCACCATTGACCTTTTTACCACTTCAGAAGGATTTCAACATCAACAATTTTTTTTTTCCTATTGAACAGGAAACATAAAATTAATGCCTTGGTATCCAAAACCTCTTATCCCTTTACACTATTAAGGAGGAATCTGTGTCTGTCAGCTTGGATCCTGACTCTTTTTTGTAGAGAATCATGAAAGTAACTGCATTTAAGAACAGCAAGTCAGTGAGGATTGCTGAGTGATTGGCGTTGGAAAAGCAGAAGGTTAATGGTGAAGGAGAAAGGGATGTACACAAACAGTTAAAACAAGTAGAGAAGACAAAAGCCCGTGTGGGTTGTTTCCTGGAGGGTGGGGGATGGAATTCAATGAGTTTTTAGAGAGAATAAAAGACTTACTTTCTGACTTACATGAAAGAAAGAATTGTCCAGGTATAAGAACTTAAAAACATAATGATATCAAATGCCATCCTTTTATCACATTTACAGAAGACTTTAAAAAAAAATTTCACTTTAAATTAAACATTGGACAAATGTTTAAACTGAATCTCAGATTTAGACTGGACCACAAGATTACTCAGTTTTTTGTGGCTTTACATTAGCAGTATTAATTACTCATTTCTGTGAGGATAATGGTATTCTTCTTCTAAATATTTATAGATATTCCCCAATTTGTATTGGTCAGTTTCCATTCTTGATTTTGAAGATTTCATACCCTCAACTCTGACTCATTATACAAATAGGAAGAAAAATAAGCTAATATATTTCTATTCAGATTTGTTTACAAACATAAAAAAATAACCATTTTGAACAAGACTCTGGAAGATTGTCAGAGTTGGACTATAAAGAAAGCTGAGCACTGAAGAATTGGTGCTTTTGAACTGTGGTGTTGGAGAAGACTCTTGAGAGTCCCTTGGACTGCAAGGATATCCAACCATCCATCCTAAAGGAGATCAGTCCTGGGTGTTCATTGGAAGGACTGATGTTGAAGTTGAAACTCCAATACTTTGGCCACTTGATGCAAAGAGCTGACTCGTTGGAAAAGACCCTGATGCTGGGAAAGATTGAGGGTGGGAGGAGAAGGGGACGACAGAGAATGAGATGGTTGGATGGCATCACCAACTTGATGGACATGAGTTTAGGTAGACTCCGGGAGTTGGTGATGGACAGGGAGGCCTGGCATGCTGCGTTCATGGAGTCACAGAGAGTCAGACATGACTGAGCCACTGAACTGAACTGAACTGGAAGGTTTTTGAACTTATAATTGCCAGGCAAGTGTATGCTCCTCAGTTCTGTCTCTTCACAACAAAGATTTGGAGTGGTGGAATTTAAAGCCCTTGGTGTGTCAGAGTTCTTGGGTCTTGGACAGACTGTGTTGTAGCTCTTAGACAAATCAGTGTTACAGCTCTGTGTTATAGCTCTATTTTATTTAGAAAATAGCAGGAAAATCCATCCTCAAGATGTGAAGGCATGTAGACCCAAAGACACGAAGAGAAGAGTGCCCCAGTGTGCGGGAGAGAAAGAGAGAGACACAGAAAGAGAGAGAGACAGAGATAGAGACAGAGAGAGAGAGAGAGAGAGACAGGGAGAGAGAGAGCTCTTTGGCTCCTCTTTTTATGGTTTTCCCTCCCTCTGGGCCTGCCCTATGTAAATTGGGCTAGCCAGGAGTGTCCTTTGTTCTACCTGAGGTCCTCACTCCCATCCTCAGACCTTCTTTTGTTCTATTTTTATGGGCTTTTCCCTTCTTTATCTTTTAGTCATTGCCATTCTGGATTCCTGTTTCCTATTCTAACTACCTAACACAATGAACTGAATACAAATCCATTACTGAGTTGGAATGGCAGTGTCAAGAGCTCTGCAGATGCTTTCCTCCACAAAAACAACCATAGCTGGTGAAAACTGCATTAAGAAAAATATATTTAAAGTCTTTGGAAATTATCCTAAGGGCATGCAACAAATGAAAGGACATTTACTTTTAAAATTTTACCAAGACTTGGTACGAATAGTGAGAGTCTGTGGCATTCAAACTACAAGCAGATTTACTCTTTCTGACCCTGGTTTGGAGTGAGGAAGCTCTGCTTCTGGTGGAAGTAGCAACCTTTCAGGGCATTGTATCTTCCAGTGCTCAGTCTAGGGCCAAGGTTTCTTCTTGGAGAGAAAGAATATTGGCATTTCTCCTCTCCCATGTTTCTGCTGGCAGAATTTCTATTCCAGTGTGGCCCAAAGTTTGGAGCTTCTTTTTTTTTTTTTTTAGAGCTGCACGTGGATATCTGTATTTTTTTTTTTTTATTATTATTGTTTTTGCCATACATTGTCATGATATCACCATGGGTTTACATATGCTTCCCCTCCGGGTCCCCCCTCCCTCCTCCCTCCCCCCCCGGGGAATCTCGCTGCACCAGTCCCGAGCATCAATCCTGGGCTGGCGATTGATTAGACACATGACAATTAACATGCTTCAATGCCCTTCTCCCATCTCATCCCGCATAGAAAAGAGTTTGGAGCTTCTTTCACCCACCACCCACTTGTAGGGTGGGAGCTCTATCCAAGGTTTCGAGGTCAAGAATATCAGATGTTTACTGCCCTCATCTCAGCTCATTTGTAGGGCTACCTTCTGGATGTGGTGCTCCACTCCAGGCACAGGGGTGTTATTCTGAGAGAAGCTGGCCACTACCCATGCTCCAGCTCCACAGCAATTACCCTGAAGATCTTCCCAGGGAGAAAGGCAGGCTGAGAGTGCTCCAAAGCCCTCTGTAAGGAGACCACCTCTATTTGGAACAGAGCATCAGTCAGTCACTCAGTTCAGTTGCTCAGTCATGTCCGACTCTTTGTGACCCCATGGACTGCAGCACGCCAGGCCTCCCTGTCCATCACCAACTCCCAGAGCTTACTCAAACTCATTCCACTGAGTCAGTGATACCATCCAACCATCTCATCCTCTGTCATCCCCTTCTCCTGCTTTCAATCTTTCCCAGCATCAGGGTCTTTTCCAACGAGTCAGCTCTTTGCATCAGGTGGCCAAAGTATTGGAGCTTCAGCTTCAGTGTCAGTCCTTCCAATGAATATTCAGGACTGAGCATAGGGAAGTTCAACTTCAAATAGATAGGGCTATGGGTGGGGAACTGTCAAAGACAATGGAGATTGTGGTGATAAGCAATTCAAAGGGAGGAGAAACTTGCCCTGAAAAGGATTCCATTTAGTAGGTAGTAGCTTCTGTCTCGGACATTGTTAAAACAATAGAGCAGATGACTAGCAATTAGTGAAGACTAACAAGAAAGGCAGCCCACTCCAGTCTTCTTTCCAGGAAAATTCCATGAGTAGAGGAGCCTGGAGGGCCACAGTCCATGGGGTCACAGAGAGTCGGGCATGACTAAATGACTAACCCACACTCAACAACTGGGTATATTACCAAAACAGAGACCAGCCAGGAGCTTATCAGGGAAATCAGAAAGAGATCATCAGGGATGCCTGGCAATTACTGTTAACCTAGAGGTGATGGAGAGAGGAGGAAAGCAGGGTGACTATGTATCTCCAAGGTTACACCCTCAGGGGCAACACATAAAGCTATGCATCATGGGCAAAATAGGCAAGCTGTTCTTACATAGAACCCCACAATCATGAAGGGCTAAAGGAAAAATAAGTAAATTACACTAAGCAAGAGAGTTCCAGAAAAGCATCTTTTCTGCTTTATTGACTATACCAAAGCCTTTGACTGTGTGGATCACAATAAACTGTGGAAAATTCTGAAAGAGAGGAATACCAGACCATCTGACCTGTCTCTTGAGAAACCTGTATGCAGGTCAGGAAGCCACAGTTAGAACTGGACATGGAACAACAGACTGGTTCCAAATAGGAACTTATATGCAGAGTACATCATGCGAAACACTGGGCTGGAAGAAGCACGAGCTAGAATCAAGATTCCCAGGAGAAATATCAATAACCTCACATACGCAGATGACACCACCCTTATGGCAGAAAGTGAGGAGGAACTAAAAAGCCTCTTGATGAAAGTGAAAGAGGAGAGTGAAAAAGTTGGCTTAAAGCTCAACATTCAGAAAACTAAGATCATGGCATCTGGTCCCATCACTTCATGGGAAATATATGGAGAAACAGTGGAAACAGTGTCAAACTTTATTTTTTGGGCTCCAAAGTGATTTGGGGCTCCAAAATCACTGCAGATGGTGATTGCAGCCATGAAATTAAAAGATGCTTACTCCTTGGAAGTAAAGTTATGAACAACCTAGATAGCATATTGAAAATCAGAGACATTACTTTGCCAACAAATGTCCATCTAGTCAAGGCTATGGTTTTTCTAGTAGTCATGTATGGATGTGAGAGTTGGATTATAAAGAAAGTTGAGTGGTACATATACACAATGGAATATTACTCAGCATTAAGGAAAAATTCATTTGAATCAGTTCTACTCAGATGGACGAAACTGGAGCCCATTATCCAGAGTGAAGTAAGCCAGAAGCAAAAACAACAATACAGTATATTAACGCATATATATGGAATTTAGAAAGACGGTAATGAGAACCCAGCATGCAAGACAGCAAAAGGAACGCAGATGTATAGAATAGACTCAGGGCCTCTGTGGATGAGGGAAAGGGTGGGATGATATGGGAGAATGGCATTGAAACATGTTAATTATCATATGTCTAAGCAATAGCTGGCCCAGGATTGATGCTTGGGACTGGTGCAACGAGATTTCCCGGGGGGAGGGAGGAGGGAGGGGGGGTTCTGGAGGGGGAGCATATGTAAACCCATGGTGATATCATGTCATTGTTTGGCAAAACTAATAAAAAAAATGTTTAATAATAAAAAAAAAAAAAGCTGAGCACTGAAGAATTGATGCTTTAGAACTGTGGTGTTGGAGAAGACTCTTGAGAGTCCCTTGGACTGCAAGGAGATCCAACCAGTCCATCCTAAAGGAGATCAGTTCTGAATATTCATTGGAAGGACTGATGCTGAAGCTGAAACTCCAGTACTTTGGCCACCACATGCAGAGTTGACTCACTGGAAAAGACCCTAATGCTGGGAAGGATTGGGGGCAGGAGGAGAAGGGGACAACAGAGGTGGCTGAATGGCATCACCGACTCAATGAACATGGGTTTGGGTAGACTCCGGGAGTTGGTGACCATCAAGGAGGCCTGGTGTGCTGCAGTTCATGGGCTTGCCAAGAGTTGGATGCGACTGAGTGACTGAACTGAACACTTCATCAAAATTAAGAATTTTTTGCATCTGAAAAAGCACCATCAATAACGTGCAAAGATACCTCACAGAATGGAAATATTTCAAATCATATATCTGATAAAAGAAATGTAATTCAGAAGATATAAATAAACCTTATAGCTCAACAATAAAAAGACAAGTGACTCAACTTAAAAAAATGGACAATGAATGTGAATAGACATTTCACCAGGGGAAAAAAATGAATAGACATTTCACCAAAGGAAAAAAAAATAAATGATAAATAAGCACATGAAAAATGCTAAACATTATTATTCTCTGGAGAAATACAGATTAAAACCATGAGATACCACTTCACATCTATTAGGATGACTAAAATAAGAAAGGTAGACAATTACAAGTGTTGATGGGAATGTGGAGAAATTAGAATACTTATATATTCCAATTCTACTCATTGGTATCTGTCTCAGAGAAATGAAAATTTACGCACATACAAAAGCTTACACACAAATATTCATAGCAGCATAGCAGCATTATAACCAAAATGTAGAACCAGCTCAAGTGCCCGTCACCTAATAGAAGGCCACCAAAAATGTGGTGTAGCCAACAATGGGATGTTATTCAGCAATATGAAGGAATGAGGCGCTGATACGTACTACAGCATGGATGAAGCACGGTGTTACATGAGAGAATATGCTCACATAGGGTCATGCAGTGTGTAATCCCACTTACATTGAATATGAGAATAGGCAGCTCTCTAGAGAACAAAGCCAGGTAGTAGTTGCTTAGGGTTAAGAGGAAGATGGAAAAGGAAAGGGCTCCTGATTGGTATTGGGAGTATTTAAAAATTAGGTTTTGGTGATTGTCCATTTTAATTATTTTGATTTTTAGAATTGAAGTATAGATGATTTACAAAGTGTTTTGGTGTAAAATGAATTGATTCACCCATATGAATATGTATGTATTTCAGGTTCTTGTCCATTATAGGTCATTACCAGATATTGAATATAGTTCTCTGTGCTGTGTGCAGCAGAGCCTTGTTGTTTATCTGTTTTATATACAGTAGTGTGCATCTGTTAGTGTGAAAGTCCTGATTTATCCCTCCACAACCCCCTCCCCTTTGGTAACCATAAATTTGTTTTCTATGTCTGTGAGTACATTTCTGTTATATAACTAAGCTAATGTGCATTACTTTTTAGATCCCACGTATAAATCATGTCATATGATTATTGTCTTTCTCTATCTGACTTACTTCACTTGAATGCATACTTTTGATAGGTGAATTGTATATGTGAATTTTCTCAATAAAACAGTTAAAAAAAACCCATTCCTGAAACGTTGTCAATAGTCCTTTGTGTCTTTCAATGAAACGATTGAAGTTCAGAACAGGAAAGTGGTTATCCAAAGCTACATAGGAAAAGGGAGCAGAGATAAGTCTGAAACTGTAGACCAGAGCTTTGAAAGAAAACTTTTTAGAAAAAAAAAAGATTTGGGGAAGAGTAATTTCATACTATTTACTAGAGCAAGTCAGGCAAACTTTCTCAAGCATTATATTCAATAAGCATTTCCAAAACAAAAATTCAGGCTAGGGTTGATGCCGAGGGTGGTGATGTAAATTCAAATAAAACATGTCCTCTGACTTCAGTGAGCATAGAGGAACATGGAAAACAAAGCCGCACATCTGCGCTGAGATAAAGTTACACTCTGGGGAGACAGAGAGGAGAGGCACTGGAATCCAGACGTTTCGGAGGTGACCTTTGGGCTGATTCTTGGAGGAGACAAAGGTTTTGGGTAGATAAATCATTTGGAATAATCATTGTAGAATGCTTAGTGCAGTGCCTAACATATACTAAGCGGTTAATAAAAACTGGTCACAATGACTATAAAAGAAAAAAAAAGAAAGCACTTCCTAGCTGAGGAGTCTTGACCGGTCAAGACTACTGCATAGCAGTGCTGTCTTTCTTGCCAGAGTTTACAGTCAGTTGACAAGCAGATCCTGGAGTGAAAACATGGACATTTAAAAAAAGATGTCATCCTAATCACTCATAAAGCTGTTTGCAAAATAAGATTTAAGTATATGTCCAAATGGGTTTGCTCAGTCTTCAGCCCTAAAATTATAGGAAGGAGCTGTGTTATCTATCGCTATGTAACAAACCCCAAAGTGTCGTACACTGAAATGCTTTGTTGCTTCTGATGATTCTGCGGGCTGACAGGGCACGGCTGCTGCGTGTGGTGCCACCCGGGGTCACCCTCACGGCTGCGTTCAGGAGGCGGCCAGGCTGGGCTGGGCGGCCCGGGAGGGCTCTGCGGCGTCTGCGGGCTGCGGTGCCGGGCCGGCTGTGGCCCTCTGGCCCTGAGTGCGTCCTCGCCTCGTGGGGCGCTCTCTCTCCACGTTCTCTGTCCCTCCAGCAGGACAGCCGGGCACTTCACAGCATGGCCAGAGGGGGACAGATGGAAGCTGTCAGGCCTTTCAAGTTTAAGAGCGAGAACCTGTAAAACGTCACTTTCTCTGCATTCTCTTGGTGTAGACACGTCAGAAGGCCAGCCGGAACTTAAGTGGTTAGGAAATGTATTCCACTTCTTGTTGAGAAAAGAGGCAGGCGGGAAGAGGAGGACTTGTCGGCAGCCTGTCCTTACGGGACAATTCAGCCTCCCACAGCCAGCCGTCAGTGGGCCAGGCCGTCCCTCTGACCCGGGGACAGTGATCGCAGGGCAGAGAGCAGACAGAACAGGTACCTGCTGCGGGCTAGGGTTCAAAGGAGAGCGGGCGGTCCTACGCCACTGGTGGGAATGTAAACCGGCGCGGCTCACATGGAGGGCAGTTGCGGGGTTCCTCAAAGACCTAGAATCAGAGTTGCTGTCTGAACATGATCCAGCAATCCCATCCCTGGGCATATACACAGAGAAAACTATAATTCAAAGAGATACATGTACCCCACTATTCATTGCAGCACTATTAACAATAGCTAAGACAAGGAAGCAACCTAAATGTCCATCAACAGATGAATAAAGGAGATGTGATACAATTAGACAATGGAATATTACTCAGCCATAAAAAAGAACAAAAGAATGCCTTCTGCAGCATCACAGATGGGCCTAGAGATTGTCATAGTAAGCAAAGTAAGTAAAAAAGAGAATGACAAACACCTTACGATATCTCTTACATGTGGAATCTAAAATATGGCAAAAAGGAACATGTCTATGGAGTAGAATCAGACTCACAGACACAGAGAACAGACCGCTGGTTGCCAAGGGGGTGGGAGGGGAAGGAGGCGAGGAGGGATGAATTAGGAGTTTGGGATCAGCAGGTGCAGACTATTATGTGTGTGATGGATGAACAGCAGGGACCTGCTGGATAGCACAGGGAACTGTACTCAATACCTTGTAATAAACCATAGTGAAAAAGAATGCATTTGTATGTACAACTGGATCACTTTGTTGTGTAGTAGAAATTAGCATAACATTATAAGTGAGCTATAATTCAATACAATAAATTTTAGAAAAGAGAGAGAGGAGGAGGAAATGCGCTGCCCCAAGGGCGCCCAGGTCTTCGCCCAAGCTCACAGGTCCGATGAGCTTTCCTTCCCTGGGGAAGAATGAGGGAGAGGGTGGGATGCAGCTTGAGTCTCCGGGAGAGCCCCCTCCGTCGGGAGCTTGAGGGGAAAAGTCGACCACCAAAATCTCAGGCCGAAGTCACAGGCAGCGTCTGCAAGACAAAACATCAGGTCCTGGGCACAAATGCTACAGCTTTTCATTAGTCAACATGGCCCAGAAAAGTGCCAGGATGTTGCTGCCCAGAGCAACGAAACAAAGCAAACAGAACCAAATGGGCTTCCTTTTCTGAGATAATCTCAGTGACCTTGCCTAACTCCCAGCGGAGTTTTTTTGAGAGATGTGAGCTCTTCTTCTAAAATAGGATTGAAGTTTGAGTGCACACTTGTGATGCCTGAAGACGGTTATTTTAATGACAGGTGGGAGGAGGGCCATGCTGCAGGGGACGTGTGAATTACAGACACAGGAAGCCCAGAGAAGCGCGGCCAGCGGCCAGGAGACAGGTGGGGCGAGGGGCGCGTGACTCCTCCACCTGCCTGATGAGGACAGTTCTGGGGTCTGTCGGCGCTCACTCCCTGGGAATGCGCACAGTCCGGCAGGGTGCTTGCATTTAGATATGTCAATGAACAGAGTTAATTTTGTTCCATCTTCTCTCCAGAGCAACTAAGGTTTCACAATCGGGAAAGGAAAAAGAAAAAGGTAGGCGACAAGGAGCATTAGCAATGGACCCTCTCCCTGAGGTCATTCACCTGAACCAGGGACTATCGTACAGAGTAAATAAATATGAAATACAAACATTACCGTTTGGTGCAGATTAGACAAGGCTTCTTGTCCTCGTTTTGGAGCCCACTGGGCCTAGAACACTCTGCTCAAGGACTCTCCAAGTTTGTTCTTTTTGTTTGCTATTCCTTCCTGGGAGCTTATTTTTAATGGCTGCTTTTTTTTTTTTTTTTTTTTTTTAAAGAACAATGCATTTGAAAGCATGTTAGGAGTAAATTAAGCTGTAAAGCTATCGCATCTATCTATGTTGAGTAACTAGCTGAGCTTGGAGGCTATAACAGATCTTGCGATGAAGAGTGAAAAAGTGAAAGAAGCTGCTAGCTGCTCAGCTGTATCCGA
>ML664172.1:12591751-12771694 GCA_007570785.1 Antilocapra americana | reverse complement strand
TCTGTAAGACCCCATGGATGGCAGCCCGCCAGGCTCCTCTGTCCACAGGATTCTCTGGGCAAGAAGACTGGAGTGAGTTGCCATTTCCTTCTCCAAGAGATGTTCTCGACCCAGGGAGCCAACCCAGGTCTCCTGCATTGCAGGCAGATTCATTACCATCTGAGCCACCAGGGAAGCCCAGGATAAAAAGTGAATCCAGGTTTTCTGGAGTCCAAATCTTAGATAATCTGGGTACTCCCATTAAGAAAAATTATTGAAATTAAGAATATAAAATTAGGCACTAAGCCTTAGTAGGGGCAAATGTAACTGGGGGACGTTAAAGTTTAAGTTTCTTGGGTTTCATGGCAAATGAGCACAGACCGCCTCAACCAGTTCCTCGGGTGTCATGACGTCAGGCTGGGTCCAGCCTGTGGGGCCCCCAGAGAGCAGGGGGGACAGCATCAGTGGGGGTAGACCCTCCCTGTGGCCTCGGGCCTGGCTTTGTCTCAGATGAGCAGCGCTTGCAAGGCCTCTGACTCTACACAGAATCTCCCCTCCTCCCCCGGGTACCTTTCCCTCTTCTTTGGACTTTGGATGAGAACAGCTTAGCTTCCTGTATGTCCTGGGTCAGGTCTTGTTGCTCTGAATTTCTTTATATCCACACTTTTGTTAAACATTTTCCTCCAAGACATACTCTATTTTAAATGGCCCATCTGTTTTGTGTTGGAGCTTGCCTGGTACATCCCCTAATACACAAATGCGATCACTTCCTTCTCTCTTTCTAGTGAATCGGGCTTAATCTCATTTATTTAGAGCATCATCCTTTATTGCATTCCGTGTCTGCAGTGATCTACATTCACCCAGCTCTCCTAGTCTAAGGAGGAGCGCCTACCAAGTTAGACCACTGCAGGGGCACCGATATCCTGCCTTTCCACTTTAGAATTCAGGTACCAAGTTAGAATGACTAAATCGGGTATTTGATTAAATCTGCCTCTTCCTCCTTTTCCCCCCTGTGGCTAGCAACCGACCTCTAAAAGCAGCCAAGCTAGCAAAGTTTAAGTTATTTCCAGATAAAAGGTCTTCTGTATATGGCACATAATTTATCAAAATAAAGTAATTGAAAAGACATAATCATAGTGAGAAAAAAACTGCAGACTTAAGAAAGCATTAATTTCATACAATTATTATGCAAGAAACACTACTGTTTTTTTCCCCATAAATCAACCCATTTCAGAGCTTCAGAGGAAACTTTGGCCATATCCATTTTCCATGTTCCCTTCTCAAATTTTACACAGTAACAGTTCAGTTCAGTCACTCAGTCGTGTCCAACTCTCTGCAACCCCACGGACTGCAGCACGCCAGGCCTCCCTGTCCATCACCAACTCCCGGAGTCCACCCAAACTCATGTCCTTTTAGTCGGTGATGCCATCCAGCCATCTCATCCTGTCGTCCCCTTCTCCTCCTGCCCCCAATCCTTTCCAGCATCAGGGTCTTTTCCAGTGAGTCAGCTCTTCGCATCAGGTGGCCAAAGCATTGGAGTTTCACAGAGATAAGGTTCTTGGAAAAGATGCCATGGGAGGAGTCATGGGTTGGCTGTCCAGAGTGATGCCGAGGTCAGCACGCTCCCTGACGCTCTCAGGCTCAGGGCCTAGCACCCTCCTTTGAAGCTCCCTCTGCTCCCATGGGCTCAGACATGCCTGATAAGCCATTCTCTTTCTGAGCTCCTTTATCACCACCAGACTGTGTGGAAGCTCTGCTCTGGGCCTCCCATGCTCTTCCCTTTTGATTGTCCCATCCTCGGCCAAAACTCTATTTCTTCCCCCTGATGTGTTTCACTGACAGCTTGTTTACAGCTCAATCTTATTTCTTCAGCCATTTGATATATTTGCTGAAGTTCCCTAAGGTCTCAGCATAGACAGACGGAAAAGCGAGAGAATTTTGATCACAGGGGAGAGGGGCAGAGGGGAAGTAGAGGGTGATAAACCTCTACAGTGATTCACATTTTAAAATATTACTTCCCCATAATATCATGCATTGCGTTGGCAAGCTAAGGCATGGCTATGCAGAGAAAATGGAGCTGGAATCTAGAGCAGCGCTTGTGAAATTCGGACTGGACTGAAGAGCAGCTGCAGACGGAGGCAAAGCCGGTGAGAACACCAGCCCTCAGCAGAATCAAGTCATCTCCTGGCCTTTAGAATGGTGGAATACACAAGGACTGGCTTTCCTTCGGATAGACACGGATATTCCCAGCAGAGACGTGATCACACATGAGCTTGAGGCGGCAGTTCAGCTGCGCGGCTGTTTCCTGGACCTTTGTGTCAGTGTCTGAGTGGCAGGGTGGGAACCGAGACGTCACTCTTCAGCTTCGCGGAGATCGCCCCAAAGCAAGGAATCAGCGACCAGGAGTGTCTGTGGGAGGGCCTGGCCCTACCCTGCTGGAGAGATCCCCCAGGTTGCCTCCGAGTGATGCTGTCTCTTATTCACAACTTCATGGGGTCACTGGCTCCAAACACCACTTGCTTCTACTGGCTGATTTCTGCCTTTCCCACTTCGGCCTCCTATCCGGAATTATCTAGGTTGCAACTCTGTAGTTTCTCGTATCCTTTAGTAAACTCATCCAATGTGTAGATTCACCAAATGAAACCCGCTTCCGCTTCTCCTTTTACTCATTTGCCCAGGAATTCACATCTCTGGATCAGTGACCCTCAAACTTGAGCATGCATCAAAATCACCTGGAGTTGGGCAGGGGCTAGGGTACTTTTTTGAACAGATTGCTGAGCCTCACCCCCAGAATCTCCAGTTCAGTGGATCTGGAGTGAGACGTGAGAATGTTAACTTCTTTATTTTTTTTTTTTTTTTGCACTTTCTTTCTTTTTAAAAAAAAATTATTTATTTTAATTGGAGGCTAATTACTTTACAGCATTGTAGTGGTTTTGCCATACATTGACATGAATCCGCCATGGATATACATGTGTCCCTCATCCTGAACCCCCTCCCACCTCCTTACTAATCCCATCCCTCAGGGTGGTCCCAGAGCACCAGCCCTGAGCATCCTGTCTCATGCGTTGAACCTGGACTAGCGATCTATTTCACATATGGTAATATACATGTTTCAATGCTATTCTCTCAAATCACCCCACCCTCACCTTCCCCCACAGAGTCCAGAAGTCTATTCTTTACATCTGTGCCTCTTCTTCTGTCTCACATATAGGGTCATTGTTACCATCTTTCTAAATACCATATATATGCATTAATATACTATATTGGTATTTCTCTTTCTGAATTCACTCCACTTTCATCCACCTCATTAACACTAGTTCAAATGTGTTCTTTTCTATAGCAGAGTAATAGAGAGTGTTAATTTCTACCAAGTGTCCACGTTCATGCTCATGCTTCTGTCTCCAGGTGATGCTGGTCTGGCGATGCCAAAACACAGATGCTTACACTTAGAAACGGGACACTTAGTTCTGCTCTCCTGAAAGCAAACTGTTTCAGGGACAAATACATCACTCTACTTTTCTCTGGTGAAAAATGGTTATTTGTTTCCCAGCCTGTGTGCTTTGCTAGTCTAGGCAATTGAGAGAATGTAAGATTTTTTTGTCTGTAGTTACTTTCAAGTCAGGCTTATACAATCCATGTGAATTATTTATTTACTAAATATTTAGTAAGCACTTACTTTCTGTGGTAGGTATTACGAGATGGATGAATATGAGAGATACTGCATCTCGTATGATGGAGGTAAGACTATGCTGTCAAAAGCCTGCAACTTTTGGAGTCCCGCAGTCTAGATGACAGCCCACCTCTGCTGCAAAGGATGCTAGGTGTGGCTGTGCACAGTTTGCATTGATTGCAGACCCCAGGGCCACTGTGTCTTTTAGCTAAACTTGACCTAGATTTCCAGTAACTTTGTTCCTTGTATGTTTCCAGCGAGGGATGGGCACGGGAGGAATCTGTGCAAGCTCTAGAAGCAGCTGCTGTCGTGTTCGCGTTGTTGCATCCTGTGCGGTCGTCACTGACCTCAGGGCCCACCTCAAGGGCATCAGTAGCAGCCAGGCCACAGTCCCCATCCCTGCCATCTCCTTCTCAGCTTCTTCAAGATCTGGTCCAGGTGCTCTACAGCCTTGTGGGGAAGGGCACCAGCTCCTCCTTCACTCTGCCCGCTTTATCAAGCCTGGGGGGCAGGGAGACACAGGTGTGGGTTCCCATCTGTCCTCGTGTGATACAGTCTGTGCTTGGGGGCCCATGTTTTCCTTAGAGTTCCAATTTGTCCTCCACTTACATAATATTTTCTTAGGACTGTGAGCCCTGGTCACATATATTAACTTCTCTCCCACACCAGACAAAGAGACAACTTTGCAGAGATTCTTTATTAGCTCTCATAATTATGCACGATCCAATCTCTTACCAGATCCCTTATCCCACCTTCTTCCTAGTGGTTCTATCAAATCCCACCTAATAGAGAGACCATTCATGTAGACTATGACATGTATACCTCTCTTGAGAGTTTTGCAATGTACAACCTGTGAGATCATAGACCTTCTGTTCAGTTTAGTTGCTCAGTCATGTCCAACTCTTTGCAACCCCATGAGCCACAGCACGCCAGGCCTCCCTGTCCATCACCACTCCCAGAGCCCACCCAAACTCATGTCCTTCTAGTCGGTGATGCCATCCAGGCATCTCATCCTGTCGTCCCCTTCTCCTCCTGCCCTCAGTCTTTCCCAACATCAGGGTCTTTTCCAATGAGTCAGCTCTTTGCATGAGGTGGCCAAATTATTGGAGTTTCAGCTTCAATATCAGTCCTTCCAATAAACACCCAGGACTGATTTAGGATGGATTGGTTAAATCTCCTTGCAGTCCAAGGGACTCTCAAGAGTCTTCTCCAACACCACAGTTCAAAAGCATCAATTCTTCGGTGCTCAGCTTTCTTTATAGTCCAACTCTCACATCCATACATGACTACTGGAAAAACCAAAGCCTTAACTAGACGGGCCTTTGTTGACAAAGTAATGTCTCTGCTTTTTAATATGCTATCTAGATTGGTCATAACTTTCCTTCCAAGGAGTAGGCGCCTTTTAATTTCACCGTCTGCAGTGATTCTGGAGTCCCCCAAAATAAAGTCAGCCACTGTTTCCACTATTTCCCCATCTATTTGCCACGAAGTGATGGGACCAGATGCCATGATCTTAGTTTTCTGAATGTTGAGCTTTAAGCCAGCTTTTTCACTCTCCTCTTTCACTTTCATCAAGAGGCTCTTTTGTTCCTCTTCACTTTCTGCCATAAGGGTAGTGTCATCTGCATATCTGAGGTTACTGATATTTCTCCTGGCAATCTTGATTCCAGCTCATGCTTCTTCCAGCCCAGCGTTTCTCATGACATACTCTGAATATAAGTTAAATATGCAGGGTCACAATATACAGCCTTGATGGACTCCTTTCCCTTTTTGGAACCAGTCTGCTGTTCCATGTCCAGTTCTAACTGTCGCTTCCTGACCTGCACACAGGTTTCTCATAGACCTTAACCCTGTCCAAATACTTCAGCTCTAAATGACCCTGGTCAATCTGTGGAGCTTAACTTCAATTTGCTCGTGTGTAAACTGATAATAGGGCTTCCCGGGCACTAATGTTAAAGAATCCACTGGCCAATTGCAGGAGGTGCAATAACTACGGTTTCCATTCCCGGGTCAGGAAGAACTCCTAGAGGAGGAAATGGCACCCTACTCTGGTATCCTTGCCTGGAAAATGCCATGGGCAGAGGAGCCTGGCGGGCTACAGTCCATGGGGCTGCAAAGAGGTGGACACGGCTCAAGCCACTGTGCACACACAAACTGACAATGGCAAGAAGTAACTCAGAGTGTTATTCTGAGGATGAAATGAACTGGCACATACAAAAGGTCTCGGCCACTCTCACTTAACACACTCACACCGTTACTAGCCTCTGTATCATTGGTCTGTTTTAGTTTCTACGTATCACCCCTTGCCTGAAAATTGTCTTATTTACTCGTTTCATGTTTATGATCTAAGTTCCTCCACTAGAACGTAAATTCTATGAGGGAATGTGCTTTGTCTACCTTGTTTACCATTCTGTTTTCAATGCCCGGCCCCAGAACAGGCTTTAGTGCTCACTAAGTATGATGGATGGATCAAGGCCAGGAGGAGTATGAGAGGTGAATGGATGAAACGTCTCTAAGACTGGCTGTCACAGTTCATGGTGAGAACTCAACATGTCATAGCGTTCTTCAATGACTCTGTAACTGGTCGTGGAAAGGTGTTCCCGTTGCCCACAGAATCTAATGGATTTAGATACAGGCCGTAACACGGACTTACAGAATCTGAGACTACAGGGAAGCCGTACTTGGTTAAACAAGAAGCCAAAGTAGCCAGCAAGTTTCTTTTCAAGTTGCAAATAACCATGAAGTCCTCTTTATGGAGAGGTTTGGGTGGGAGGGTGGTAAAAAGGGGGAAAGGCCAGGTGTTCAGAAAAGCACCTGTGTTTGAATAGCACAGTCCTCAACGTAGCACTGTGCTCAGTCGCTCAGTCATGTTCACCTCTTTGCAACCCCGTGGGCTGTAGCCTGCCATGGGGTTTGAGTGGGTGAACGAATGTTCTGAGCATGGAGTTCTCCAGGCACGAATACTGAAGCACACTGCCATTTTATGTCAGGCGAGCTCGGCAACCCAGGGCGGTCGGGCATCGCCTGCATCTCCTGCACGGGCAGGTGGCTTCTTTGCCCCTGTGCTCCGGGGGCAGCTCTTGATGTAGAGTTAGTAAGAGGAAATGTGCAGGAAGTAGATAGGATGGAATGGGAGGAGAAGAAGGAACAAATTAGGGAGGTCTTTTACCTACTCTAAACATGAAACTTCATTTTGTTGAATAATCTCTCACTAGAGAGAGCACTAGCTCTACCTATTCAAGATCTTCTGGGAAAAAATGGATTTCTATTCAAGAGTATATCCTTTCTCTTCCTCTGCAAATACTTCAAGTACGTCACCATATTTAAGTCTCAGGGGGATCCTGCAGTCAAGTTACCTTATTTAAGTTTTATTATGATGGTGGTTCCTATATTTACTGGTGGAAAATTGTGCAGCATGCACGTTGATATCCAGGAGAAATCCAGCACCCAGTGGATGAGTTTCAAGAAGTGCTCTACCAAAGTTCTATAGCAGCTACAGAGGAAACACGAAGATGAATAGTATACATCTCAGACTGTGAGTAATGCAGTGCTGTGTAGTGAAAACAGCCCCAGATTTAAGTCATGTTTCAGAGACGGAGAGCAATATAGTCAGAATACAGCTGTAGACATGTTCATCTCAAAATGGCAGATCACAGACTTTATGGCTGAGGAATGAGGATAGGGTTTGAGTTAGGGGTTAACAGTGAATGTGCTCCTTTATCCCCCTTCTTCAGTGGGGACAATGGAGTCCAGGGCAGCTGAGGAATCCCGAGAGACCCCGAGGGAGGGAGTAGTTTCACCCTGGGCAATTCTTGACATTTCAAAAGGTCAGAACTGGGAGAGGAAATGCAAAGCCCGTGACCCGTAAGAGGGCTGGAAGGAAAGACCCAACTGGAAGACAAGGTGCAAGGCAAAGTGAAAAGCTGGTCAAGGAAAGAGGACAAAGAGAAAAGAGAAGTCACACTTAGGCAAGTGGGAGACGTACAGAGGACTGAGTTCAGTGTGTGTGACCAAGGCCAGCTTACTGTACAGGTGTGAATGGGAGGACAGGGAGGTCAAAGGCATTGGAGGCGGAGCGTGCTTAAAGTCTGGAGGCTGATGAGGGTGGAAGCAGGCGCAGTCTCACAGGGAGGAGGGGCCTCTGTCAAGGGGCCTGATGCAAATTTGCTTTCATCGCTGTTTTCTTTAGGGAGAGGTGGAGGTGTCTCTAGGGGCATATTGACATGGACTTGTTTGGGGAAAGTTGTCTGGGCTTTCTGTGGCAGGGTCGAAGCTAGACCTCCAGGAATAGAAGAGCTCATATTCCCGTCTTTAGCTAAGACTCCTGTGGCTGTATATCTATGGGATCCACAAGCAAAGAACTTCAACTTCTATTAACAGTTAACTTCCTCGAGTGTGTCATGTCTATTTCTGTACCCATAGATTCTGGCTCAGTACTAGTATGCACATTTAGCACGTAGTATGAACTTGATAAATATTTGATGAGTGAACAGAAGAAGAAAGAAAAGAGGGAAGGGAAGTAGGAAGAAAGAGAAACTCTGCCAAAAATCAAAGCACATACAAAGATCATTTAACATCATGAGTGCATGCATGCTAAGTCATGTCAGTCCTGTCCAGCTCTTTGTGATCCCATGGACTATAGCTGGCCAGACTCCTCTGTCCCTGGGATTCTCCAGGCAAAAATACTGGAGTGGGTTGCCATGCCCTCCTCCAGGTTGGGATCTTCCCAACCCAGGGATCGAACCCACATCTCTTATATCTCATGCATTACCAGGTGGGTTCTTTACCACTAGCTCTACCTAGGAAACCCTGACATCATGAGAGTCTCTGATGAAACCTAAGGACAATACGTAAACACCTAATAACATGAGGCATGGCCTCTCAATTTTTCTATGAATTTTTGAGGCACCAAATCAAACCCAGTGCATCTTTTGCTTTGACGTCTTCTAATTCTTCACCTTTATCCCATAGTGCAGGCAACAGCCAGTTTGGTCTCTGCACGACGGAGTCGACTTTCAGTAACAATTGTCTGGTGTGGTCTCTGAGAGTAGGGCCCATCTGAGTGCTGACACAAAGCCCCATGTACAGTCAGCCAGAACCTGCTGTCACCTTCTGCAGGTTCTGCCTTTATGGGTTCAACCAGCCACTGATTGAAAATGTTGAGGGAGAAATTTCAGAAAGTTCCACAAGCAAGACTTACATTCATCCACCAGCAATTACTCACAAAGCATAAATGTATTTGATATATAAGTAATCTGGAGATGGTTTAAAGTATACCAAAGGATATACATAAGCTATATGCAAAGACTATGCCATTTCCTGGGCTGGCCAAAAAGTTGGTTTGGATTTTTCTGTAAGATTTTGTATATAGAATATATATAGGACTTGAGCATTGGCAGATTTTGGTATCAGAGGGGGTCTGGAACCAATCTCCCTTGCACATCTAGGGATGACTCTGTAGAGACAAAAATAATCAGAGAATGAAGCAAAGCAGAGATGGGTACTGTCATCCGATGAACTGAGCCACGTTGAGGAGAACATGGGTGTTTGGAGTCTGAAGTCAGTCCAGGGCATTTGTACAGTGCACATTTATTTTGTCTGCATAGACACAAAGATGTCCTTTCTGCAATCAGAAAAATTGCACTTTTTATTTGCCATTAAAATTTGCCTAATGCATAGTGTCAGTTGCCATTAAGAAAAGTTGGCCAGATAGAGTTAGGTTAGACTGAATTCTTTGGGGGAAGAGAAGGAAAACCGGATTATTCCAGTATGCAGGTAATTTAAAATCCATAATAAATAAAGTAATGAGATTTTCAGAGAATCACTTAAGCCGGAAGAATGGTATGAAGTTACTAAATCTATAGCAGAATAAGTGTTCTTTAAAAGTTTTAGCTCTTAATTTATTAAACAGTAATTTCATGTTTATTTTCTAATAAAAAATAAAGGATCTGTCTTTCCTGGTTTTGTGTAAAATCTAAATATTTTTCGTTACATGTATAAATTTACTGCTGAAATTTTAGTGTTGAGAATCTGCATAGCATGGCACATTAAATGGATATTGATCTAACATTAGAAATAAAAATACCCATTAAATTAATCAATAAGGATTTAATTCCTGATGAACTCAGCAGCCTAAGGTAGGGTATACTTGTTTGCTTTTCCCCTTTCCAAGTAAACTATTTCATGTTATAGGAAATAATCCAACATTTAAAAGATTATACTGGGGGAAAACAGCATTGGTGAAAGCTGCAGTTTGTAATTGCAAAGTTAATTATCTTTCCTAAACCATCAGTTGTCACTTAGAGAGACCAGATTCTTGCAGACTCTCCAGGGATTGCCTTTATTTCATTCCTAATGGCTTGGGACCCACCATTTTGCTGTCTCTGAACATTTGGTCACTGAATGCACCATTTATGGAGTATTGTTTAATTAAGGACAAATTAAGAGAACTGTGCACAGAATTTAATTTCATAGACTCTGTAAATTCTTTTAAAGAGGATACTAACTATAGGCATGATAAGTTCTCATTATCCATTGCTTCTATAAGGTATCGACAATTTATTGTTTGCCACAGTTCCAAGTTTTGTTTACTCTTCAGGGGATTTTTTTTGGCACTGCACTTTTTCCTGTGTGCTGTTTTCTCTGTGCTTCACAGCAATCCTGTGGAGACATCCGGCTCCTCGTTAACCCCTTCGGTTCTGAGGCAGCCCAGATGCAGAAGACCATGTGCTCGGAGGGCTGCGACTGACTTCTGTAAAGACTGGTGATTCGTGGCGAGGGTCAAATAGAAACTGACATCATTAGAGCGTGTGCTTAATGTTCTAGATCCTGGGGTGTAAAACGTCTCAAATGGATGGTCATTCATTTATTCTTTCACTTGACAAATATTTATTGAGTGCCTGCTATGCACCAGGAAATATTCTAATGCAGAATGTACCACTTACTAAGAAGTAGAGGAGTTCTCAAATAGTTTGGTTTAAATATTTTTGAGATTTTTTTTTTCAGGATTGCTTTTAAGAAGTCAAGTACAAATGATGTTTTTTCTGTTGCTGCTTTGATAGAACAATTTTTGATATGATATGGATATGGTATTGGATATGAAGTGGACTCTTAGAGATCTTTTTATCCAAACTCCCATATGTTACTAATGAGTAGTTTGAGTTATAGAGAGGTACTTTTACCTGTCCAAGTTCATTCCACACATTACTATCTTACCAGATACTTAAAGCCGCACATATAAAATTACTTTAAAATAACTATAAGATCATGGCATCTGGTCCCACCACTTCATAGGAAATAGATGGGGAAACAGTGGAAACAGTGTCAGACTTTATTTTGGGGGACTCCAAAATCACTGCAGATGGTGATTGCAGCCATGAAATTAAAAGACGCTTACTCCTTGGAAGGAAAGTTATGGCCAATCTAGACAGCATATTGAAAAGCAGAGACATTACTTTGTCAACAAAGGTCCATCTAGTGAGGGCTATGGTTTTTCCAGTAGTCATGTATGGATGTGAGAGTTGGACTGTGAAGAAAGCTGAGCGCCAAGAATCGATGCTTTTGGACTGTGGTGTTGGAGAAGACTCCTGAGAGTCCCTTGGACTGCAAGGAGATCCAACCAGTCCATCCTAAAGGAGATCAGTCCTGGGTGTTCATTGGAAGGACTGATGTTGAAGCTGAAGCTCCAATACTTTGGCCACCTGATGCGAAGAGCTGACTCATTAGAGAAGACCCTGATTCTGGGATGACAGAGAATGAGATGGCTATATGGCATCACCAACTCAATGCACACAAGTTTGGGTGAATTCCAGGAGTTGGTGATGGACAGGGAGGCCTGGTGTGCTGCGGTTTATGGGGTTGCAAAGAGTTGGACATGACTGAGCAACTGAACTGAACTGATAATATAATAATAAGTATCTGTAATATTAAGGCTCTTATATTTGGATCTAATAGAAGCTCAAGCCAAACTCTAATCAGTGAATTTGTTATAAAGACGTAGTTGCTCCAGGACAAATTGACAACAGGAATCTAATCATCAGGGTTCTCTGCAGTCTTACACCTCTGCCCCTTTAGAGAGCTCCTTTTTTTCCTTTTTAAATATTTTCTCCTTCCATTTGGAAAACAGAGCTGCCAGTAATTCCTAGATTTATGTGTTATATCCAAGCAACTCAGAGGCATACTCCCTCCCGTTCCAAATCAAAATTCCCAGGAATTTTTGGAAAAACTTGAAGCCAAATATCTTCTGGAACCAGTCCATCATGGCCAATTAGGAAAGATATCTTGAGGGCGCTGTGATTAATTCATGTCAGAGGTTCAGTCGTGGATCAGTAAGCTAACAAGGGAGTCCATCAAGTGAGTAGAGCAGGGATTGGGAACGTGGGGAGGGCCTATGTGTATCAGTTTTGAAACTGGGTGCTCCTGCTAAAGTCATAGGAGTTTTATTCAAAGAACTGAAAGCAATACAAATGCCCTTCAACGGTAAAATAGGTAAATATGCTGTGATGTTTTATAGAATAGCATACTACACAGTAACAGAAAATGCATGAATTGCAGCTACACAGAATCATAGGCCTCAGTTTCCCAAGCTTAATTCACAAGTGTAAGTTTTGTGTGCAAGAAAAGCCACAGATGAACAACACGTACCGCATTATTCCTTTTATGTAAAATTTTTAAGAGTCAAAGCTAGGGTTTAGTAATTCACACTAAGCAGTTGAAACTATTACTAAAACAAAGAATAAAGTATTGAAAAATCAGGATTATCTTTGGGTGGAATGATGAGTGTCTAAAGGGCCCATGAGGAGGGTTTTGGGGACATGGCAGTTTTATTTTTTGAACCGGAAGGAGTCACATGGGCACTCACTTTGCGAGAATTCACTGAGCTATGTATTTACGTCTTGTGTACTTTTTATCGGGAAATTATGGTCATAATAGAAAATAAGTCAATTTTTCTAATAAGGGTCTTGGCCCATACACGCTTACCCAGTCCCGGGGTATCGACACAGAAAAGGGGAGACGGCGGAGCCCCACACCATTTCGGGGGCTCTCAGAGCGGAGAGGCCTTCATCTTAGTTCTGCTCTGGCTTTCCAGGTGTTAGGAAGTCTGCAGATTGTCTTCTTGCTCACAGATCAGGAGCGTGGGGAGGGCGTGTGACTGTGCGCTGGGAGGCCGGCAGCGGCCCTGAGCCCGCGGGCCTGGGCCTGGGGAGCTGGGGAGCGGGCCGATGAGCGCGGGGGTCCGGGACGGCCCCGGAGGGGTGCAGAGGCCCTGAGCCTGCGGTAAGTTGGGGCTCCTGGGCTTCAGATGCTGCCTCTTGATGTCCCACAGACCCACATCCTCACAACTCTTTTTTTTATTACGGTTTTATTTTGGCCGCACTGGGCCTTCATGGCTGCGCATGGCAGGGGGCCCCTCCAGGCCATGGGCGCGGCTCCCCACGGCGGTGGCTCCTCGCTGCTGGGCGCAGGCTCTGGGCCTGCAGGCCTACAGCGGGGCCTCGGTAGCCGTGCGGCACGGGCTTAGCTGCCCTGCAGCCTGGGCGATTTTCCTGGACCAGGTTTGGAACCCAGGTTCTCTGCACTGACAGATTTTTAATCACTGGGCCGCCAGAGAAGTCCATCCTCACAACTCTTAATCCTCAGGCTTCATTAGACCCACAGGACCCTCTGGACTTCCCTAAAAGAGGAAACTGATTTTAAACTGAAGGGTACTTCTTCCTTCAAATTTAAACCTCCATGGATATAAGACTTTGAAGGAAACACCCAGGTAGAATATTGCAAACATCCTTATGTATTAAAGCACAGAGTTTGGTACCTACTTGAATAGAAGAATAGAGAAAAATACAGGCAAACCAATAATAACCACAGAAAACTCAACACCAAAATTATAAATTTAATATCCACAAGTGAGTTCTTTATTAGTTCATTTAAAGTAGTTAGAATTGGCTGATAGCAACAAATGACACGATAGTTGAAAGAAGTAGACAGTCACTGTTATTTTAGTTTGTAATAAATCTCAGAAGAGGACAGTTTCTAGCATGGACTCAACAGTTGTGCATTGTCAGGGCCTTGGGCTGGTAATTTATATTAACCTTTCCAATATAATCACAAGGTGGTTGCTACAAATTAGCTCTCACAAACTCATTCAAGGTGGCAAGAAGGGTAAAGGGGTCGGGGAGTGACACCGTCCCTTCTGTAAAGAAAGGACACTCTTCCCAAGATACGACTCATGAACTTCTGCTTACAAAACTCCTGTTCAAAGCCAGGTTCACTCTTAACTGAAATGAAGAGCATGGACATTTAATCAGACTCATACTATTCCAGTTACCAGGAAACAAGAGTGAGTTGGATGTGGAATAGGTAACCAAGAACATCTTCAGCATTGCTGTGGTCTCTTATTATTTATAAAAACAGTTTCACATCAAAGGATGATCCCTGTGGGGATGGAAATAACTTAGGAGCACTTATTAAAGAGTAGTTAAAGGCAGCTTCAACCTAAACTGTATCAGAAGCGATAGTCTACCTTATCAGAGACGAATTTTGGAAAGGCCCATGACTTTGAAAGAGGAGTCATATTCCTATCTAAAACACTGAATTTGTTAATATGTATTTGTTTTCATTTACTTTGAATAATATTATATAACTTCTGCATTTTTAAGGCAAAATTGATATACAAGGGGAAGAAAACATTTAAAGTACCTCCAGTTTTTTTCTGGGTGTCCCTGGTGACTCAGATGGTAAAGAATCCACCTGCAATGCAGGAGACCCAGGTTTGATCCCTGGGTTGGGAAGATCCCCTGGAGGGGGGCATGGCAACCCACTCCAGGATTCTTGCCTGGAGAATCCCACAGACAGAAGAGCCTGGTCGGCTACAGCCCACAGGTCACGAAGAGTTGGACACGACTGAGCTCCAAGCACATAAATTCCTTCTGGCCCCATTTCCTATTTTCACCTGTTAATAACCCCACACAGTCAGTATACGGAATCCTAAAGTTCCAACATCATTACAGTATGTGACTATTTCTTTGCTACTGAAGCAACCATTCTTAACTATTTTTCACCAAACTGAAAAAGTCTTTTGTAGAGATAGTGTCGTTCTTTACAAAGTTATCATCTGTATGGCGGCCCTTCATTCACCAGAATAAGAAGTAAATGCATCCATTTAAAGAAAGTAAACACATTTTAGGCAGCGTGTGTGTGTACCAGTGTGTGTCTCTGTGCATGCGTGTACACACAGTTATTCATAAAGTGGAGGCAAGACAGATTTTATAAAAGGCTAGATCACTGAACACAAGACCCGGGACTAAACTCTCGCAATTTGCATTCCTGCCATTACAGACGAAATAAGAAGCAAACATTTGGGTATGGGAAAGAAAACCTTAATAAATCAACAGCTCGATGAATAACTGGATAAAGTTCTGATATGTGCCCTCAGATTTTCAGGTGTGCACACTCAGATTTGCAGGCAGACAGAGGGTTTTGTTTTATCATACTTCATAAAGAATCCCCTACCCGTGAACTAACTCCTAAAATATTTAGATAAGATGGAGTGTATACAGAGGGAGGGGAGGAAAAGAGGAGGCTTGACGGGGAAGCGAGGGCAGACTTGGAGGGGAAACTCTGAAGGGCTCAGGCGTGAAGCGTCTTCTGAATCACAGCTAACGGATTGCTCACGCAACACTCAAATGCTATAGAAAAATTAGACCAAATCCAAAACTGTCAAATGAGATTTAGGAACACAGTTCAGAAGTTATCCCCCATTGGGTAACTGTCTATAATCTTGCAACAAACCCCAGAAGTGTTCACGGTAGTTATTCCATATGCTAAGGGTAGCATAACATTTCAGAGCTGTCAGTTTTAATTTCAGCTTTATTAATTTTGCCATAAGCCCACAGACGTATATTTCAGAAGGCATATATCACAAAGATCGTAAACTCCCACAAAGAAGCTGGTGATAGTTATAGGTTATGTCACAGGTTTGATGGGAATTAGATTCATCAGGAGACTAGTCAGAGGTTTAATGTATATGTCAAAGCGTGCATGAAGAAAATAGCCTGTCCACAAATTGACAGTTAGGACATGTCCCAGTGATTAAACACACTGTGGAGAGATGCTTTCTTCTCATTAACAAAACATTGTGTTACAAAAATGTGAGCTTTAAAGCAAACCTCGGAGCTTGTGATGAAAGGTTTACTTTTTTATAGAAAACTATTTTAATTTCTCAAAGTCCTGCTTCTTACATCAATATTTCTCAGTAACTTGATTATTTTCATGAACTGGAATCAAAATTTTTATAGTGTATTAGCAAACATTTTTCTATCACTGACTGGTTGATGTCTGTGGGCTTTAAAATATACATACTGAAACATGTTGTGGTAAATTAAAAAATTAAAATTGCTGCACATTCTTTGCCACTCACCCCACTGAAAGAATCTATTTCCCACTCTTTGAATTTGGGGTGACTTGGGGACTTGTTCCATTCAGTAGAATGTGGGCAGAGTCACTCTTTCATGGATGAGCCTTAAGAAATCTTAAAACAGGCTCACCTGTATGAAAGCAGTCATGAAAAATGATTAAATCTCAAAGATGACGCAATGGCCGTTGCTGGACCCTTCGATCACTATGACATGGCGTCACAATCGAGAACCTCAGTGCTCTCCTCTTTACCTCCTGGCACACTCACTCCGGGAAGCCAGTGACCGTGGAGGACACCCACCCTCGTGACACCGCCGCGCTGTAAGGAAGCCCTGGCCTTGGAGAGAAGCTGCGGAGGAGAGATGCAGGTGTGCCAGACGTGCAAGAGAAACTTGCTTAGATCTTCCGGCCTGGCCTTCTCCGGAGCTGAATACAGCTGAAGGAATTTTAGTTGCTACCAGGTAGGAGAAGTACCGCCCAGAAGAGCACTGTCTAAATTCCCAGTTCACTGTGTTTCTGTTAAGCACTGTGTCCTGGGGCACTTTGTAGCAGGACCACCAACAGATGACCTGCGGAGATGGTGTGTACGATATGTGCGTGTGCTTGCCCTTTGTTGCCGCTCGTATCCTCATGAGAAGAAAGTAACCAGGGTTAGGAGCTACTCCCTCAGGCCTGGCCCCAGGCTGAAGACAAGTATACCAGACCTAAGACCAGCTGAAATGAGAAACACCAGTCCCAGCTGGACCTACAGCCAGATCCAGCTGCCAGAGCTCAGCCTAGAGATGCCGACCCTAGCCGATCCGCATTCAGGGGACAAGCAAATGCTTCTGGTCTGCTGCTGTGATTATTATGCAGCAGTATCTGACTGATACCATTTCTTAGAAGATTTGGGGAGAAAGGGATAAGTGGGCTTTTGAAGAGGATTTGCTGAATACTCCCTGAGTACTTGGATGGCGTCCCTGACTCAATGGACATGAGTTTGAGCAAGCTCATGGAGATGGTGCAGGATAGGGTAGTCTGGTGTGCTGCAGTCCGTGGGGTCGCCAAGAGTCAGACATGACCGAGCAGCCGAACGAGAACAACAACCCTGTATACACCGGGATTTCTGGCTCCCCTGGGCAAACGCTAGACAGAGAGAAAATATAGAGGGGAATTGATGAAAAAAAAAAAAAATCTGATGAAAGAAAAAAAAAATCTGACTGGGGACCAGTGTAAAGGAGAAAGACAAGTTTAGAAAATGAGCCAAAGGAGAATCACCATGGACAAAGGGCCATGGTCTCATTACACCTTATCAGTAGCTAGGATTGTGATGTTAATCATAAAGATAGAGTCACTCACACTTATATTACCCTTTCCTCCAAAAATGAAAACCTATCTAGTATATATAATAGCACTTTTTCTTATTTGACCCTCACAATATGCAAATAAAGAAAACAGGGAAGGTATTGTTTCTTATTTCATAAATTAGACAAAGCTCAGAAAGGTTAAATGCTTCATCTGCTGCAAAAAACTTGCCTCTAAGTCTTCCCCTCTGAGATCTAGCCCTTTATACAGCAACGCTTTTCATCTCATTTTTACCAGGAAAAGCAAAAAGGCTTATCCCAGCCTGGAGTTTAGTAGAGTACTTTGTCTAAGAACCGCAAAATGCCGCCAAGCATTAGCAGTGCTGCCTAAGGACTTTGTCTGTGTGCCGCCTTGGGTTCTTCTGGTTTTGTCTGTGGCGCTGATGTGTCATCCAGGTCAGTCCTTCACTCTCCTTAGCGGTTGGCCTCCTACCTAATGTTACGACTGAAACTGAGTCCCAGCAATGGATGAAGTCAGAAACTGGGGGGAAAAGGCATTGTCTTGGCTCCTATGTAATGGATTAAGCAGAAGCAAAACGCCAGCCGTAATTAAAAATATATCTTGGTCCTAGGCTGATATTTAGTATCTCATCCATTAGCTTACTGGCTTGAGAGTTCATAGCCTTTGTGGTCATCCCATTTGAGGGTTCTTATTTGGGCATTGTGGTAAAGTCCATTGTCAGCACTCACTGGGGCTATTAGTAAAATCTACAAAGTTCTATTGTATTAGATTTTCTTGTTTTGGTGTATTCTTCCATGGGAGTAACAGAATCACTGCCTTTCTCATTAAAAATATTCTATGCTGATATTCCTTTAGCCAAACACATTATTATTTCCTCAACTAGTTTTAGCATTTTGGTCTTCTCTGACCAAAAGCCTGATATTTTATTCTACAAACAAATATCACCTATATATGCCAGGCACTTTGGTACAGGTTAAATAATACACCTAGCGGTAAAGAACCCACCTGTCAATGCAGGAGATGCAAGAGATGTGGGTTTCGATCCCTGGGTCCGGGAGATCCCCTGGAGAAGGGAATGGCAAACCACTCAGGTATTCTTGCCTGGAGAATCCCGTGGACAGAGAAGCCTGGTGGGCTATAGTCGATGGGATTGCAAAGAGTTGGACATGATTGAAGTGACTTGGCATGCACATGCAAATAATGTTTTGGAAACTTTGAAATTACAAAATCATTTCTTTGGCTGGGATATTTGCTAATATTTATGATAAGAGAGTAATTAAACCTTCCAAATCCAGTTAAATAAAGATTCATCTGTTTGATGATTTGTATTTTCAAGACACTTGTAGATCACTTCCAATGAGAAAAATGTTCTAGAAGCTCATTAAGGGGGATCTTTTCCGATTAAAATATGAGCAGAAGGGAGACAAGACACACATGCATGTAATACGTGCAGGCGCTGCTGTCTCCCTCCTCCCACGAAGTGGGCTGTCTTTAGTCCATCTGAGGGGCCTTTGGATCACGTGGTGCCAGAATGCCTTCACAAGACTATTCTCTCCAAAATCCCCTCCAGATTCTTCTGCAGGCTCTGGATCTTCTGCAGATCCCTGGGAATGTTAGAAAGAGCCTGTTGTGCCACCTCTTCACCTTGCTCCTAAGGCAAAAGTTCCCATTCCTGAGTTTCCCAAATCTCTCCCTCAAAATGGCCTCAAGCTAGCCTGCACCTCGATGATATGGTGCTATGAGAAACATATATATATGTGTGTGTGTGTGTGTGTACATATATTGGTTTCTGTTCCCAGATCCTGGCCAGAGCTCCTAAAATCTGTTGCAATTTCCTAAACAACAAAGGTGCTAGATACAGCTTTTATTCTAGTAGTTGACCTTGGATCCAGGTTTCTAACACAGAGCTCCTAAATTCCTTGGAATTTCCTGACTGATAGGAAGGTCTTTAGCTCAAACAACTCTTGGTGGGATCCTGGATGGGGGCTGGTCACCAGAAAAACCAAGCCAGGATTAGAGGCTTGGACTTTCATTTCCATTTCTCATCCTCCAAGGAGGAGAGAAGGGTTAAGTTACGTTGACCTAATAATTGATCACAGCTTTGAGGTGAAGCCTCTCTCCATAAGAAACCCTGAATTATAGGGTTTTGAGGACTTCTAGGTTGGTGGACATGCAGAAAAGGAAGATGGCGTACCTGAAGAGGACATGGGTTTACCCTAATACCTCTTAAATTGTATCCTCTTATAATAAATGGTAATCTAGTAAGTAAACTATTTTCCTGAGTTTTGGGACCCATTCTGGCAAATTACTGGACCTGAGGCGGGGGTCGTGGGGACCCTGATTTGCAGCTGGTCAGCCAAAAGTACAGATGCAACCCTCAGACTTGCAAGCGGCAATCTGAAATCTGATCATTGTAGCATCTACTCCAGATGACTGATGACAATATCTTGTAAGATGTATGGGGTTTACTTGGGTTTTAAACAGGGCTAATCATCATTCCCAGAAAACTGAATCAGGGCATCATTGCCCAGATAAGAAACTTTAGAGCAAACTTGCAAAAAAAAAAAAAAAGAAAGAAAGAAATAGTTCAGGTAGGTTAAAAATTATATGTGGCTGCCCATTCTTGCCTTGGTCTGATGTGGATTCAGTCTTGTGGGACTGAACCCTTAGCTTGTAACATCCGATGCTAACACCACGTAGACTGTCAGAACTGAACTAAACTGTCGGACACACAGCTGGCATCAGAGAATTGGTCAGTAATTGGTCATTAATTGGCCAGAAAAAAAAAAGCCCACACATCTGATGACTTAAGTTAGTAAAGCAGGAGAAGAAAACTGCATTTTTCATTGAATCCTTACCTCTCTCATCTAGAGTCACACTGTCCAATATATGTCCACCCGTGGCTCTTGGGCACCTGAAAAGTGACTAGTCCAAATGGAGATGTGCCTTAGTGTAAGAGACATACACTTCAAAGATTTAATATAAAAATGATTCTTATCAATGACTTTATATTAATATATTAAGATGATAGGATGGATAAATTGGGTTAAATACACTATGAAAATTAACTTCACCTGTGTCTTAGTCGTGCTTTAACAGGCTACTAAAAATAAAGACACATGTGTGGCTTACATTAGATTCTATCAGACACCAGTGCCTTAGGCTCTCAGATCAATACCTGAGGAAAGCACGTTGGTACAGCATGTTCTCAGTTTTTCCCTCTTCCTCTTGACTCTGTCCGAAATCCCCTCCTTCTGCTTCACACAAGAATCTAATTTCTGCAAATACATCAAAGAATTAAAACAGATGTCTGGGGGGTGGGGTGGGTCCTTCAAAGTTAATTAAGGTTTAAGCAGATCATCCTGTCACACCTGGTAGCGGTAACTCACTGCACTCGCTTTCTGCTGCTTCCATAACAAACGAGCACAAACAATGGTTCAAACAAAGCTAATTTATTGTTTTACATTTCTGTAGTTTGCAACTGCCTCAGCTCTCACCTGGCTAAAATCGAGGCCTGCAAAGGCCTGTGTTCCCTCCTGTAGACCCTGGGTGGGGCCTGTCTCCTTGCCTTTTCCAACTTCAAGAAGCTGGACACCTCCCTTGACTCAGTTGCTTGCTCCATCTTCAGAGTCAACAAAAACATCCCTCCAAATGCCTCTGCCTTTCTCTTTCAATTTAAAGTCTCTTGCAGTTCCTCTGGCTGTTGCCTGGAAAATAAGTGTACAACCTAAAATTTGAGAGTTATGTTTTATTCAGTGAAAAATTTTAGGACTTCAAGCCTGGGAGGCAGCATCTCAAGTAACTCTGAGAAGACTGCTCTGAGGAGGCGAGGCGGGGGCCAGGATGTATAGTTTTGCAACAAATGGTAGGCAGTGTGAGCACCAGAAGCTTACTATTAATTAAAGAAAACCAGATTATCTCAAGGTAAGGAATTTCGTGCTTTCCTTTGTATGGGAAGACGTAAGAGTCTGGGCTCGCTGAAATCATTCCTTTGACGTGCACCTCAGCTCTCTTGGGCCAATGTTCTGCTTTCACATCCCGAGTTTCTAGGGGCCGCAGTCTGATGGCCGCTCAACGGCAGGTGTTCGTTCCTCCTGAACTCGCTTCAGGCTCACCAGCCCTCCCTGATGACCACGGCGGCCTCTGCTCGCTGATACTGGCAGGCAGTATGCCATTTCTCAGGGCCCACCCACATAATCCAGGATAAATCCCCCATGCCAAAACGTTTAACTTCATCACATCAGAGGGATCTCTTTTGCCACAGGTCCCCCGAAGTAGAACAGGGATATCCTTGGGAAGATCAAGAGCCATATCCTTCCTACCACACGTACCCGCTTCTACTTAGCCTAAAGTGGACACATGCTTTACTTTTGTCCACATTGTACCGGAAGGGTGTCTGCAAGGGAATGGAAGAGCTTGGGCATCTGATGGGCAACAGGTGTCACCTTCCTGTATGAGGAATAGATGATCTTACAAACTGGTGTAAGGTCAAACACAGGCTCACGGGATGCTGTTTCTAGAAATCTGATCATTGTAGCATCTACTCCAGATGCCTGATGACAATATCTTGTAATATGCAAGGGGTTTAGTTGGCTTTTAAACAGGGCTAATCATCATTCCCAGAAAACTACATCAGGGCCTCATTGCCCAGATAAGAAACTTTAGAGAAAACTTGCAAAAAAAGAAAGAAAGAAATAGTTCAGGTAGGTTAAAAGTTATATGTGGCTTCCCATTCTTGCCTTTTTACGCTCTTATCTTGCAACCCAACACCTCTAGGTGCTATCAACATCTGGGGTCAAATAACTCTGTGCACTGCAGGGTGCTTCTCAGTATCCCTGGCCTCCATCCATCACACACCAATAACACACACCTCCCACCCAAGTTACGACAGCCAGTAATGTCTCCAGGTATTTCCAAATGTGCCTCTGGAAGGTGAAATCATGCCTTGTTGGAAACCGTGATTCTAGATAGAGACTATATAAGCATGCTCTAATGGAAACGGAATCTGATTCAACTACACTATTCTTTCAAACCCTCAAAGACTAGATTTACTCTGATAAAATTTACTAGTGATTTTACTACAATAAAATTTCATGTTTTTCTAAATGATTATATATCTAAATCAACTCTCTCCTCAAATAATCCAACTAGGTCTCTCTCCTTTCTATATACATCATCATTTGGTAACAAGTATGGTTATTTGGTGCTAGTAGTGATGACCCAGGTGGCGCTCGTAGCAGAGAACCCGCTTGCCAGTGCTGCAGATATAAGAGACAAGGGTTCAGTCCCTGGGTCCGAGAGATCCCCCAGAGAAGGGAATGGCAACCTGCTCCAGTATTCTTGCTGGAGAATGCCAGGGACAGAGGAGCGTGGCAGGGTACTGTCTGTAGGGTCGCAGAGTCAGACACGACTGAAGAGACTTAGTATACATCCATGTATGGGTTTTGGAGTCACAGAAACTAACACTGACCTTGGTTGACGTTTCTGAACTTTAATTACCTCAAGAATGAAATGGTTAATACATTTCCTTGTATGAAAAATATCTGGCGCAGAACTCACTGGTACTCAACAGCTGTTGCTTCCTTCTCCTAGATAACCGCAACATCCTCACAATCTGACAAAAATCTGCTAAAACAAGAAGATGCAAAGCTCCTGTAAGATTGCAGACTATCTTACAAATGTGTGTATACACAGACGTGAAATCACCAAAGTCAGAGGCATAAACAGCTTCACTCTGCTTAGATCACAGTCTGGGTGTTCTGAGCCAAACTCGATATTATGAGATGACGACGAAGGAAAATTGAAGACTTAAATTGAAGAAAGTGGGGAAAATCACTAGACCATTCAGGTATGACCTAAGTCAGATCCCTTACTAGTATACAGTGGAAGTGACTAATAGATTCAAGGGATTAGATCTGACAGAGTGCCTGAAGAACCATGAACAGAGGTTCATGACATTGTACAGAAGGCAGTGATCAGATCATCGCCAAGAAAAAGAAATGCCAAAAGATAAAATGGTTGTCTGAGGAGGCCTTACAAATAGCTGTGAAAAGAAGAGAAGGAAAGGCAAAGGAGGAAAGGGAAGACACACCCATCTGAATCCGGAGTTCCAAAGAATAGCAAGGACAGATAAGAAAGCCATCATCAGCGATCAATGCAAAGAAATAGAGGAAAACAATAGAACAGGAAAGACTGGAGATCTCTTCAAGAAAATTAGAGATACCAAGGGAAATTTCATGAAAATTTCATGCAAAGATGGGCACAATAAAGGACAGAAATGGTATAGACCTAACAGAAGCAAAAGATATTAAGAAGAGATAGCAAGAATACACAGAAAAGCTATACAAAAAAGTTCTTCATGACCCAGATAATCACGATGGTGTGATCACTCACCTAGAACCAGACATCCTGCAGCGCGAAGTCAAGTGGGCCTTAGGAGGCATCATTACCAACAAAGGTAGTGGAGGTGATGGAATTCCAATTGAGCTATTTCAAATCCTAAGAGATGATGCTGTGAAAGTGCTACACTCAATATGTCAGCAAATTTGGAAAACTCAGCAGTGGCCTGGAAAAGGTCAATTTTCATTCCAATCACAAAGAGAGGCAATGCCAAAGAATGCTCAAACTACTGGACAATTGCCCTCACCTCACACGCTAGTAAAGTAATGCTCAAAATTCTCCAAGCCAGGCTTCAACATTACGTGAACCATGAACTTTCAGATGTTCAAGGTAGATTTAGAAAAGGCAGAGGAACCAGAGATCAAATTGCCAAATTTCTGGATCATTGAAAAAGCAAGAAAGTTCCAGAAAAACATCTACTTCTGCTTTATTGACTATGCGAAAGCTTTTGACTCTGTGGATCACAACAAACTGTGGAAAATTCTTTAAGAGATGAGAATACCAGACCATCTGACCTGTCCCTTGAGAAACCTGTATGCAGGTCAGGAAGCAACAGTTAGAACTGGACATGGAACAACAGACTGGTTCCAAATAGGAAAAGGAGTATGTCAAGACTGTATATTGTCACCCTGCTTATTTAACTTACATGCAGAGTACATCATGAGAAACACTGGAGTGGATGAAGCACAAGCTGAAATCAAGATTGCCAGGAGAAATATTAATAACCTCAGATATGCAGATGAACCCACCCTTATGGCAGAAAGGGAAGAAGAACTAAAGAGCCTCTTGATGAAAGTGAAAGAGGAGAGTGAAAAAGCTGGATTAAAACTCAACATTCAGAAAACTAAGATAATGGTATCTGGTCCCATCACTTCATGGGAAATAGATGGGGAAACAGTGGAAACAGTGGAAACAGTGGCTGACTTTATTTTCTGGGGGGCTCCAAAATCACTGCAGATGATGACTGTAGCCATGAAATTAAAACACCCTTGCTCCTTGGAAGAAAGTTCATGACCAACCTAGACAACACTGTAGAAAGCAGAGACGTTACTTTGCCAACAAAGGCCCATCTAGTCAAAGCTATGGTTTTTTCAGTAGTCATGTATGGATGTGAAAGTTGGACTGGAAAGAAAGCCAAAGAATTGATGCTTTAGAACTGTGGTGTTGGAGAAGACTCTTAAGAGTCCCTTGGACTGCAAGGAGATCCAACCAGTCCATCCTAAAGGAAATCAGTCCTGAATATTCATTGGAAGGACTGATGCTGAAACTGAAACTCCAATACTTTGACCACCTGATGTGAAGAGCTGACTCATTGGAAAAGACCCTGATGCTGGGAAAGATTGAGGGCAGGAGAAGAAGGGGATGGCAGAGGATGAGATGGCTGGAGGGCATCACTGACTCAATGGACATGAATTTGAGCAAACTCCAGGAGTTGGTGATGGACCGGGAGGCCTGGTGTGCTGCAGTCCTTGGGGTCACAATGACTCAGACATGACTGAATGACTGAACTGAACTGACTGAAGATGGAAAATGCTTCAAGACACATCTACTCCAAAGATGAGACAATGACTACTTTGGTTTATCCTTGCAGATCATGTTGCCCAGCAGCTTTCAAACTGCAAGTAACAGGGAAGAACAAATCTGACTCCATATTGGACCTGTTCTAGTGCTTTAACCTTTGTATTCTATTGTTTTTGCTACAAGTTAATCATTAAAGTCATAGTGCCCATTTCTTAAAGTCTATATAAGGGACCATGTCCCAGAACCCTTCCTCCCATGACTAAGCTAAAATACTTTTGTTCGGCTCACAGGAATCATTCTGACCAGACTCACCAACCAATGGCTCTAGTCAAGAAGAAATTAGCACAGCCCCTCCAAAGTATGCCCAGAACCAAGAAATACTTGCAACAACTTATCACCTTTACCTCTTGCTCCTCACCTCCCAATCTTTGTTCTGTTCATGAAACTAGCAACCTAACCCCTGGCAAGGTGGTTCCTTGGGATACTAGTCCTGCACTTTAGCAGTGTGCTGAATTTCCACATAAAGTCTACATTCCTTACCCCAACACCTCATCTGTTGATTTATTGGCCTATTGTGCAGCAAGCAGTACAAGCCTGGCTTTGGTGACATGTGGCGTCCTGGAGTCCTTCAGAGTTTTTTAGGTGGTGGGAGACTTGGTCAAACCCTGCACTTTGAACCTTGCTTCAGTGAGGGAAATGCCGCTGAGGCTTGTTTCACATACACAGCTCCTACAAAAAATGTGTTTGGTGGAGGGGTTCTATTGAATTTTTATTTCCAATCATTGGTTTAGTTTAGCCCCTCATGTACAAAAATGAGGTGAGCTGACCCTTAATACTCCATGAACTGACAGTATCCTCTTCAGCTCAGCCTGCTGCTTTTCTAGGGTTTGCATGGCGAGAACAGAGAAAGCTGGAGATCACTGTCAGACCCAGCATCAGCTGTTCTCTGTCAGCCAAGGGCGTTGTGCTGAGAAGCCATCAATTATCCCTACTAGTCAATGAGAGGTTGCTGTTGTAAAGGGGCTCAATTGAAGATAATCCATAAAAAATCAATTACATTATTATTTCTTAATTAGGGCACTTGACGATATAGCTTTCCTCAGCAAAGCCATCGGTGAATAAGCACATAAATACACATAAATAAATGCTGCTTCCATCCCACTAAGCTCCTCTATAAGATCATGGTGACCTTTATCACCAACATTCTCCCAGAAAAGAACATTTGACTGTTTAAGAAAAACTCCCGAGCTGTTTTTCTCTTTGGGATGGAAAACTGAAACCACCACAAATGCTAATAATGCTGACAATAATATTTGGAGATCATTAAAATATCATTTAATATTTGTGTAAGTGCAGTCACAGTTTATTTCCTCTCTTTGAAGCAGTAGTGAACTTAACCCTATGCCTTGACATATACCAAATACACTTGCACAATAGCCAATAAGGATGTACCTCGCTGTGTGACACCATTTCCAATTACCCTTCTCCATTTCAGCTGAACTTCTTTCCAATTTCTGAAACTGAAACTCCAATACTTTGGCCACCTGATGTGAAGAGCTGACTCATTGGAAAAGACCCTGATTCTGGGAAAGATTGAGGGCAGGAGAAGAAGGGGACGGTAGAGGATGAGATGGCTGGAGGGCATCACTGACTCAATGGACATGAATTTGAGCAAACTCCAGGAGTTGGTGATGGACAGGGAGGCCTTGCGTGCTGCAGTCCTTGGGGTCACAAAGGACTGTCTTGCTCACAGTAGTAGATAATTTTTTATTTGGCTGCACATCGGAGCATGTGGGATCTTAGTTTCTTGACTCGGGATCAAACCTGTGCCCCCTGTACTGAAAGCATAGCGTTTTAACAACTGGACCACCAGGGAAGCACCCTCTCCCACCCCAGTGCCAATTTCTAGTAATTACTATGTCTCTCATTTGCAGCATTGAAAAAATCTTATGGACTTGGTGTTGCATTAGTTTTGTTTATTCAGCCATAATTTATGGGATGTTTGATATGCAGCAGACATTCAGTTCAGTTCAGTTGCTCAGTTGTGTCCACCTCTTTGAGACCCCATGGACTGCAGCACGCCAAGCTTCCCTGTCCATCACCAACTCCCAGAGTTGCTCAAATTCATCAAGTTAGTGATATCATCCAACCACCTCATCCTCTGTCATCACCTTCTCCTCCTGCCTTCAATCTTTCCCAGCATCAGGGTCTTTTCCAAAGAGACAATTTTTCACGTCAGGTGGCTAAAATATTGGAACTTTAGCTACATCACCAGTCCTTTGAATAAACAATCAGGACTGATTTCCTTTAGGTGTGATCTCTTTGGTGTTCAAGGGTTTCTCAAGTCTTCTCCAATACCAGAGTTCAAAACAATCAGTTCTTCGGTGCTCAGCTTTCTTTATGGTCCAACTCTCACATCCATACATAACTACTGGAAAAACCATAGCTTTGACTATATGGACCTTGTCAATAAAGCCATGTCTCTGCTTTTTAATAAACTGCCTAGGTTTGTCATAGCTTTTCTTCTAAGAAGCAAGCATCTTTTAATTTCATGGCTGCAGTCACCATCTGCAGCGATTTTGGAGCCCAAGAAAATAAAATCTGTCACTGTTTCCATTATTTCCTCATCTATTTGCCATGGAGTGATGGGACCAGATGCCATGATCTTAGTTTTCTGAATTTGAGATTTAAGCCAACTTTTTCACTCTCCTCTTTCACTTTCATCAAGAGGCTCTTTATTTACTGTTTTCATTCTGTCGTAAGAGTTGTGTCATCTGCATATCTGACTTTATTGATATTTTTCCCAGCATTCTTGATACTAGCTTGTGCTTCATCCAGCCCTGCATTTTGCATGATGTACTCTGCATATAAGTTAATCAGGATGACAATATGCAGCCTTGACGTACTCTTTTCCCAATTTGGAACCAGTCTGTTGTTCCATGATCAGTTCTAACTGTTGCTTCTTGACCTGCATACAGATTTCTCAGGAGGCAGGTAAGGTGGTCTGATATTTCCATCTCTCTTAAGAATTTTCCACCATTTATTGTGATCCACACAGTCAAAGGCTTTAGCATAGCCAAAACAAGCAGACATTTCTCTGGGGTTCTCTAGCTTTTTGTATGATCCAATGGATGTTAACAATTTGATCTCTGGTTCTTATGCCATTTCTAAATCCAGCTTGGACATCTGGAAGTTCTCAGTTCATGTTGAAGCCTCACTTGGAGAATTTGAGCATTACTTTGCCAGTGTGTAAGGTGAGGGCAATTGTGCAGTAGTTTGAGCATTCTTTGGCATAGCCCTTCTTTGAGATTGGAGTGAAAACTTGACCTTTTCCAGTCCTGTGGCCACTGCTGAGTTTTCCAAATGTGCTGGCTTATTGAGTGCAGCACTTTCACAGTATCATCTTTTAGAATTTGAAATAGCTGTAGTAGAATTCCATGACCTCCACTAGCTTTGTTCATAGTACTGCTTCCTAAGGCCCACTTGACTTCACACTGCAGGATGTCTGGCTCTAGGTGAGTGATCACACCACTGTGGTTATCTGTGTCATTAGGTCTTTTTTTCTGGTATAATTCTTCTGTGTATTCTTGCCACCTCTTCTTAATATCTCCTACTTCTGTAAGGTCCACAATTTGTCTGTCCTTTACTGTGCCCATGTGCACATGAAATATTCCCTTGGTATCTCTAATTTTCTTGAAGAGATCTCTAGTCTTTCCCATTCTATTGTTTTCCTCTATTTCTTTTCATTGATCAATGAGGAAGGCTTAAAGCTTTCTTATCTCTTCTTGCTCTTCTTTGGAACGCCGCAATCAGATGGGTATATCTTTCTTTTTCTTCTTTGCCTTTCAATTGTCTTCTCTTCTCAGCTATTTGTAAGTCCTCCTCAGACAACCACTGTGCCTTTCTTTTTCTTAGGGATGGTTTTGATCGCTGCCTCATGGACAATGTTATGAACCTCCAACCATTGTTCTTCAGGCACTCTATCAGGTCTATACCTTAAATTTATTTCTCACTTCCACTGTGTAATTGTAAGGGATTTTATTTAGGTCATACCTAAATGGTCTAGTGGTATTCGCTACTTTTTCCAATTAAGTCTGAATTTGGCAGTGAGAAGCTCATGATCTGAGCCATAGTCAGCTCCCCATCTTGTTTTTGCTGACTGTATAGCGCTTCTCCATCTTCAGCTGCAAAGAGTACAATCAATCTGATTTCAGGATTGACCATCAGGTGATGTTCATGTGTAGAGTCTTCTCTCATGTTGTTGGAAGAGGGTGTTTGCTATGACCTCAGGGCTTTCTCTTGGCAAACCTCTCTTAGCCTTTGCCCTGCTTTGTTTTGTACTCCAAGGTCAAATTTGCCTGTTACTCCAGGTATCTCTTGACTTCCTATTTTTTCATTCCAGTCCCCTATGATGAAAAGGAAAATGTTTTTTGGTGTTAGTTCTAGAAGGTCTTGTAGTTCTTCATAGAACCATTCAACTTCAGCTTCTTTGGAATTATTGGATGGACATAGACTTGGATTACTGTGATATTGAATGGTTTGCCTTGGAAATGAACAGAGATCATTATGTCGTTTTTTGAGATTGCACCCAAGTAGTGCATTTTGGACTCTTGTTGACTATGAGGACTACTCCATTTCTTCTAAGGGAGTCTTGCTCACAGTAGTAGATAAAATGGTTATCTGAATAAATTTGCCCATTCTAGTCCATTTTAGTTTGCTGATTCCTAGATGTTGATGTTCACTCTTGCCATCTCCTGTTTGACCATTTACAATGTAGCTTAATCCATGGACCTAACATTCCAGGTTATGCTAGGACTGGTGTATCTAGTGCCCCTGACCCCATGGCACGCCCCTGTCGACCCACACTGCTGCTGGAGACTCTTGGACACTCACAGACCAGTTTGACTTGGGCTCGTGTGGGGTCACTGCTTCTGGGTCCTGGTGCTCACAAGGTTTTGTTTCTGCCCTCCAAGAGTCTGTTTCCCCAGTCCTGTGGAAGTTCTGTAATCAAATGCCACTGGCCTTCAAAGTCCAATTCCCTGGGGGTTCTCAGTTCCTTTGCCAGATCCTTAGGTTGGGAAATTTGCTGTGGGCCCTAGAACTTCCATCACAGTGTGAGGATTTCTTTGGTAAACTGTTCTCCAGCTGTGGGTTGTCGGCTCGGTGGCTCTAGGTAGGGATCACGTGCAGCGCCTTCCATGTCTGCTGCAGCTAGGGCTGCGCTCCCTGTGGCCGGCCACTGCTGCCCCGTGCCTCTGCAGGAGACACACAAACACTCAAATGCAGGTCTCATTAGTCTGCTTGGGGTCCCTGCGTCATACACAAGGTTTATATTGAGCCCTCCAAGCATCTCTGGTGCACATGGGTTTGATTCTAAAGGTGATTTTGCCCCTCCTACCATCTTGTTGGGGCTGCTCCTTTGCCCTTGAATGTGGGGTGTCTTTCTTCGGTAGGGTCCAGCGTTCTCCTGTGGGTGGTTGTTCAGCAGTTAGTCGCAGTTTGGGAGTTCTCACAGGAGAATATGACCACATGCCCTTCTGCTCTGCCATCTTGTCTCAAACAGCAGACATTACAGACTTACAGTTTATACCTGACTTATAGTTTATGCTTCCACGGACAAGTCATGACAATGCAGTATAAACACCAAAGCATCACAGGTTTACTGGGACTGGTGATCAAAGCACGTCACCCATCCTGAGATGAGAATGGAAGTCTTTCTAAATGAAGGACCAGCCACACTGAGACTGGAAAAATGAATAGACCAAGAAGAAGTGAACACCATGTTCAAGGGCCCAGGAATAAGAGAGACTATGGTGTAATTCCAGATCTAACAGCAGAACGAAAGACCGAAACTCAAAATGGGAAGAAAGACTGGTTAGAGCCTAATGTATGAGCAGGGAGAAGAGGAGAGTTCTGGAGAAAAGGTGTTCAAGGAAGAAAGTCCAGTACATGTAGTCTCAGAGAAAAAGGAAAACTGGAATGAAACAGTTGACTACGACTGATAAAGTATGAAGGATAATGATGAGCAATGAGTTGAAGCCAGAAACATACCTTAGAGGGCCCTGCAAATTTTGTTAAAGGGCTTGAACTCTACTTTAAAAGCTTGTCTGTATTCTCCAGAGAAACAGACCCATTAGGGAGTGTATTCAGTTGACCCTTGAATTGCACAAGTTTGAATTTTGTGAGTCCACTTACATACATTTTTTTCCCCAATAGTAAAGACTGCATCATCCATGATTGTTTGAATCTCCAGATGTGGAAAATACAGAGGAATCATATATACATGGGGCTGACTACAATTTATATACAGAATTATGAAGCAATTTATTATGAAACAACTGGTAAATGGAACAGAACCAAACTTTGAAGTAGCTCACCAAATAAAACACATAAAGTATTTTAAAATGCACATATACAAAATTACCAATGTAAGCATATTTATATTATTCTGATCATGGTGAAAAAAGTCACTTTCTTAGATGGTTGTCACGCTCAAGAAAGTTATATCTTCAGACATCAGCAGAAGCAAATACAAGGATTAAACGTATTTCCTTTTTCATTTTTTGAGAGTCCAGGATAATTATAATAAAAGGAGTAAAGGTTTTATTCACTCGAGAACCTGCCTGCACCAGCCAGCGTGATCCTGTTAGCTGGAGTCTGTCTTAGCTCACAGTTACTTTCTCTGACTGTGGAATGTGAGGCACATGGGCATAGTGGGAATAAAGTGTCAGGGCTACTTTCCAACAAACACAGGCTTTCCTGATCAGTCCATTTGTTGCGGCACACATCCACAAGCTGTTCAACATGAGACCATTTTCATAAAACGTTAGTTATCCTTATACATGACTGTAAAAGCAGTATACCATAGAGCAGTGAAGCAGGAAACAGAATCACCTGGCAGGTTTGTTAAAAATCCAGATGATGACCACACTACAGATTTTCCAATTCAGTTTATCTGGGGTGGGGTCTAAACCTCTTAATTTTTTTTTGTAAAGAGTCATATGGTTCAAATTGGTTTGTATATATGTGTTTGTTCTTTTATTTTTTTATATTTTATTTTTTCTAGCTTAATATTGAGATGTGATTGATATATAGTGCCAGTTTAAAGTGTACAAACTGATGAGTTGATGGATGTATATATTGCAAAATGACGACTACAATAAAGTTAGTTAACAGTTCCATTATCTCAGATAGTTGCAGTTGTGGATGTGTGTATGTTGGGAACTTTTAACACGTGCTCCCTTAGCAACTTTCAAAGATACAGTACAGTATTGTTAACTGCAGTCATCATGCTGTGATGTTGCTGTTGTTTTACAGTCGATAAGTTATGTCCTACTCTTTGCAACCCATGGACTGAAGCACACCAGGCTTCTCTGTCCTTCACAATCTCCTAGAGTTTGCTCAAACTCATCCATTGAGCTGATGATGCCATCCAACTATCTCATCCTTTGTCACCCACTTCTCCTCCTGCCCTCAATCTTTCCCAGCATCAGGGTCTTTTCCAATGAGTCAGCTCTTCGCATCAGGTGGCCAAAGTTTTGGGATTTCAGCTTCAGCATCAGTCCTTCCAATGAATATTCACTTTAGAATTGACTGGTTTAATCACCTAGCTGTCCAAGGGACTCTCGAGTCTTCTCCAACACCACATTTTGAAACCATCAATTCATCCACATTCAGCCTTCTTTATGGTCCAACTCTCACATCCATACACAACTGCTGGAAAACAGCTTTGATTAGATGGACCTTTGTTGGCAAAGTGACATCTCAGATTTTTAATACGTTGTCTAGGTTTATCTTAGCTTTTCCTCCAAGGAGCTAGCGTCTTTTAACTTCATGGCTACAGTCATCATCTGCAGTGATTTTGGAGCCCAAGAAAATAAAGTCTGTCACTGTTTCCATTATTTCCCCCTCTATTTGCCATGAAATGATGGGGCTGGTTGCCATTATCTTTGCTTTTTGAATGTTGAGTTTTAAGGCAGCTTTTTCACTTTCCTCTTTTACCTCCATTAAGAGTCTCTTTTGTTCCTCTTTGCTTTCTGCCCTTAGGGTGTTATCATCTGCATATCTGGGGTTATTTCTCCCAGCAATCTTGATTCCAGTTTGTGATTCATCTAGCCTGGCATTTTGTATGATGTACTCTGCATGTAATTTAAATAAGCAGGGTGACAATAAACTGCCTTGACATCTCCCCTACAATGTATTCTTCTTGTGACTGGAGTTTGTAGCCCATCTTTACCTATGCCTCCCACCACTAAAAAGCCTCTGTTTTAATGAGTCATTTTTTTTTAGATTCTGCCTCTGAGATCATGCATTATTTGTCTGTTTGACTTATTTCAATTAACACAATGCATTCAAGATTTACTCATGTCACAAACATCAGAAATTTTTACTACTGAATAATAATTCATTGTATGGTGTGTATGCGTGGTGTGTATACTCACATGTATGTATGTACATGTGTATCATATATATTTATATATATGTATATATATAAAACAATAAACTTCCACCTTTTAATATATGTATATATCTCATTTTTTTCATCCAGTCACTCACCAATTAACATTTAGGTAGCTTCCATGTTTACTATGAATAATGCCTCCATGAAAAGATATATCTTCCAGATAGTAGCTTCATTTCCTTCAGATATTACCCAAGACTGAAATTTCTGTATCTTACAGCATTTCTATTTTTAATTAATATTACTATTTCTGTTTTTAATTTTATTTGCAAACTATTTTCCATACTGGCTGTGTCAATTTCCACTCCCACTCAGGGTACACACAAATTTCCTTTTCTCCATAGCTTGCTAGCTCTGGTCATCTCTTGTCTTTTTTGAAATAACCATTCTAACAGTTATGAGGTGATAGCTCATCATAGTTTTAATTTGCCTTTCTCTAATGATTAGTGAGAGCTTCCCAGGTGGTGCTAGTGGTAAAGAGCCTGCCTCCCAGTGCAAGAGACATAAGAAACACAGGTTTGATCCTTGGGTTGGGAAGATCTTCTGGAGGAAGGCATGGAAACCCACTTCAGTATTCTTGCCTGGAGAACCCATGGTCAGAGTAGCTTGGCGGGCTACAGTCCATAGGGTCACAAAGAGTTGTACACAACTGAAGTGACTCAGCATGATGATTACTGATGTTGAGTGTCTTTCAATGTACCTGTTGGCCATTTGAATAGCTCCTTTGGAAAAATGTCTTTCCAGGTCTTCTTCCTATTTTTAAAAATTGGATTATTTGATTTTATGTTTTTGAGGTGTGTGAATTCCTTATCTGTTTTACATTTAATACTTTGTGTATCAATCTCTTACCGTATATGTGATTTGCAAATATTTTCCCCCATTCAATAGGTTACCTTTTATATTTGTTGGTTGTTTTGTTGTTGTTGTTGTTATGTAGTAAATTTTTAATCTAGCATACTTGTTTGTTTATTTTTAGTTTGCTGCTTTTTCTTTCAATGTCATATCCAAAAATTCATTGCCAATACCAATGTCAAGGAGACTTTTCTTCCTAAGCTTTCTTCCAGGAGTGTTATGGTTTCCAGTCTAACATTTAAGCCTTTAGACCATCTTGAGGTGTTTGTTGTGAGTGACTCAAGGCAGGTGTCTAGCTTCCCTCTGTTGCACATGACTATCCAGTTTTCCCAACACCATCTGTTAGAGAACCAATTCTTTACAATGAGTGTGCTTGCCTCCTTTGTCAAATATTAGTTGACTACATTAGTGTGGTTTTATTTCTGGCTCTCAATTCTCCTCTTGATTGATGTGTGTATTTTTATGCCAATACCATGCTATTTTGATTACTATCACTTTGTAATATAGTTTGAAATCAGGGAATGTGATGCCTCCTGCTTTGTTCTTCTGAGGATTGCATTGCTTCTTTTGTATTTTCACATGAATTTTAAGATTTTTTTTCTATTTTTATAAAAATGCCATTGGAATCTTGATAAAGTTTATATCAAGTCTATAGATGGCATTGGATAGTATGAACAATTTAATCATATTAATTCTTTCAATCCAGGAAGACAGGATATCTTTACATTTGCTGTATCTTCAATTTCAGTCATTAACGTCTTATAGTTTTTAGAGAACAAGTCTTTTACCTCCTTTGCTAAATTTATTTCTAAGTATTTTGTCATTTTTTGATGCTTTGTAAATGGTATTGTTTTCTTTATTTATTCTATAGAATTCATTATTAGTGTATAGAAACAAAGCTCCTTTTATGTTGATTTTGTATCCTGTAACTTTAATGAATTCATTAGTTGTTCAGTTTTTTGGTGGTCTTTGGGATTTATATGTATTTATGGATATTATATATAATATATATATATATGAAAACATTGTCTACAAAAAGACACAATTTTACTTCTTTTGTTCTGATTTGGATGTTTCTTTTATCTTGCCTGACTATACTATGTTAAATGGAAGTAAGGAAAATGGACATCGTGCTCTTGATTCTAGAGAAAGCTTCCAATTTTCACCATTAAATATGATGCTAGTTTCAGGCTTGTCCCTCTAGACCCAATTTGTTGAGAGTGTGTATCATGAATGGATGATGAATTTTGTCAAATGTTTTTTCTGTGTTTATGAGAAGATCATATTTTTTAAATTTTATTCTCTTCATGTGATGTTTCACACTTTCTGATTTGTGTATATTAAACCATCCTTAGATCCCAGGGAAGAATCTGACTTGATCATGCTGGGTGATTCTTTTAATATGCTTTGAATTAAGTTTTGCTAGTATTGTATTGAGAATTTTTGCCTCTGTATTCATCAGGCACATTGACCTATAGTTTTCTTCTCTCTGAGTGTTCTTATCTAGCTTTAGTGTCAGGGTAATGCTGGCCTCATAAGAAAAGTTTAAGAGTGTTCTCAAATTTTTAAATTTTTGGAAGCACTTGACGTGGATTGGTATTAATTCTTTTTTAAATACTTGGTGGAAACCATGAGTGAGAAGCCCATCAGGTCCTGGTCTTTTCTTTGTTGGGAGATTTTAGATTATTGATCCAATTTGCTTAATCATTATTAGTCTGGTGAGATTTTTTTATTTCTCCATAATTTAGTCTTAGTAGGTTTTATGTTTCTAGGAATTTACCCATTCCTTCAAGGTTGTCAAATTTATTGCATATAATTGTTCATAGTATTCTCTTATGACCCTTTATATTTCTATGGTATCAACTGTAATATCTCTTCTTTCATTTGGAATTTTGTTTGTTTTAGTCTTCTTTCTTGTTTTTGGTAAGTTTAGCTAAAGGTTTGTCAATTTTGTTTATTTTTTTTTTCAAATAATCAACTCAGTTTTGTTATTTCTTTCTATTGTTTTCCTGTTAGCTATTTCACTTGAGGTATAAAGTTATTTTTTTTTAATCTGAGATGTTTCTTCTTCCCTGATACATGCATTCATTACTGAAAAGTTAGCTCTTAGAACATCTTTGGCTATATCCTGTAAGTTTTGGTATTTTGGGTTTCTATTATCATTTGTCTCAAGAGATTTTTAAATTTCCCTTTTAATTTTCTCTTCTATCCATTTGTTGCTCAATGTGTGTTATTTAATTGCCATGTATTTTTTAATTTTCCAGCTTTCCTCCTGTTGTAAAATCTGTGTTTCTAACAAGCTCCCAAGCTAGGCTGCTGCTATTGTTTCAGAGCTCACACTTTGAGAAACACTATTTTATAGGATGGTAGGTAAGTGGTGTTGCTGCTAAGGCTACAGATCTCGTGGGTTTGAATCCTGGATCTGCCACTTACTTTTCTTTTGACATTGTGCCTATATTTATTCACAGCAAGGTAGAGACAGTAAGAATTAACCATGTTATGGGGTTGTTGAGAATACTGAACAAGAAAATACTTGTAAGGCATTTAAAATAAATGCTGGCATATAGCAAGCACCCAATAAGTGCATCTTTCCTTATTGACAAGCTGTTTTATATTCAAATTTAGGCTTTAGAAGTTATTGTGCGAGGCTTAGTCATTCAGTTGTGTCAAACTCTTTGTGACCCCTTGAACTGTAGCCCCCTAGGCTCCTCTGTTCATGGGATTCTCCAGGCAAGAATACTGGAGTGGGTTACCAGGCCCTCCTCCAGGGAATCTTCCCAACCCAGGGATTGAACCCAGGTTTCCCACCTTGCAGGCAGATTCTTTACCAATTGAGCCGCCAAGGAAGCCCTTAAAAGTTATTACCTACTAAAAAAATTAGTGTGGACATATTCAAATTTATGCCATTTTCTTTTATGGTGTTCTAAAAATTTTTTCTCTGCTTTCTTTTTTGACCTCCCCTTGTTCTTGGTTTTCCTTTCAAATTATATAACACAGTTAAAACATATTCCAGATCAGTGCAGTATTTAGCTTGCTCTCATTGATCATTTCAAGAACAACCAAGTCCCACAGAAGTGTGATTGATCATCTACTTAAGGGACATTATCTAATTTGCCACTTTTACATTTTAGTATACTTCCTTATTGCATATGAAAGACTTCATTAGTTACTTTTTCTAAAAGGAACACAAGAACAAAAAGTTTTTTAAAAATAATTTTATAGGCTCAAAGTTTACTTGCTATTGCCTAAACGATGAAGTGTTGTCAAGAGGAAATGTCAGCAGAAGCAAAAACTGTTTACATAGTAGAAATGACTCTTAGAATTCTTACAACTGCAGAGAACATTTTATTTTGGCTGACAAGGCAATCAAATATTTTCCAAATGGCTGTACTCCTCACCCTGAGCATCGCCAATGCTGATCTTATCACCTACTTTATAATCATTTGCCCTCAATAATCTGGTTTCTGTTTAGATACATTTGTGCTACCCCTTTGCCTTGCTTTGTTTTTCAGAGGTTTTGCCCATGAAAGGCCCCATGTTAGTATAAATCACAAATGGAGCTTATTTAAAGTTCAGCCGCCTTGGCTGATCTTGAGGAATGTTGAAGCTGAAGCTCCAGTACTTTGGTCACCTGATGTAAAGAGGTGACTCATCGGAAAAGACTGAGGGCAGGAGGAGAAGCAGGTGACAGAAGATGAGATTGTCGGATGGCATCATCAACTCAGTGGACATGAGTTTCAGCAATCTATTGGAGACAGTAAAGGACAGGGAGGCCTGACGTGCTACAGTCCATGGAGTCACAAAGAGTTGAACATGTCTGAGCAACTGAGCAACAATGAAACTGATCTTAGCAGCCACTCACTCAGGTCAGCTCAGTCACTCAGTTCAGTCCAACTCTCTGTGATCCCATGGATTGCAGCACGTCAAGCCTCCCTGTCCAATGCCCAGAGCTTGCTCAAACTCATTTCCATTGAGTCAGTGATGCCATCCAACCATCTCATCCTCTGTCCTCCCCTTCTCTTCCTGCCCTCAGTCTTTCCCAGCATCAGGGTCTTTTCCAATGAGTCAATTCTTCCCATCCGGTGGCCAAAGTATTGGAGTTTCAGTTTCAGCATCAATCTTTTCAATGAATATTCAAGACTGATTTCCTTTAGGATTCCAACAAACTGTGGAAAATTCTTAAAGGGATGGGAATACTAGAGCACCTTACCTGCCTCCTATAAAATCTGTATGCAGGTCAAGAAGCAACAGTTATAACTGGACGTGGAAAAACAGACTGGTTCCAAATCAGGAAAGGCGTATGTCAAGACCATATATTGTCACCCTGTATTCCATGTAGAGTTCATCATGAGAAATGCTGGGCTGGATGAAGCACAAGCTGGAATCAAGATTGCTGGGAGAAATATCAATAACCTCAGATATGCAGATGACACCACCTTTATGGCAGAAAGGGAAGACCTGAAGAGCTGCTCGCTCTATCTCCTTATTTAACTTTTCAGATTATCTTTGTCGAAACTGCCCCTTTCTAACAAGTTGAATGCTGATGAATGCTTTGGCATTCGGCTCTCTGAAGGGAAACAGCAGTAAGAGCCAACACGGATTTGCAGAGCCAGTTTTGCCAGTGTAAGCTCTCCCACAATGACCAGTTGCAAGCTTCCAACCTGACATCAGTGGATGTGAAGGCAAGAAAAGATGTCAAGAACTGGCTCTTACCAGTGAGCTTGTGTGAGCTGACACCAACACACCACTGATCCTAACACACACGCACATTTCAATGCCATAGTCACAGCAGGGGAGCTAAATTCCATGAGTACAGTAGCACTTTGGGAGCACAAATTCCCCTCTGCCTTTGGTTATGCTGTGAATATTGCCAAAGATACCCACCCACGTGTGTATCCAGCAAACTCCCACTTAACCCCTAAGGTCCAGGAAAAATGTTAAGTCTTCATAGTTTTGCTACTTCTCCCTAAGAGAAAAGTTAAGTATCCCTTTTCTCTTTTTTAAAAACAACTTTATTGAAATATCTTCAATGCGTAACATGGCATATATTTAAGGTATACTTGGAGTTCTGACACATATATACAGTGTGGAGAGATCACCACAAGCTAGGTAACTCACCCGCCACCTACACAGAGTTTTCACTGTGTGTACGCGTGCGTGTGGTGACGGTGTTTAAAGTCTGTGCTCTTAGCGTGTTCCAAGTGTATGATGCAGCACTAGCTACCATCTCCACGCCGTGCATGAGGTCTCCAGAACTCACGCATCTTGCACACCTGAAACTTCGTACCCTGACACGTCTCCTAACTTCCTCCTCCCACACCCTGGCAACCTCCACCTTACTCTCTGCTTTTATGAATTTGATGATTTTAGATTTCACATATAAGTGAGATCGTGCAATATTTGCCTTTCTGTGTCTTGCTTAATTACTCCTTTTTCTGTGTTCACTTTGGTAGTGCTTTCATTTAACACTATTGCATTGCTTATTGTGAATGCATTTGTGTATGCCTAGCACAGTTCCTGGCACCTATAAATAATCAGTACATTTATATTGTACATCCAGAAAGATGCTCCAAGTAAACAGAAGTCCACGATTTAAAACAAACAACAAAATTTTCCAATGATAAAGTCAGGGGGAAGAGCTTACAACCTATTAAAAAATACATTATAACCCTTTGAAGGTAAAAATATTCAAGGAAGGGAATCAATCACATAGTGTTTTTATTTATGGAATATAATATTTAAATATTTTAAGTACATTCCTTAATTCTTATTACATTTCAAAAAAAAAAAAGCTAAAAATCTAAAATTCACAGAGGTAAAGTAACCTGCCCCCTAAATCAGCAACCCAATTATTAACAGAGTTAAGACTTTACATTTTTCTCATCTTCCTTTTCCACTAAAATATGCAGTCAGTTTACTCCATACCCAAATGTACTATAAGCTCCTACAGCAAGGGGCACTCAACAATCACAATAGATATTACTGACTTCACCAGCCCAGGCCTGGTGAAAAGGAATTCAGCAGTTAATTCATGTAAGTCTTTTAGTTCATTTTAGTCTTTCAAGTTTTGATAAACTAACATAGAAATATGACTTGAAAAGCATGTTAAAATTATAGTTCAGTTCAGTCGCTCAGTCGTGTCCGACTCTTTGCGACCCCATGAACTGCAGCACACCAGGCCTCCCTGTCCATCACCAACTCCCGGAGTCCACCCAAACCCATGACCATTGAGTCAGTGATGCCATCCAGCCATCTCATCCTATGTTGTCCCCTTCTCCTCCTGCCCCCAATCCATCCCAGCATCAGAGTCTTTTCCAATGAGTCAGCTCTTCGCATGAGGTGGCCAAAGTATTGGAGTTTCAGCTTCAACATCAGTCCTTCCAATGAACACCCAGGACTGATCTCCTTTAGGATGGACTGGTTGGATCTCCTTGCAGTCCAAGGGACTCTCAAGAGTCTTCTCCAACACCACAGTTCAAAAGCATCAATTCTTCAGTGCTCAGCTTTCTTTATAAAATTATAAAGTGTATAATTTTCCAATTTAGTGAGTGCTCAGTTGTGTCTGACTCTTGCAACCTCATGGACTTAGCTCCTCTGTCCATGGATTTTCTAGGCAAGAATACTGGAGTGTGCTGCCATTTCCTACTCTAAGGGATCTTCCCGACCCAGGGATCAAACCCACATCTCCTGTGTCTCCTGCATTGGCAGGCAGATTCTTTGCTGCTGTACCATGTGGGGCTACAATGCTAACTCAGTCCTTCATCACTGCGTATTGAGTGCCCACTATGAAATGGCATGTGTTATTATAACATATTTCTGCCTAATATACACCAGGCCTGTGCTGAACACTTTGCATATATCATCTCTTTACTCTTACAGACATTAAAGACAGGTACTATTATCATGTACGTTTTTTAGATAAGGCTTGGCAAGTTAAAATAACATGACCAAGGTCTTACAGCTGCAGTGTTTGTCTCAAGTCTGATGCCTGCACTCTTAACCACCATGAAAGGTTGCTTTCTTTCTGTTATAGAAATAAATCTATTGAAGACTCTTGGCATCAACAGCAACAAATACTCTTTTTGATATCAGGGATTTAAGAGTCAAAGAGCTAGTCCCTGACTTGAAAAGAGCTGAAGGTTTGCTCAGCAAGACAGATATTGGCATAAATATATTTAGATAAAGACACTTTTGTATTTATGCACGTTTCAGAAGTTCGTAAAAGATGGGACTTACTGGCAAATAAATCAGACAAATAAAGTAAGACTGGTAGCTCAAATGGTTGAGTTTTCCCACAATGTGGGAGACCTGGGTTTGATCTCTGGGTCAGGAAGATCCCCTGGAGAGGGAAATGACAACCCTCTCTAGTATTGTTGTCTGGAGAACCCCATGGACAGAGGAGCCAGGTGGGCTACAGTTCATGGGGTCACAGAGTCAGACATGACTGAGCAACTTTCACTTTCAAAGCAGAAAAGTAAGTGTCAAATTTGGTGGGCACCAAAGGATGAGCAAGAAGAAAGAATGGGAGGAAAGTGTTACAATGGAGGGAAAATACCACACTTGGAAGCAGGAATGCAAGGTAATAATGTGTCACATGTGCATGCTAAGTCGTGTCTGACTCTTTGTGACCCTACAGACTGTCACCCACCAGCTGCTTCTGTCCGTGGGGTTCTCCAGGCAGGAATACTGAAGGGGGTTCCCTTGCCCTCCTCCGGAGGATCTTCCCGACCAAGGGATCAGCCTCAATAATTAAGATCACTGTACATGGATATTTAGAGAATAAGATTAGGATAAAATGGGAGAGGGTCCTGAATGTAAGAGACAGGAAATTGGACCTTGTTCTTTAAACATTATATACAGAAGAGAGATTAGCTGAACCCAAAATGGTATTATAAGTATAATTTCTCTAGTATCAATTTGTCAGACAGATTGGTGAGGGAGGAGGTCTATAATTTGGATCTAAGTGCTGAAGGCTTCCTGGGTGGCTCAGTGGTAAAGAATCTGCCTTCAATGCAGGAGACACAGGAGATGTGGGTTCAGTGGATCTCTGGGTTTCGAAGGTCCCCTGGAGGAGGGCATGGCAACCACTACAGTGTTCTTGCCTAGAGAATTCCATGGCCAGAGGAGCCTGGTGGGCTGTAGTCCATGGCGTCGCAAAGAGTCCGACATGACTGAAGACAGGCACAATGAAGATTGGAGATGGAATTGTGGTGGGAAATGCAGTAAAAAAAAAATTATATATATATATAGTATGCTGTAAAAGTCATCAAGAGGGAAGACTCAAAATTATTTCCTAGGTTTAGACAAAGGAGCTCTAAAATTTGTAGCCCCAATATCTAGGCAGAAAATAAGAATGCATGGGAAAGATATACCAGTTTGTGACTATGCACAAGACCTTTATTTGAAGATACTCTAAGTGTGATATGGTAGAAAAACTTACAAGTAGAAACAACCAGTAGCCAGTCAGAAAATTATGAGGAAATGACATATAGGAGACTGTTCTAGACCTGTAGTGAGAGGCTTGTCCATCTAGAGTTAATAAAGTTTCAGTGGAGGAATATATCTTGACTCAATACAACTACAGGAAAGTAAGATTTAAATGTTTGGGTAAATTGACCTTGAGGAGGTGTGAAGGAAAGCGCTACCAATAAAGGGGAGATGAATGAACATCAGCAAGTGTCATGGATGCCAGGGTGAAAACAGGTGCCGAGGGTGCAACAGAGTCCAAGTGGGACAGGAACTGGACAAGACTCTTGTGTTCACAACTCACTAAAGGCTTCGTGGAGGGTCCTGATACCGTGAGACGTACAGACACTGCGTTGCTCTGAGTTAAGGACAGTGAAGAAATGAAGACAGGAAATAAAAATGTGCTTCAGAGTGAGCTAAGAGGGGAAGCAGCAGCCGGATGTGGGAAATGCTCACATCAAGATGGAGGAGGCTTGGATAGAGGAGAGGAAGAAGACCCAAGAGTGGACAGACAAAGGAAAGACAGAGGGAAAAACGTCCTTGAGTCGATGAAGTCCAAGGAACAGTTGAAGGAGCTGACAGTAGACTAGAAGACAACCCCTGTTTCCTTCCCTGGGGACTCCAGAGAAAGGAGGCAGAGAGAGGACCGTGCTGTGCAAGGGAGGGGAGGGGAGCGCTCCTCGGGAAAAATGTCTTTGATAATCTACTTGCATCCAGAGCCAGTCTGCCTGCCAAGTTGTCACAATCATTGTTTAATGGAAAGGCTTCCCCTAAAGGGAGCAGGTGTGGTTGGAACCAGTTCAAGTGTGAAGGAGCTGGCGCTTCCTTTGGCAGCCTCCCTCCTTTCTTCTCATCTTTTTTTCTACCTCATCCTGCAGGTGCCCAGTGGCCCCCCAACTGGGGAACTGCACCCAGGTCTGCTCCCTGGGGACAATTCTCAAGACTGTATTAATTAAAAATATAGGTCATTGTTCATTCCTGCCTATCAAGAGATTTTTTTTTTAAATACTAGATGACCTGGCAGCTGACATATTATTTCTTCCCCCGAGTATTGTTTCCACCAAAAGATCTTTTTCAAGACCTTTGTCCAAAGAAATGTGTAGAGGAGGGACTTCCCTGGTGGTTTAAGAATCCACCTTGCAATGCAAGGGACGCAGGCTGGATCCCTGGTCAGGGAACTAAGTTCCTGCATGCTGTGGAGCAACCAAGTCCACAAGTCTCCACCACTGAGCTCAGGCTCCACAGCTAGAGAGTCTGTGTGCCAGGACTCCAGGAGCTGGTGATGGACAGGGAGGCCTGGCGTGCTGCAGTCCATGGGGTCGCAGAGAGTCGGGCACGACTGAGTGACTGATGTGAACTGAACTAATCCTGACAATGGTCCCTTCAAAACTGTATTATCCAGACTATAGAGGGGTGGTTAAATAGAGGTAGACAGCAGGGGATAGTAATACAGACTTGTCTGATGCCACCAGTGTTGACTAAATAATAGCCAGTATTATTCACAATAATGAGTGTTATAAATTATTGCCATAAGTTTTTTTTTTTCCTCTGAAGTCTGCTTTATGAGAGAAAATGAATGGGAAATTTCAAGTGGGAACAGGGCTGGTTTTGATAGTTGGTATTCTCCAGAGAAACAAAAGCAATAGAATATAGAGATGGATAGATAAGTTGATTATTTATTTACTTCAGGTGGCTTAGCGGTAAAGAATTCACCTGCCAATCCAGGGATATGCAGGAGACACAGGTTTGATCCGTGGGTCAAGAAGATCCCTTGGAGGAGAAAATTGCAACCCACTCCAGTATTCTTGCCTGGAAAATTCCAAGGACAGAGGAACCAGGTGGGCTACAGTTTGGGGATGTCAAAAGAGTAGGAAGTGATTGAGTGGCTGAGCATACACACAGCTATTGGGTAGGGCTAGTACTCAGGCTGGAACTCTTACCACTGTTATGTGGTAGGAAGATCTTTTTAGAAACCTCTTTTTTACTCTTAAAACTTTTCAACAGAGTGGGTGAGGCTCTCTCCCATTGTTGAGGAAAATCTCCCTTATTTAAATTCAACTGATTATCTCTGTCAACCTCAGCTACAAAGTACCTTTCCAGCTATACCTAGCATTTGATTGAATAACAAGCCTAGTTGACATGTAAAACACATCACAGGAGGTAACTAACGACTTGTAGGAATAAGGATGCTGTGGGTACCGCTTTAAACTGATGGATACGTTGCGCTATTGCCATACCTTCCACATCTGCTTTGCACAAGTGATGCTTTAGGGAAACCAGGACAAGAGGTTTCTCCAGGGGTTGGTTTCTTCACTGGAGAAACATGAAGGATTTGAAAAATTCAGTAGAAGCAGGAAATAAAGTAAGTTATTTAAGAGAAATGACCAGACTCCAAGAATCCTCATGGGGGACTTTAATATTCATAGGAGGGTTTCAAGCTATTTTTATTTGAGCAGCTAAAAACACAATGACTCCACAATAATGGAAGATTTTAGGATACGCAGATAAATAACACAAGTTACACAGGAAGGAATGAATTTGATGAATGAAATAATGTTCTATCCATCTGTTATATTTAGTTCTTTTGTGTTGATTCTTTTCCTTTGCATATAAATTATTTCTTAAATTTAGGATGTAAAATTTATTAATTTTACAGCATTAATTGTCCTATTAATTTATTCAACTTGGCAGCCCTTAGTAAGATACATAGACTATTAAGAGGAGAAAAAGCTAATATTGATTGTGTGCTTGCTACAATGCCAAGGTTGGTTTTGTTCAGTTGCTAAGTCATGATCAACTCTTTGTGACCACATGGACTGCAGCACACCAGGCTTCCCTGTCCCTCACCATCTCCCAGAGTTGGCTCAGATTCATGTCCACTGAGTCAGTGATGCCATCCAACCATCTCATCCTCTGCCACCCTCTTCTTTTGCCTTCAGTTTTTCCTTCAAGCATCACGGTCTTTTCCTATGAGTCGGTTCTTCATATCAGGTGGCCAAAGTATCGGAGCTTCAACTTCAGAATCCATCCTTCCAAAGACTAGTCAGGGCTGACCTTTAGGATGGACTGGTTGGGTCTCCTTGCAGTCCAAGGGACTCTCAAGGGTGTTTCCAGCACCACAAGCCACAGCGTCAACTTCAGAATCTGCCCTCCCAAAGACTAGTCAAGGCTGACCTTTAGGATGGACTGGTTGGGTCTCCTCACAGTCCAAGGGACTCTCAAGAGTGTTTCCAGCACCACAGGCCAAAGCATCAACTTCAGCATCAGTCCTCCCAAAGACTAGTCAGGCCTGACCTTCAGGATGGACTGGTTGGTTCTCCTCACAGTCCAAGGGATTCTCAAGAGTGTTTCCAGCACCACAGGCCACAGCATCAACTTCAGAATCCGCCCTCCCAAAGACTAGTCGGGGCTGACCTTCAGGATGGACTGGTTGGGTCTCCTTGCAGTCCAAGGGACTCTCAAGAGTGTTTCCAGCACCACAGGCCACAGCATCAACTTCAGAATCAGTCCTCCCAAAGACTAGTTAGGGCTGACCTTTAGGATGGACTGGTTGGGTCTCCTTGCAGTCCAAGGGACTCTCAAGAGTGTCTTCGCACCACAGGCCACAGCATCTTACTAATTCTCTTACTCTCATTTCCCCCTCCAGAGAGCTCTTTCAAGTTAGATTAGATTATCAGGATTTTGCATATAAAGGCATGGGATTAAAGAAGTTAGATTTGAAACCTATGATAAATGGAAGATTTCAAAACAGATCTAGGTCTCAAAATAGGGCCTCCAAGTCCAGATGCTTGACCAATAGGCTACAGTGTGATTTCAAGCAGTGAGAACACTGATTCTGGAGGAGTTCCTGTGTGATCTTGTATGCTGCCAACTAGCCTTAGGGGAACCTGGGATGATCAGAAGCATGCTTTGGATTTAGAAAATTAAGCCAGGGACCCCACTTCAGCTTGATCAAACTCTACACTGATCAAGAATCTTTTGCTTTTCAGCACTTAAAAAACACATAAAAATATTGTTTTGGATGATTCACTCCATGTATCTTTTAGATAAATTAGTGACTGCAATTTTTCTTGAATTAACATTTACAACCTGAAGGACTCAATGTGGTTTTTAGATTGGCGATTAAGGTCCTGACAAAGTGCAGAGGACTCCCCATTTAAAACAAAGCCACTTGACTGACACTGCCAAAGACAGGTTAAAACGGCATAAATGCTTTCTGAATAGGAAGACTGGGGCAAACCAAACTCATTTTTAGACTTCATTTTATCTATAGAAGTCCAGCCACACATCAGATCCTATCCTTGCTGGGTTTCTTTATAAATGTAAGAAAGGAATATATAAGCCTCAGCTTCCACTATATTAGGTAGTACAATTCAAAAATCAAAACGTAAAGAGTCTCCAAGTGTTATCAAATCTATTAAGTCCAAAATAGTTCATTGATGACCAATTTCCAAGTGCTTAAATGATGCAAGTGCATCTTAGCTTATGTGAAAATCAATGCAAAAACATGAATCACCAGACAGTATGCAGGAGTCTTCCAAAGACAGCTTGTAATTAGCAAACGATTGATCCAAATAGACAGGACCCTGAAAGCTAGAGAGACCCAGCAGGTGAAAAGCCAGGGTCCCCGTCCTTCGTCATTACTCGTTGCTACTCCGCTTCCTCTCAGCGTTATATAAGGGGCTTCCATCCAGACTGGAATTGGCATTTCAGTTGGTCTGGGGGCAATAACTCAGCTCTGGCACCAAAGAGAAACTCGCACACTGTGAAAGGCACCACATTACGTGACTGGCATACGCTCCATTAGAAGACCAGCGCTGTTATCATGAATAGTTCCCCATACCTTTTTCCCACTACACTGTATTCTGGTGGCTCTTACATAAATCCAAGGGAAGACTGTAATTCACAGAATTACAGAATCTTGGAACCGAAAGGAAGCTAAGAGGTCACTCAGTCTGACCGCTTCATACGCGGAGGCGACGAGACAATTTGTCTAGGGCTACAGAGTGGTAGGTATGAGGCTAGGATCATGTCTCATTCCCATCGGTGCCTTTCCCACCACATCTTACAGACTGATAGCACAAGAGGTTTAACCTGGGAGTCTACATCTTTTATCTTAAAGTGGTTGATCTAACTATTAACAACACCATTTTCTAAAAAAAGATCTCATCTTTTTAGGAGGATGCTCTGGTCAGGCCTGGATTCCAGCCATCAAACTGACATGCATTTGTAGTTTGCAGACTAATAAAATTCCCATTTTCTTTGCTTCCATATTCAAATTGTTGTAGAGATTCTACCTGAGGCTGGCCATTCTACCGTTCACTAAGATCCAGTTTTCTTCATGGAAAATTGTGCTTCACTGTCTCTTTGAAGAGAGGCAAGGTCATGATTCCTCCCTGGCCCATGAGGGGGCTTGCTGATGGTAGGCAGAAGTGACAGGTGTCACAGTTGGGGCCAAATCCCTCAGTGGTTGTCGTGAGACTCTGTACCTTGCCTGTCCTCCTAATCCAGACCACACGCATCAAAGTAGATTGTCCGTCAGCCTGGTTCCTGTGAGACTCGAATGAGCAGAGCTGACCACCACTGGGCAAGTCCTGTGAACCACCAGGACTTGGGGGGCCATTTGTTACTGCAGAGTTTCCAAGCTTGTCCTGACTGAGGCGTGAACACTCGATCGTATCAGCCTTCTCCCGGGTTGTTACGGGATTTGAAAGAACATATAAACACGTTCACGGCTGAGCTAGACAGAAAACTATGGTGAACGACGCATGCTCGAGCAAGATAAGAGCTTGTTCCTTTTTTGCTCTATGTGCTTAGCTTGAAAGCACACTCAAACTTATTTATTCATCTAACAACTTTATTGCACACTTTCGGAGATCTGCCCAGACTACTGATAATGGTTCACCAGGATTGTCATGACGTCTATAACAAGGGTCATTAACATTTGATTTTTGCTTGTGAGTAGGATATTTCTTTAAAAGTCAGTTTAAGTAGTGTTGAGAGTAAAACTAATTGGGGGAGGGGGTCTGAATGTAGAGCCAGCGGTCCCCCGATAGTTACCTGAGAACAGGCGGGGATAATTCTCACTGAGCCGGTCAAGTGTTCCAGCGGGCGGGTCACAGCGGGAGTCAATGCGCTCCTCTGTTCTCTGTGTCAAGGGGTCCTGTCAGAGTCACCAGCATTTCTGAAGCGTGTGACTGAAGAGTGGCCTGAATTTAACACCCAAGGGGCCGGGGTGGGGTTCCCTTGTCACCTTGTTTCAGCCCACATCTTTCTGTGAGAAGCAGAAGGGGAAAGAACTGTCTCAAACTCCACTGCCTTAGTAGACAATAAGAATAGAAATCAAGCTAAACACCTCTGCCTCTGTCTCTCCCCCACCCTAGTAAGGGTATGCTTGGCTCCACAGGACAGATCCTGTCGTTGGGGACCAATACCAGGTGTCTAATGGGTGTGTGTTTATCACGTTTCTTTGGCTTCGAACCTATTAATCCCTGAGCCATTTATGAAGCAGTGGGCCCATCAGATCTCAGAGACCTGTGAACGGAAATCCTGGAGTTCCAGAACTTTTTCAGCAAAGCGGCAACTTCCAGGAAACAGAATCCTCTGGAGTGTAGCGCAGTGCGCACTCAATGTGCAGCCGCAGGCAGGCAGCAGGAACATCTTCTGGGAGTTTGTTAGCAATTCAAAGGCCCAGGTGGGGCTCTCCAGGCCTAGGAAGGCAGGATTCTTAGAGACGGTCCAGCGAGCTGTGTTTTTGACAAGATCTCCAGCCAAAGCTGGGAACTAACTTGTGGAGTGTTTAATCGGCCTCCACACATCGCTGTGCATTTCCTCTTCCATCTGGAGCCCAGGCAGTGAACATCTCCAGGACCAGCAGACACCAGTGCACAATATTCAGCTGCTTTGGTGCCTCTGTTTGATTAGACCCTGCTGATGGCAGCACTGACAGCGGCTTCGGCTTTGTGAGCTGAGGAGGGGCCAAGCAGTTGCTTTTTCTTAGGTAATTCCAAGATGAACGGGCTCGAGTGGCTCAGATTAGTGGCGATCCCCACCCTGCAGCCAGAGCGAGAGGGAACACACTGTCCTCTCTGTGGCCAAGGGGCTGGCTTCCCAGCCATCAGACTGCGCAGGAGAGACGCTGATCAACACAAGTCGCTGCCTGTTCCCAGATTGTCACCATTACCCAACCAGCGAGACGTTCCGTCCCGGTGCTCAAGCGAGGCTCTGCTGGCCTGCCTGGCTCACTCTGTGAGTGGGCAATGGCCGCCGCAGCGATTGCAGAGGGCGTCCTGCCCAAAAGGGAGCGGGCAGACAGGGGAAACCCTTGCCACCCGACTCCGGGAGAGATGTCAGTACCGTAAAACGGCTGTTGACAGAGAGCGAGGGTGAGAGGCGTCAGGATCTTCTCACGCATTCCACGGAGGCGAAGCTGGATCTTAAAGTACTTACTGTGTGTCCCGGGAGGTCCCAGTGAGGACCCCTGACCTGCTGGGGAGAGGGGCAGTGCAGGGAGAGATTTCCCTTGTTCCTTTCTTGCATTTCACGTTTAAACTGTCTGCATTTTTATTCTGTACTATCTGGAGCTAGTGTCAGTATGTATAAGTTGCAGGCAGCCTTTGAAAGGAAATAGGTAAATATAATGAATAGCTGTCTGCAGCAACAAAATACCTGGCCACGGAGTCTACTCCAAAATCTACCAGAGGCGGTGATCACAATTCAAGTGAATACCAGATCGGATCTCCCTCTCTTGAAGAAAAGAACATTAATATTTTTTACATGATCATTCTTTGAAGAGAACGCTGCTCATTTTAAAGCCCCTAGCAATAAGATAAAATAATATCTAAGAGTTCAAATATGCAAACGTGACCCTCCTAAAATACACAGCTCTGCCCGCTTTTGTTCAAATGGCTTAATTCTGTCCAACCCCATCATATGAGATTCCCAATGGCTGTACTATAAACAATAGCAAAAAAATGTTTTGCTACAGACTAGCAATGACAAAAGTCTGGTTTCCTCTCCAGCCTCTCAAAAAAAAAAAAAAAAAAAAGGTCCAGGCTGCCCATTATAACACCTGCTGCTCACAATGAAAACCCAAGCCAAGGAACTCATGCCCTTCCATCCAAATATCCAATCTACCCGCAGAGAATTCAAGCTGTCCAGCCACACACCAGCTGCTTGCTTAGTCACTGCAGAAGGCTCAGCTTCCATGCCTTTCTCTCTCCTAATGTTTTTTTTTCTCTCATTTTCCCTCTTTTCTGTCTCTTCCATGAAACAAGTCGTTAACACAGTCTCAGAATTCCCCATGAACTCCTGAACTGAAATTCATGGTATTTCCAGCAAAGATGATCAAATTTGATCCTTCCCTTTCACCCTCTGCTTCTGCACCAGGATGATACTAACCAAACATTTCTAAAGTGTGAGGCAGAAACAGCACGCTCCGCTCAGCACTTAGGGTCAGTCCTGTGTGTGCTGCAGTGCCCCCACACCTGAAATGTCTCTATTCGAGCCCTGAGCAAATGTGGTTCTTCCCACCTTTTATTTATTACTGCTCAGAGAAGCCCTCTTTGAGATTCTTACTTAAACCAACCTTGCTGTTGTTGTTCAGTCACCAAGTCATGTCCAAATCTTTGGACTGCAGCATGCCAGGAGTCCCAGTCCTTCACCATTTCCCAGAGTTTGCTCAAATTCATGTCCACTGAATAAGTGATGCCACTCAACCATCTCATCTTCTGTCGCCCTCTTCTCTTTCTGCCTTCAATATTTCCCAGCATCAGAATCTTTTCCAAGGAGTTGGCTCTTCTCATCAGGTGGCAAAAATATTGGAGATGCAGCTTTAGCATCAGTTCTTCCAAAGAGTATTCAGGGTTGATTTCCTTAAGATTGACTGGTTTGATCTCCTTGCTGTCCAAGCGACTCTCAAGAATATTCTCCAGCACCACAGTTTGAGGTGCTCAACCTTCTTTATGGTGCAGCTCTCACACCCACACATGACGACTGGAAAGACCATGGCCTTGACTAGATGGACCTTTGTCGGCGAGGTGATGTCTCTGCTTTTTAACAGACTGTCTAGGTTGGTCACAGCTCTCCTGCCAAGAGGCGAGTGTCATCTGATGTCATGGCTACTACGGTCACCGTCTGCGGAGAGTTTAGAGCCAAAAAGAGGGAACCTGTCACTGCTTCCACTTTTCCCCTTCGGGGATCACTGCCTTGTCATGGCGAAGGGGCTGGCATAACTTACTGAAGCTATGAGCCATGCTGTGCAGGGACACCCAAGACAACGGGTCACAGTGGAGAGTTATGACCAAATCTGACCCACTGGAGGAAGGGGTGGCAAACCACCCCATATACTTGCCATGAGAAGTATACTCCCCATAAACTGCATAAGAAAACAACCTTCCCTCACTCTAAATACATTCTCTCTTGGCTCTCCTTTTAACTGTTAGCAGCAAAACAAAGTAGTGAGTAAGTTAGTGGCAAATTTGAATGCTGACTCCAGTCTTTTAACCCTTCTCGGTTTCCATGACTTTCCCCTGTAGTCTCTTCCCACTTGGTCCTTGTCCCCTTTGGTCAGTGGAATGAGGAAGAAGTATGATCACAAATGCATGCTCAAGCCTCTGTTGGTATCAGTTTAAAAATATCCCATTGGCCAAAGCAAGTCACGTGTCCCACTCTACAGTCAAGAGAGGGGCTTCCCACGTGGCACTAGTGGTAAAGAATTTGCCTGTCAATGCAGGAGACACAAGAGACGTGGGTTCCATCCCTGGGTCAGGAAGATCTCATGGAGGAGGAAAGAGCAACCCACTCAGTACTCTTGCCTGGAGAACCCCATGGACCAAGGAACCTGGTGGGCTACAGTCCATAGGATTGCAAAGAGTTGGACGTGACTGAAGTGACTTAGCACGTGGTCAAGACAAGGGAAAGCAGGAAGAAATGCAAAATTCCTTGACGACAAAGGGCATAGAAACGGGAGGGACAAACAAAGGAAGCCGATAACTCAGCACATGACATTGGCCAGTTTCTACCAGTTGCCTGACCTCCTGGAACACTCTGTTGGGAAGGAATCCAAAGTTTCAGCTGGGCTCACGGAATGACAGCTCATGACTAACTGGGCACATCTCATCCTCAATGGTATATCTGACGATATAACAGAGAAGAAAAGGAGTTAAAATCAGATCAGAGGAATCAAGAAAATATTTGTCAATGGTCCTTTGTCAACAAGACTTTAGGAAACATCACTGGCCAGTAGCTTTGTCAGAAATCTAGTATCCTATGCCTCTTATTAATTTTCATGCTCACTTTTCTGAATCTGTGCTTTGGAGACCACTGGCTTTATTTGCTGTAGACAGATGTATTTGTTTCCTTCAGCTAAGAACCGAGACCACTGGGGAGGGCAGAGAGGAGGACCAGTGTGGGGCACTAAATGCTGAAGTTGGAATGAAAGTAGCTTAATTTTTTGCAAGGCTAACTCTGGAATTGGTTTTCAAAAAGTCCATTGTTTTTCTCCTTTAATCTGGGCTCATCAAAGGATTTCTCCTATGTGGGCTCCTCATTAAGGTTTGTTGATAATTTGCTTAAAAGCCTAAGAAAATGATGGCATCGAAGTGTTAGCTTATACCTTTTTTCCTAACGCACCATTATTTTAACACTCACATTAAATCTTATTCCCAAAATCATTTAAAAGTTTCAAATACCACCCACTTGTTTGTTTTCATTTAATAACTGTCTCACGGAAAATCTGTATAATTGGGGAATTCTGAGCTTCTGGTCTGGAGGAGCTTCTGATTCCCTCCTCACTGAGGTGGGTTTTGTATGAGCTGATGCTAGCAGTTCCTTCATATTTTAGTTTTCTGAGAAACTTGGACAAGTATTTGACCCAGTATAGTGGTATAGTTGCCATTACATAGGGAACGATCAGAAGGAGAAAATTAAACCAAGAAAGGTAACACATATGCACATAATTAAGTCTTCAAGAGATAACTGATAAGAACCTACTGCGTGGCACAGGAAGCTCTACTCAGTGCTCTGTAAAGACCTAAGTGGAAAAAGAATCTAAAGAAGAGTGGATATATGTATAACTAAATCACTTTGTTGTACACGTGAAACTAACACAGCATCGTAAATCAACTATACTCATGTATGTGTGTGTGTGTGTGTGTGTGTGTGTGTGTATACATATATATATATATATATACATATATATATATACATATACATATATACATATATATATATATATTTTTTTTTTTTTTAAAGAAAGGTACCACAAAGCTCAGAAACCACTGACATGGTCAAGGATGACTTCACCTCTTTTCCCCTCCAAACCTATTCTTCTCTTGTGTTCCTCATTTTGGTGAATGTGGTCACTCTCTGCCCAGGGACCCTAGGCATAACCCAAGAATGACTCAATGTCACTTCTTGCTCAGACCTCGATCCAGTCAGTCACCAGGTCGAGCCAGTTCTATTTTCCAGAGAAGTCTCATGCAGATCACGTCTCTTGCTCTCCCCTCCTACCCTCCAAGTTAAGACCACCCCACCTTTCATCACGTCACTGCCTAGGCTCCTATATAGTCTCCTGGTCCCCAGTCACACCCAGTTCTAGTGTGTTTTGCAAATAGCCAAAGTGATTTTCGAAACAACTCTTCTGATCATGTTTCATCCTCAGCTCTATTCTGAAGATGAAGACTGAATTCTAGGACTGGGTTCCCAAGATTCTATCCTGCCTCTTTGCTGGCCACTTTCTTCATGTAACTCAAAATGTTCCTGGTTCTCTGAACCCACCATGCTCTTTCCAGGACTTCGTTCACATTATTCCCTCTCCCCGGAATGCTTCTCACTTACCCATCACTTGGCTACCTCCCACCAAGTCCTGGCACAGGATCTGCGTTGTCCTGGAAGCTCCTCCTGGACTCCAGGAAGGCTTAGGTGACTGCTCCCTGCTCTCCTGCAGCTTCCCTGATGAGCTGGAGCTCTGACCACACTGGATCAACAATGAGTCTACCTGATGTGTGTGTACCTGTTAGACTGTACGCTCCAGCACAGAAGCATCTGTGTCTGGCTTGTTGACAGCTGTATCTAGTTTGGCTCGTGTTAGACATCCAATAAATATTTGTTGAATTTAACACACGTGGAAGGCTGTGCATCAGTTTGCCTCACAGGCTGAGAAAAAACCAAGAAGTTGACCATCAGGTCAAGAAGATGTTAGGGCACAATGTCTGGTACCAAAATGCCTGGGCTTGAACCCCATGTACACCACTTACTAGAGTGTGACCTTGAGTCAGTTACTTGGTTATCCCAAACCTCCTAAAGTGAGTATAATGATGCTTACTTAACAGTGTTGTTAGAGATCAGGCATCCTTATAAAGCACCCAGTAAGTACAGTGTCTAGGCTGGTAGATGTTAAATAATTGTCTTATTATTATCAGAAATAAAAGAGTCATTAGAACTGAATATGCATATTGAATATGCAAAAAGTGTGAAAATTTAGGAGACAGAAGGAAAGAGACTCAGTAAACTGGGTGGGTGGGGGATACAGGAGTGACAGTGTTGACGCAGCCCTCAATCTTGTGTCGAGCTTTGATACGCAGCTAGAGCTCTGTCTGGGCTTGTCCCACGTCTACTCTCAGATTCAGACACGTATGTGCGTATATCTGGAGAGTCTTTCCACTTCACTCTGGACTCTTTCAACTCCTGGCAAAAGTACAGCTCACATGGCTGAAGCTCTAAAATGAACTGATTGGTTCATGCAACTTATGATATAAGGATAACCCTGGCTTCAAGCAAAGCTGAATCCATGGCTTTAAAATGCAACCAAAACCCCAGTTATTTTATCTCACTCCAAACATGACTGCCAGAGGCTCTCCAAGGACACTTTTATCTACCTTTGTGTTCAACAGAGAAGTCATAGCTGCAAGCCAAAGTCTTTACACACACTCAATGGTCCCAGGAAAGGATCCATGGCTCAGACTCTCCCACTAACAGTTGATATTGGGATGCTTAACTGCCCTTTAGTCAATTCACCATGATCAAGAGATAGGATGTACTGATTTGCTTCAGCCAATCTAAATCCACCAGTGAAATTTAATTAGGGTTCAATGTCATCAAACTGAAAGGCTGAAAATAAGGCAGAGAAGGCTTCCAAAGCTCTTAGAAGTAGTGTTTTCGTTAAGAGAGGGAATGAACATCTACCAGAAAACAATGGTGCTTGAAGTCAGGAAGCATCCTTGGACAAGATCTCACCTCCCAGGAGGGAGAAACCAGACTTCTGAGCTTCTTCCGAGGACCACACCCAGGAGAAGGCAAGGGTGGAAAGTACGGATGGTGTCCTCTCGCAGGAATATCAGAAACTCTTCTGTGAAGGGTGGCACGATAACGGTACTAAGAAGAAAACCAAAGATCATCCAATTTGCCCTAAAAAGTTCAGTTAAGGACCCAGACCCAAAAGTCTGATTCTAAAATCATGTGGCCTTGCAGAGCCCCATAAATCAAAGTCCCATTTGAAACAGCCAACTTCACAGCCTCAAGAAAGCTTTTAAAACCATAGACCCCCAAAGTAAATGGATAGATTTGTCCAAGTAAAGTACATACAGAGTAAGTACAACTCTATTTCGTGTCTTCTAACCCATTGCATACCTGGAATCAAAGACAATAGTGGAATATTACACATCTGTAAGCCTCAAAGCTGTCTTTCCACTAAGAGTGTAACTCTCCTTTTTGGTAGCTTAGAAACTTCTATTATTTATTTTTAGGTACTTTGCACCAAGCTGCTTGCATCATGTCAATGTTTGCTGTGCTAACTTTGCATCTCAAAGTTATTCAACACGCTGAGATATGAGAAAACACATTTTTACCTTGGAGAAGCAGTATTTGGATTCCGCAGCATGTTCTAATGTGTTAAATGTCAAAAAGGTACTGGAAATACAAGAATTGGGACAGGCATTGCAGCTCTGTGGCCTGTGCATCTACAAGACGCGGGGACGTCAGGGCACAGCATTTGGGGGTCAGCCCATTGATTTCGAAGAGGAATGCAAACGGAGAGGTGAGAAAATGCAGCCGTGATTGTTTTTCAGGGCCTGCGGTTCACCCAGTACCAGCCATCAGCAAAGGAAGCTGGACGACACGCCGCTCCTGGTCTCCTTATCGCTCACGTCTACCCTGCAAAGTGGGAATGTTGCCTCAGTTCCGCAGGGGAAGGACCTGGCCGTCGGGCAGGTCACGGTATTGGCTACAAGGTGAACTGTGCCATTCCCAGGCTGGTGGCACAAGGAGACCCCGAAGCCCTTATTTCTGAGCCCGCTCTCCTTTCTAGACTTGGGTCAGCAGTGAGGCTTCTAGCGTCTGCCGGGTGGAAGGCCCCCTGTCTCTGGGTCTCCTCAGTGCTCCGAAGTTCAGACGGATGCTGTTGGAGCTTCTGTTCCGGTAATGCAACATGCTGCTCACAGATGGGCAGAGGGGCAAACCCACTCTCAGTCTGCCATTGAGGAAGCAACGGTGACTCGGAGAATGCGTGTAGCCGCAACTGTGCCTCTCAGTCAATACTTCACACACACACGGGAACGGCTGTGCATTACATCGAGGAAGGAGAGGGAACAAAGTTGAAAATGAACTTTTAAAGCCCTTCTTTGTTTAGAAGTTATATTAGCCTGGTTTTTGCGTTTCTACTTAGGAGTAAGGGATGCTTGTATTTCAGTGTCTCCAAAGAGAAAAGAATGGAGCACTATTTCTTTCTGATGATAATAATAGGTGCTATTAGCCTATTATAGCTGAAATAAATTGTTGCATTACAATTGCCTTATAATTTAATAATACTGTAATATAATAAATATCATTATAACAAATAAAGCCATACTTTGCATCTGGATGCCCATGTATGACCACATACAGACATGAGGCGTCAGCGCATGGGTTTGTTTTCCCATTTACAATCACAAAGTTGACAGGTAATCTTCTAGACTGGGATCTGTGAACTGAAGCCCACAGGCCGAATTCAGCTAGCTATGTTTTTAGAGTTTTATTAGAATACAGCTTTATCTGTGTATTTTTGTAGTCTGTGGAGGCTTTCAAGTTACAAGGGTAGAGTTGGGTAGCTGTGACAAAGGCTCTGTGGTCTGTTGTTCAGTCGCTAGTCTTGTCTACTCTTTGTGAACCCATGGACTGAAGCACGCCAGGTTCCAGAGCTAGAAATATTTAGCTGATCCTTTCCAAAAAAGGTGGCCAGACTCTGATCTAGATTATGTGACAGTGTTTATTTACTTATTTTTATTTTGACAGGTATGCCTGGCAATAATTAGCCTAGCCTATCAATATAAAAATGATAAAATTATCCTACATCCATTATATTGCCACCTTTGCATCCTTTATTAGCTCTGTAATGAATAATAAGACATTTGTTGTTTGGTCGCTAAGTCATGTCCGACTCTTGCAAACCCATGGACTGTCCCTTCCCAGGCTCCTCCGTCCGTGGGAGACAAGGACACTGGATACCTTCTCCAAGGGATCTTCCTGACCCAAGGATAGAACCCACATCTCCCACATTGGCAGGCAGGTTCTTTACCACTGAGCCACCAGGGAAGCCCGTAATTAGGCATCCCAATAGAAAAAATATTGCTCATTATTAGAAGAAACCTGGTTTTCCTCCACTCGGACCTCTTAGAGCCTTGATTCAGTGTCACTGACATTTATGAAACACCTACTCTGGTCCAAACACAGCGAGCCTTACTCAGATTCTAATGCTCCTTGGTGAAGAGGAGGCCAGTGATGTCTAGTGCTGGTGACTCCTCAAGGGACTTTGAACAAAACACAGGTCTATTAGGTGAGTCGATCAATACATAGTTCCTCTCTTTTGCTACCCGGCTTGATTAGGAGCACAAACGCAGAGCGCCATCTGACATCTGATGATGATCAGTCTGCCCTCCCCAGGCCACTGCCGCATCCCTTTGATATTCCAAAAGTACGTTGTCACCTTACAGCAACACGGAATAATTTTAACTCCCCTTTCACAAAGACTCCAATTATAAACCAATTCCTTTCAGATTAAGTACACTTTGATAGCAATTCCCTTATACCAAAATATATAGTCCAAGATAATGGGCTGTGAGTATAGTTTCAATGCTAATAAGAGGCAGTTTAACAGCCTAGAGAAGTTCATTCTGACTACATTTTCATTGCCGTGATAAACAGCATATAATGCCCCTCAATTATAGCTTTAATGTAAAAAAATTGAAGTTACAAGACAATTTATCCCAACTAAATTGTGATTTTGCTTCTGAGATGTTGCCCTTTTTATAAATAAAAAATCCACTTAGCCATTCCATTGTTCTCAGGTTGGGTTTTGACAGACAGATTGATTATAGGAAAAAAAGAATTACAGATGAATCAATGATACCACTATAAGGAAATTAGTGGGAGTTTGGTCAGGTCACCACGGTTGAAATACAACTCTCCCCTTTACTCTCGAAGCACACTGGAAAATAGCATGCTATTGATGACTGTGACCTTAAATGGAATCAAGAATTCCAGCCTACTATGTGCAACAAAACAAAGGGACACTTTAGGGAAATTTTTGAATTGCAGGAAAATGTTCATTTTTTTGGACTTTTTTGGAGTACACACACACACACACACACACACACACACATATACATATGTGCATCTCTCACCAGCATATAGGTCTACTAATTTTCACCCACAGACCAATGAAACCATCAGCCAGATCAGGTAACAGAAAGTTTGTTGTTGCTCAGTTGCTAAGTTGTGTCGACTCTTTGCAACCCCACAGATTGCAGCATGTCAGGCTTCCATATCTATCACTATCTCCCGGAGCTTGCTCAAACTCATGTCCATGGAGTTGGTGATGCCATCCAACCATCTCATTCTCTGTCATCCCCTTCTCCTCCTGCCCTCAATCTTTCCCGGCATCAGGGTCTTTTCCAATGAGTAAACTCTTCACATCAGGTGGTCAAAGTATTGGAGTTTCAGCTTCAGCATCAGTCCTTCCAGTAAATATTCAGGACTGATCTCCTTTAGGATGGACTGGTTGGATCTCCTTGCTATCCAAGAGACTCTCAAGAGTCTTCTCCAACACCACAGTTCAAAAGCATCAATTCTTCAGTGCTCAGCCTTCTTTACTACCCAACTCTCAAATCTGTACCTGACCACTGGAAAGACCATAGCCTTGACTATATACAGACTTTTGTTGGCAAAGTGATGTCTCTGTTAGTGGCACTGAAAAGCCGCTGATGACCTCTTCTAAAGGGTAACCACTATTTAGACTTCTGAAAGTCTCAGTGAACTTTGTTCAGAGTTTGTATAAAACTAACCAAATCGTCGTGACTGGCTTTAGCCACTTACCATTATGTGTACAAGAGCCATTCAGATTGGTGTGTGTGTGTGTGTGTGTGTGTGAGAGAGAGAGTGTGTGTGTGTGTGTGTGTGTGTGAGAGAGTGTGTGTGTGTGAGTGTGTGTGTGTGAGTGTGTGTGTGAGAGTGTGTGTGTGTGTGTGTGAGAGTGTGTGTGTGAGAGTGTGTGTGTGTGAGTGTGTGTGTGAGTGTGTGTGTGTGTGTGAGTGTGTGTGTGTGTGTGTGTGTGAGAGTGTGTGTGTGTTCATTCTATAGGATGTGTCTACATGTTTCTTCCAGAGATTAACCTTTTTAACATTTTTAATAATCATGGGCTTATTTATAGTTAGGCAAAAGAACACAACAAGAACTTCAAACCTATGATTTCAAGGAAGCTTCTAACAAAACCAACTTGAAGAAGACAGTGGCAATCCTGTACATGAAATCTTCATGACAACTTTACTGGTAATAGTAAAATACTGAAAACAGCTTGTCTTAGGCCACTGGGGATGATCATCCACATGACCTCAACTAAGGCAAAGATGCCACCTCCAAATACTATTACATAGGAGGTTAAGGTTTCGACATATGATTTTTGGAGGACATAAACATTCAGTATATAACACAACTTAAATATCCTTAGATGAGAAATAGTTGAACAAACTCTGGCATATACGTGCAACGGAATCTTATTCAGTGATAAAAAGAACTGAGTGGTACATACAACAATCTGGATGAACTTAAAGGTCATTATTCTTACTATTAATAGTGAAATGTGTTACTCATAAAAGGTTGCATATTATATAAATTCATCTGTGTAACATTCTCAAAACCATGGAGCGGAACAGATTAGTGGTTTTCAGAGGACAAGGCTTGGGGGAGGGTATTGGTAGGACTGGGGTGAGTACAAAGAAGTAACCATTGTTTGTCTCAATTTCAAACTTAACTAAGTGCCCACGATTCATGTGGAAACCTTACCCCGTATTCTGGTCCTCGTACTGACTATGTGATCGATTCTCTTTTTCTCAAATGTTTTTGGAGCAGAGTTGGTTCACAGTGCTGTGGGGCTGTCAGGTGTGCAGCCAGGTGAGTCGGTTAGACAGACGCATGCACTGAGAGGGTCAAGCTGGGTTTAGAAAAGGCAGAGGAACCAGAGGTCAGATTGCCAGCATCCGTTAGATTACGGAAAAAGCAAGAGAGTTCCAGAAAAACATCTTCTGCTTTACTGACTATGCCAAAGCCTTTGACTGTGTGGGTCACTACAAACTGTGGAAAATTCTTCAAGAGACGGGAATACCAGACCACCTGACCTGCCTCTTGAGAAACCTGTATGCTGCTCAGGAACCAGCAGTTGGAACTGGACATGGAACAACAGACTGGTTCCAAATAGGAAAAGGAGTCCGTCAAGGCTGTATATTGTCACTCTGCTTATTTAACTTATATGCAGAGTACATCATGAGAAACGCTGGGCTGGAAGAAGCACAACCTGGAATCAAGATTGCCAGGAGAAATATCAATAACCTAAGATATGCAGATGATCCCACCCTTATGGCAGAAAGTGAAGAGGAACTAAAGAGCCTCTTGATGAAAGTGAAAGAAGAGAGTGAAAAAGCTGGATTAAAACTCAACATTCAGAAAACTAAGATAATGGCATCTGGTCCCATCACTTCATGGGAAATAGATGGGGAAACAGTGGAAACAGTGACAGACTGTAATTTGGGGGGGGGGTCTCCAAAATCCCTGCAGATGGTGATTGCAACCATGATATGAAAAGACAATTGCTCCTTGGAAGAAAAGCTATCACCAACCTAGACAGCATATTAAAAGCAGAGACATTACTTTGCCAACAAAGGTCCATTCAGTCAAAGCTATGGTTTTTCCAGTGGTCATGTATGGATATGAGAGTTGGACTACAAAGAAAGCTGAATGCTGAAGAATTGATCCTTTTGAACTGTGGTGTTGGAGAAGACTCTTGAGAGTCCCCTGGACTGCAAGGAGATCCGATCAGTCCTGGGTGTGCATTGAAAGGACTGATGCTGAAGATGAAACTTCAGTACTTTGGCTACCTGATGCAAATAACTGACTCATTGGAAAAGACCCTGATGCTGGGAAGGATTGGGGGCAGGAGGAGAAGGGGTTGACAGAGGATGAGATGGTTGGATGGCATCACCGACTCAATGGACATGAGTTTGAGCAGACTCCTGGAGTTGGTGATGGATGGGGAGGCCTGACGTGCTGTAGTCCATGGGGTCACAAAGAGTCGGACACGACTGAGCGACTGAACTGAACTGAACTGGACACAGACATCCACTCTTTTCAAGGTTCTTTCCCTATGTAGATTGTTACAGAGTACTGAGTAGAGTTCCCTGTGCCACACCACAGGTTCTTCTTAGTCACCTATTTGATACATAGCAGAGTGTGTATGTCAGTCCCAAACTATCAATTTCTCCTTCTCCTGCCTTTCCCCTCAGTGACCATATGCTTGTTTTCTACTTCTGGGACTTTTCCTATTTTGTAAATAAGTTCATTTGTGCTGTTTTTATTTTTTAGATTCCACATGTAGATGGTTTCATACAATATTTGTGTCTCTGTCTGACTTACTTCACTAAGTATAACAATATAGCTTTCACTTCTTTTGATCATCAAAATCCTTTCCACTCTGCCCTTTAGAACTCGCTGTTGGATACCATTAAATTCTGAAAATCTTCAGTCTCTTCTCATTTATCTTATGTTTCAAGCTGAAACCAGGTTCTCTTGGGAACACCATTTCCCCCGCACCCTTCTCTTGCATACCACCAGGCTGGCTGAGAGGTGATCATCATCTTTAATTCTCTTAACACATAAAATCCTTCCCCCGCACCTCCTTGCTCTCTCCGGCTCTGACCCCTTCGTCACCAGATGACAATCTCCAAGCCCCATTTTCTGATTTTCTTGAACTCTTCCCCACATTATTTCAGCATCCCCTCTTGCAGTTGCCTATGTCTTAGACTTGTAGTTAGCGGAGTCTAGGACCTCATCTCAATTCACCTCTCTCTGTAACCATCTTCAGTCTTTCTTGTTTGCATCCTCTAACACTCCAGCTCAACAAGGGCCTCTACCATCTGTAGATCCTATCTTTGAAACTGCCTCTTAACTCTTTACACCCTCACTTCACTTTTTAAAAATTTATTTTATTGAAGCATTTGTTGTTCAGTTGCTCAGTTGTGTTCAATTCTTTGTGACTCCTTGAACTGCAGCACGCCGGGCTTCCCTGTTCTTCATTATCTCCTGGAGTTTACTCAGACTCATGTCCACCGAGGTGATGATGCCAGTGAAGCACAGTTGAAGTGTAACTGAAGCATAGTGATTTTCAATGTTGTGATAATTTCTGCTCTACAGCAAAGTGATTCTGTTACACACACATATACATCCTTTTCAACATTCTTTTCCGTTACGGCTTATCAGAGGGTATTGACTAGGACTTGGTTGTTTATCCATTATCCACATAGTAATCCGCGTCTTCTGCCCTCCTCGGGCCACCTTGACAGGCACACACCCCTCCTTGGTGTCTGGCCCTCTGCTCACCTCGTGTCCAGGTAAAACCCCGCAGCCGGTCGTTACCGTCACTGCTTGGCAGAAGCTCTTTCCTCTGCTCTCTCCCCCACCCCCACCCCCACCCCTTTGGCTTATTCCCTTGGAAAATGCAACTCAGGTCAAATCCAACTCTTGGCTTATCCTCACCTGCCCTCGTGGAACTAAATGAAGCTGGAATTAAGCACAGGACCGCTGACTCGCCTCGCTTTCAATCCCTGTTCCCTCTCCACGGAGAACGTTTACAGCGGCTGGACCATCTTCCCCAGTCCGCTCACTCTCCGCCTTTCCTAGGTGACTGTTTTGTACCTCTTCCCCTCTCCTCAAGTACTGAACCGTTCCTCCCTTGTCCTCACCCTCATTTTCTGAGGAAATGGAATCAGATGAGAAGCTCTGCGAGTTCTCATCCCTGCACCGTCAGCTCCCCGCGCCTCATCAGACGCCACTGCCTTCTCCTCTGCAGCAGCATCCCCTTTGCCAGCAGAGGCCAGTCCCTGCCCTTGGGCACTTGATTGCATCCTCTTCTGCCTCCAAAAAACCACTCTAGTGGTTTTTTTCTCTCCTAAAGCATTACCTCCCATCTCTTGGACTTCATTCATCGGCATGAAAATGTCTGAAAGGAAACCGTCCCAACGGGTACCGGGTCCCTCCCTTTTTCTTAGAGGGAACAAGTGTCTGCACTCACAGCCCTCATTTTTCCCCCTCTCATTCTCTTCCGATCTCTAGACAAGTTTCATTCTCAGCCCTTGGTGAAAAGAAAATCCTCGTCAAGGTCCTGAGTGGCCTTCCCGTTGGAAATCTAATGGTCAAAGCCCGGTGTTTCTTTGCCCTTGTTCCCCTCGCTCCCTGCCTTCTTCCCAGGTGCGTCCTTCCCTTGATGGCTGAGACCTTCGCTCCACCTGCTGCTCACTTCCTCTCCATCTCCTGTAGTGGGCCCTCCCCATCCTCCCCTCCTGGGAAAGTTGGCATGCCCCTGCTTCAAGCTCAGCCCTGGAGGACTTCTTTCACCCCAAGCCCTCACATCTGTGGAGGCTCTGATAACTAACCCCAGCCAAGCCTCTGCTCTGAAATCCAGGCTCACTATAGCCGAGGGCTCATCTCAGATTGCTACCTGAAGAGCTAACAACCATCTCAAATTCAACTTGTTGAAAACTATGTCCCCTCTAAAAATCTACGGCCCCCAGTCTTCTGCTTGCTAAACACAAAATCTTGGAGTTACATCTGAATTTTCCTCTCTCTGCTGTATCTCTGATCCACCAGAAAATCTTGTGGACCCCACCTGTGGGCTCCAGCTGGGTACTGGGTATAGCCTTACCACCTTCACACCAGCCATCTGGCCTGGATTACCAGGATGGTCTCCGGATCAGCCTACCTGCGTTCGCTCTTGTCCCCCACAGTCTATCCCCAGTCAAGCCACGAGAGCGACGCCAGCAGGAAAGAGGAGCCTGCGTGTACACCCCCTTCTCAACGCCCCCAGTGCTTTTGGTCTCACCTGGATGAAAAGCTGACGTCCTGTGTCCACGTACTCTGCCTCTGGCCACGTCTGTCTGCCTTTCCAGTTGCCTCCCTGACCGCCTCTCCTGCTGAGACCCCTCCCACCATTACCGGCTCACTCCAGTCTGTCCACACTGGCTTCCTCTGGCTCCTGCCTTAGGACTCTTGGAAAAGCTGCATCCTTTGCCTGGAATGCTCGTCCTCTAGATAACAGCTGACTGCCTTGCCTCCTTCCGATCTTTTCTCACCTGTCTCCTTCTCCTTGAAGCCTTTCCTGGCTGCCTTATTTAAGCGGCAATTGAGTCCTGCCACATGTGGGGCCCTCCTTACCTGAGTGTTTAGTTTTCTGCTCTGCGCTTTTCACCCCATGTGCTATACCTTTATGGTTTATTTTCTGCCATAAAGGCAGGACGTTTGTCTCTTTCCCCAACCCTCCATCTACTGATAAATTTCTAGACCCTCAGAGAATGTTGTGGCTGTGATATTCATATTAATATTTAGTAGGAAGACAGTATTTTCCAGAACCTCTGACAGTTAGATCAGAGTCATGTGACTGATTTATGGTTAATGGAATGTGAGCAGAAGGGCTGTAAGCCACCTCTAGGGCTGGTCCATTAAACCCTTCATGGGTGATCTCTTCCTGTTCAGCAAACATGGAGGCCATTTGTTACAGATGGCAGCACCTGGATACAGAAGAAGCCTGGGTCCCAGGAGGGCCCGCACTGGAGTGTGACCCAAGCAAGAAATAAACCCTTGCACCAAACTACGATAACTTAGGATTGTTAAAGGAATTGACATACCATACATCACTCAATAAATATTTGCCAATTAGGAAATTTAAAATTGCATATTGTTATTAATCAAACTCTCCTTAAAAGACATAACACTGTTCCCTAACATAGCAAACAAGATACACTGAGCACAGTTTAACCACTAACATGAAAGATTGCTCTACACTCTGCAGCCACGACTGCAGAGACTGGTCTAACCCGGGCCGGCACACACTGCTGTGCGCCCTTTGTACGTGTCGAGACCCAGTCTTACCCTCCCGGCTTCTTTTCCTCGCCTCCATTTTTCTGACCTTACTTTTTCTGTTCACTATTGCATTGACTTCTTGGTGTTTCATTGTTGATCCTCATGTCTAATCTTAGACATAAGAATCCCCACTTCTACCATTTTTGTTTTACCCCTCTCATTATCCCCTTACTTTTCGTGGTATTATTTTTGTTGTTTTTCAGCTAACAGTGGCAAGGCTTGAGATCTTTTTAGCTGTCACCATTGAAATAAGAGCATTTTCTAGTTTGTAAACTATCTATTATACATTATTTTCTTTGTGGGTTCTTGACTTGGCTCAAGTCTTGCCATGAATACTCAAATAAATACTCACAATAAAAAGCCTTTTCAAATTCTTTTGAAATTTGAATCTGTCAGACATACAATCACCAAATAAAGGCAATAGGATAATACAAATAAATTTTGGATAATGTTTTTCCCCTACATTTTCTGTGGATTCACTTTACCTAGTTTTGCTGTCTATAAGAATTGCTTATGTATATATATATATATATATTTTTTTTCCCCCAAATATACTGGTGAACTAAAATAATCCTCTGAAGACTAGAGGAAATGGTATCCCTTGTGGTAACACTTGAGATTATTTTCAAACACAACCTTTTTACAACAGTTTTAATCTAATCAAAAGGTAGTTATAGCCTGGAATTAAAATATGCAGGAAGTAGATTTCTTAATGGTTTATTTCAATGGGATGTGAAGTTAGAATTGTTAAGAAATGCAGAGTGCTAATTAACCAGAGTTAGAGAGCTGAGGATGAAATGAAATATCCTGACATGAACTGTTGATCAGCTTTCCCCAAATGCACAGAGCCCAGTTGTCTGGTTGCGACAAAGCTGTGCGGTACGGCCCTTCTGACTCCCCGGGGGCGGTGCATTTAGTTATCCCACGAGCCAGCAGGGGGAGACACAGGATGCCCCTTGTAACTCACCCAAGGTCTGCCTTCTGCACCCGGAGACCTCACCAGGCCTTTCTTTGTCCCTCACAAGGAGAACAAGCTGGTCCAGTCTGACGAGACTCAGCCCTCTTGGCATTTTTGGTTTCTTTAGTTACGATTTTGCATCCAAGTGACTCATTAGAAGGAGGACTTGTGTGTATTTGTTGTTTTTGCAGATAGGAGATTATATCAGTTTTTTAAATTTAAGTTTTGGCTTGTGCTTCCAAAGCATGAATAAATCTGATTGAAATTCAGCCATTAATAAATTAAGCTTTACTCTACCACTTAAATCTTACCTCCAATAATCTTAGACCAATAGTCAATTTTATAGGGACTAACAAAAGTAATTTTAATAGAGATGATGACAAACTATTGAAATTTTAAACTGTTTTGGCAGGTTAGAATGGCCAAGCTTTGTGTCTGATCTCCTAGGAACCAGATAACTTTGCTTCTATCTATCAGTTCAGGTCTACGCATACCTGGGGTAGGAAGACGTCCCCAAAAAAGAAGATAAATACCAGTTCCTAAAGTAAATGCTGGGGATAAAGGAAGGTCATGGCACTTGCCCTTTGGATAGAAAGACGTTGAACAGATAATTTCTGGACAGTGTGATCTGTGCAATGCAAAAATAAATAAATAAATACACGTGGATGAGGAACTGAAGTAGCTTAGAGGAAGGAGGAATTCACTTCAAGTAGAGTAAGACCTGGGGCCAGCTTCTTAAAGAGAAACAGTGCCTGAGCATGGTTGTAAAGAATAACTAGAAGAAAGAGAGCTGATTTTGGTCAAAAGAGAATAGAATGTGAGACATGTGAAAGATAACAATCTGTTTGAGCAATTCCTCTCTGTTCATGTTCCTGGGAGTAATATGATAGTGGACCACACAAGATAAAGCTGAGGAGGCAGGTGTGGGCCGCAGTGGGCAATCCTGGACAAGGGAGCAGGCTCCAGGGTGAACGAGGAGGGCAAGGCTCCTAGCTGATCAATGACGTTAAAAATCAGATGGTTACTCAGGCTCTGCTAGCCTGCTGACAAAAGCTGTATGTCATAAAGAAGACTGAAAGAATAAGGAAATAGAGGCTAAAACTGAGCACCCGGAAGGGTCTTAACCCATGCCTCGATCTTTTAGGAAGGTCATCTTCATTACATTAGCAGAAGAATAGTAGATATGAGTGGCTGGGTATCACAGGTTCTCAAAAGTCAAGTGCTATATTCAAAGATAATTTCAACTTCAGATTTATCTTGATTTGCAGCAATTTTTTCCTTCTTTAGGCTTTAATTTTAAAGATGAAATATTGGTTTATGAAAGGGTCTCAGAAGAGTCCCTTAACAAGCATACCTCGAGTTCTTAGATAACAATAAAGGTAAAACAACTTAGAGCAAATACCTATTTTGCTTTTCCCACTTGATAGGCTTGATTAATAATTTCTATCTAATCTTCTAGTAATTTTATAGAACACTGGGTAGAGATGATGACTTTGGAGAGCTAAATTCCTACTTGTGCTTTGTTAAAAAGTATGCGTGTTATTGCCTTTTAATAAGTTATTTGACAAAAGTAAAGATGGAGTGTGCCAAAGTTCCCAGCCAAATCTAACAGCCTTTTCTCCAAGGAAAATGAAACCCTTCAAAGTTTACACAAGACCTAATTATGAGTTTGCAAGCATTTCAGGGGATTGAAAATATATGGTCTTGGGTGTCAAGACTGAGAAGTAAATATGTTATTTTCAGCCCAGAAAGCAGAGGTTAATACTTCTCAGTTACAAGACAGAGTGCTTTTGACAGATCTGTGTGAAAAGACAGAAGACATAGAAAAGACACAAAGATGTAAAAAGAAAAGGAGTGAAGGAAAGAAGAGAAAGAAGCAAGAAAACAATGTTGACTTTCTTTGACGCCCATCCAGAAAAAGCCGTTTACCAGCAGTAGCCGCGCTCAGCGAGAAAGGACGGACTGTACAAACTGTCGGGCTCACATTCAGATTTCGGCTCCTTTACCTCCTGGCAGCTTGACCCTGGCCGCTGCTGAGGGTTGCCCCCACCTAACATCTTTGAACCTGCTCCGAGACGGTGCAGTCACAGGTGCCCCAACCACACAGGCTTGAGGAGATGCTTAAATGAGATAATGCTCTAGACGTTGAGGAACAATATCTCAAGGATGTTGATCCACAAATGTCACCAGCCCTAATGTAGAGCTGTAAAGATTATCCAACTGAGAGGAACTCAAATGCATGATAAATTCTGCAAATTCTTCGGTCTTTAGGCTAGAGATCCAGCCTCAAAATTGAGTCTTCAAAACTGAGGAAGCGCTACAGTGTCATGATGAAACCAGCAGTGAAGAATCCCTCATAAAGCTTACAGTCTAGAAGAGAAATAAGTTAATAATGATAAGAACACAAAGAAGGCTCTACAGTAGGAAGCACAGGGCATGATGGGTCAAATAACAGGCAGACCCAGTCTTCTCTGTATGAGATGTCAAAACAGGCATCCAGGGAGGACTGGTCCAGGGGAAAGTAAGACGCAGAGAGGAAGACAGGGCAGACGGGGAGCTCACCTGGGGAAGGGAAGACGGGCTGGTGAGCTTCCGACCAAAGGGAGTGCTGAGCGGCTGGACTATGGAGACCGAGTGTCTTCCGGCCTTTGAATCTCAAGAAAGTAAGGACCAAGCCACTCTAGTTTTCTTTTCATGTGATGCTTTTTATCCTATTTACCGAGTAACCTTCAACAATAACAACAATAATAAAGCAGTACAGTGATGGACAGGGAGGCCTGGCGTGCTGCAGTTCATGGGGTCGCAAAGAGTCAGACACGACTGAGCAACTGAACTGAACTGAACCAATAAGACAGTCCTCCTCTTGTAAGTGGAGGACTCTTAACCCCTTTTCACACTTACTAATTACTGCCTAGTTAGAAAAGATGCAGAAATTGTCTAATGAGATAATTCTAGAATATGAACCAACTCTACATGTTAAGCCAAACACTCAAAAGACAAAAAAGAAAAAAAAAAGAAAACCCTAGTAGTGTTAATGTATTCAAACCGTGTGGCTGAAAGTTGAGTGATTTCCTGGCTCAGAGCAAAGACCACCTTTCTGTGTCTCACCCTCTGATCACTTTTCACAGACTCTCTGCAGCTCATCCTGTATGTGGCGAAGGGGGAAGGGCCCAGCCCTCCCTTTTCTACAGACTAGAGCTCCCTGGAAATGCAGAAACCGGCCAGCCTCCACAGGAAGACCAGCAAGAGCCATCAGCAGCGAAAAGAAATCCCAAACGCTGCTCTCACATTCAAGCAGTCTCTTTGGAGTCTTTTGCCCCGGCCTGTGTGTTTCTTACTCGCTCTGAATTCTAGAGCCAATTTGCTTCTTTCCTCCTTAGTTTGGGCCTGGCTTGACCTGCACTCTTGCCTGTGGAGGTTCCCTGCCGTCCTGGTACACTTCCGAGTGACCCAGCTGCTGCGCTGAGGCAACGGTCAGATCCTTGCAGCAGGACGTGCCTCTCTGCTGGGCAGGTCACCCCGTTCAACGATGCCGACACCCTTGGTGGCTCGCAATGACCGTAAAGGCGCTAGGCATCACTGGTACCTCTGATCACCTGATCACCCTCAGATTCCTCGCCTTTCACTGTTCAGGTCTGAAAAATAGGGATGGGAGGGGTGGAAGAAAAAGGTTTTTCTCAGAAGAATATGGTGAGTATTACTAGGTCAAGTTTCAATCATCAGTTGACAGACTCCTGTAAGTCAGGGCTCGGCACGCTTTGTCCTGTACAAGGCCAGTAGTAAGTGTTTTCAGCTTTGCAAGTTCCATGTACAATCTCTATTGCAACTACTCAGTTCTACCATTATGACATGAAAGCAACCATAGACAACAGGTAAATGAAGGAATGTCGCTGTTTCAATAAAACTTTATTAATAAAAGCAAGCAGTGGGTCAGATTTGGCCTATGGTCTGTAGCTTGCTAATCCCCACTAAACTGAAAGGTGTATTAAAGTTACCTTTTGCCTGAGGGGTAACTAACATGTGTTTAGGAATGTCAAGCCCCAGCAGCCAATGCTGGCATTTCCCATTACTCTTGCCCTGCCCACGTTGGCTTAGAGAGGAAAGAGCAGAAGCAGTCTGCAGTAAGGTAAACCCATTCACAGAGGGCATTTTTACAACTGTAATCTTGAATGCTTTTCATTATCAAATGATGATAATTGTGACTTAAACTTGAGCCCTTATTTATTCTGACAAACTCCCATTGATACCCACATTGTCACTGAGGCCATACGTCACATACCCAGGAATTTTGAAGGAACCGTTGTGTCCTTTCATGTAAATCTTGCTAAGCTCATGGATAACTGACCTGCTTTAGGTGACGTGAGGCATATCAATTCCTCACTGAATATGCAGAATACCCATCCGTCCTATTTCCTTCTGAGATTTTATTTATAAAGTGAGTTGTGGGTACACACACACCAATTTCAAACCAAGGTAGTCTGACCATTTTGATTTTTTCCCTGTCAAGATGCCAAAAGCATTTAGAACGCTTTACCAATGTCCCACTTGCCAGATTTCTATTTTAACATCAAAGCTGTTAGAACCCAAAGACAAAGCACAAAGCCCTCTCAGCCAGTCACCTCCTATTGTTCTGTTTTACACTGGTTAAAAAAATAAATAAAGGAATGGTGAAACAGATTGTTTTTGAAACTGATAACACAATTTGTTCTCCTGCCTCATATGTTAGACTTCCGCCTGCAGCAAATATTTACAGCAGAGCTTTAACCCTCTCAAAATCAGCCTGGTTATGTAAGGGCTGCGGCTGTCTTTCCTACCATACCCTTGGCAATGGGGCTTTAAGAAGGAAAAAGTAGTGACCTCAGACAGTGTCCTGTGTGTGTGGCCAACGTTTAGTTACCAGAAGATGTGCAGAGAGAAAGCGTAGTCCCAAACTTGTTGTTGTCAATTATTTAGCGTTCCCATAAACCATTAGACGGTCAAAAATATCTTTAATTGATTCCATCGCTACCTATGCTAGTTATTATTTATTACTATAACAAACTTCTCCATGGGAACAGCTAATTGTACCTCCCCGGTGGCCACTTCAAGTGGAATAAGCCGTGCACAGTGCAGCCTAAGATACGCTGAAAGGTCTTCAGCTTTGGGGATTTGATTAAAACTGCATTACATGAACACATCAGCAACCATTGCCAAAACAAAACACTAATTTAAAAAATCCTTCTGCTTTACTGCTTAACACAATTGAAAGGAGCTGTGTGTGTGTGTGTGTGTGTGTGTGTGTGTGTGTGTGTGTGTGAGAGAGAGAGATGGGCAGTGGGAGCAAGGGAGGCGGGCTGCGTGTGCTGCCTCCTTTGCAGACAACCACGCTTAATGGAAACAAGGTGGTCTTCTATGACACAGTCAGGCACAAGAAAAGGGCAATCCTGCCAGCTGCATTGTGGGTACAAGCGAAGTCTCCGACCTGCTGATAAGACTGAAAACTAGTGTGCCAGAAAATGAATTGTACAAGAAGCTGGTATCTTGCCCAGCCTCCCCTAAGTACACCCCCCACAAACACACGCATAGGCAAACACACCTTTAAAAGGAGCATAATTGTTAATCTGCTCTTTAGTAGGAAAGACAGATGTTATGGAAATAGTAAGCCGCACTCTGCTAAGAGTGTTCTGTGGAAAGAGATTCCATAGGCAGCACACTCTGCACGGGGAAGATTTAGACAATTAAGCAACCGTTGTGAGGCATGCAGATGAATAACACATGCTAAATTAAATCAATACCAAACACTGTGTTGGAAATAGGTTAATTGTTTATTTGAAACTTCATGGAGAAAAAAAAGTAAGCGACAGTAGAATTTGTCAACGACTGGAAGCAGTCTACTGGCCTAGATTTACCAGGAAACGATATCCATGGGCCTTTTTAAAACATCGTTTCTCCACCTAAGCAGAAATTACAGATTCATTTGAAAGAAGGTGGTGGGTGAGTGTGGCATTTGTAAAAATGTAAAGACCAACGCGTTGAACTATTGCTCAGTAATCATGGGTACCAAGGCTGAGCCTGGCTCCCCAGGTGGCATTAGTGGTAGAGAACCTGCCTGCCAATGCAGGAGACATAAGAGACTCAGGTGTAGTCCCTGGGCCGGGAAGATCCCCTGGAGGATCAGATGGCAACCCACTGCAGTATTTCTGCCTGGAGAATCCCATGGTCACAAAGAGTCAGACACAACTGAAGCGACTTACACACACACACACACACACACACACACACACACACACACACTTAGGCTGAGCCTAAGCCCCCAAATCAAACTGGCATCTTAACTTGCCAAACTGCTCCCTGCAGACTTGGAGAATAGGAGCAGAAGGCCTTAGTCATTTCTTGTCTGAACTGGTTGATAAGCCGAGATTGTCGGCAATATTACGTGAGTGAATTAAAAACAACCTCTGTCCTTAATTTTTATGTTTGAAGATTCTATTGTCCCTTAAATAGGTGCATTTTCTAGTGTGTAATTTGTCAAAGAAAAAACTTTTGAACTACCTCTTTAGTGTTAACAATAAACTGTTTTTTCTTCCAAATACAAAAATGAAAACAACAGCTGTCAAGAGATATCTCTCTGTCATTTGACTTCAAGGAAGTATCTCTTTGTGCCAGTCAGGACGGCCACCATGAAAAGGTCGACAAACAACAAATGCTAGAGGGAGTGTGGGGCCAAGGGAGGAACCCTCCTGTTCTGTGGGTAGGATTGAAAACTGGTGTAGCCACCAGGAAAAGCAACATGGAGGTTCTTCAAAAAGTTAAAAGTAGAGCTGCCATATGACCCAGGGCATATTTCCAGATAACACTACAACTTGAAAAGATGCACACACCCCAATGTTCATAACAGTGTAACGGAAAGTGGGGTCCGCTGCTCGCCGCCATTAAAGAGGATGCTGGAAACCAGGGGAAGGCGCGGACTCCTGCACAAAGGCCGAGTCCCCCACCGACAGTCAGCGGGAGGGGGCTACATGTAAAAACAGCACAGTCTGACAGTCACCTTGAAATTGGTCATCCAACCGTCTGACCAGTGTCATCTTGACTGTTAATCTTCAGTTCCACGGTCAATCTTTCCCCATTTCCTGAGGCCAGCTCTCAGAACTGTGGCAGCTTATACACACACACATATAGTCAGGGCTATGGTTTTGTCATTATGGAGTGACTTCTTCCATGTGTTTCAGTATCTGCAAGACACTCCTAGTGTACGGCTCAAAATTTTATCTATGGCCCTTAAGAAGGAACTAAATGTCCTCGAAGATGCTTAATGGCTAAATGATTATTATTTAGTCTTGCTGGACTGTTTTCCTTTGCTTCTGCATTTTTTCACTTCTCTGATTAAACTTACTGCTTGGCTAAATTTCCAAAATTTAGGCAAAAGGGCAGGCTGAGGCAAAAAGGCAGGCTGAGGAAAAGAGGGGCAGCAGGGTTGGAGAGGATGCTAGGGTCCTGCTCCATTTTAGCAGCACTAGTTACAATAGATAAGACATGGAAGCAATCTATATGTCCATTGATAGACAAATGGATAAAGGATCTGTGGTGCATACATACACAATGGAATACTACTTACCCACAACAATAGAAAGAAATAATGCCATTTGCAGAGGCATGGATGAACCCAGAGGTTGTCACACTAAGCAGACCAAGTCAGAAAGAGGAGTACCACATGACATCATCTGTGTGTGAAATCTAAAACACAAAACAAATGAACAAAAGCAGAAACAGACACACAGGCATAGAGAACAGACTTGTGGTTGATAAAGGGCAGGGAGGTGGCATAGAGGGAAGGAATGGGATTTGGGGATTAGCAGAAGCAAACTATTATATATATGTGTAAACAATAAGGTCCTACTGCATAGCACAGGGAACTATATTCCATATCCTGTGACAAACCATGATTGAAAAGAATACAAAAAAGAATATATATATATATGTGCATAACTAAATCACTTTGCTGCACAGCAGAAGTTAACACAATGTTGTAAATCAACTATGCTTCAATAAAATTTTAAAAAGAGAGGTATCATTATGTCACTTGAAAATTATGAATTTTAAGTATTGTTATGTGCTCAAGGGCCAAGAACTGATGTAATGCCTTGTTAATGTAATGTTTATATATAGAGAATAACCAAATACAAACTCTAATGCTAAAACAACAGAGGAAGTGATGGGGTGATCACCTGGATGTTTGTATATTTAGTCAACAACCCCAAATGCCAATTTTTGCATTTGAGAAAAACAGGAAAGAGAAGGAAAACTCCGTTATTGAGTGTCTGAAGACCACTACCCTGCCTTGTGGATAGATTCTTGGCCCTAATTCTCTTTGCAGGTCTGTGACAGTGGAATCATCAGGCCCAGTTTGCAGGTGAGAAAGCCGAGGCTACAAGAGGTTGCACGACTTGGCCAATATCACACTCTGACCAGAGGTGGAGTTGGGCCATGAACCATATGTCTGGCTAACTCCAGACTCCAGAATCTTTCTGTTACCATAGCAACTTGCTAAAATCAGTTTCCAGAGACACCTGAGCTTGCAGCTCTGAGTCTGTCTTATTTTTTAAAAAACTTTGTGGTACAGCAGGTTAACAGTGTTGTGATAGCTTCAAGTGGCCAGCAAAGGGACTCAACCACACATAAACACAGATCCATTCTCCCCCAAACTCCCCTCCCATCCAGTCTGCCACGTGACTTTGGGCAGAGGTCCCTGTGCTTACAATGAGTCCCTGTCAGTGGCCCATCTTAAACCCAGCCCTGTGCCCATGCCCATCCCAAACTCCCTGACTCTCTTCTCTTCATCCTTCTCCCTGGGAACTATATGTTTGTCCTCTAAGTCTGTGAGTCTGTTTCTGTCTTGTAAACAAGTTCATTTGTATCACTTCTTTTTAGATCTTGCATATAAAGGATAGCACCTTTTGCAGCAACACGATGGGCCAAGAGATTATCATAGTGAGTGAAGTCAGACCGAGCCCGTCTCATCATCACCCATATACTGTGATCACTACAGGAAGACTCCTCTAAAGTACTCCCAAGGTAAGCGAACACATGTCCTGTACATCCATCACACCACTTGATTATCAAGTTAATCTGGCCACTATGAAATATTGACATGGGCTCGTTAAGCATGATGTATTAGTTTTTATTCTTTTCCATATATTTTCAGATTTGTAACCCTCCTACTCATGAATTGATTATTATAGTATATATTCTATCATCTGTAATAACAGTTAATTGAAAAAAATCAGATAATGTAAGAAATCGTAAATAGAAGAGATATACCTGAACAATTCCATTTTACTTTCAATGTAAAAATATACTTTCACACACCAGTAGCTGGATGCAGAATAAAAGTCTTTTCTTGGAATACATGGTCATACTCATAATTCAGCACTGTCTAAAATGTCAGGCTTTGTTTTCCTTAAAATGAAGGAAGAGTTTAAAGACATCTTCACAACAATCAGAATGTGGAATCCTTCTGGAGAACTGATTCCCCACCCCTAGCTTTTCCATGTGCCCCTCCCAGGCCTAATTCTGTATCATCATTTTTAGCAACTTAACATATTGAAGAATTCCAGAATGTACAACTTTATTCTCACAGACATGCTTCTTATTAGTGCTTCTTTCTGCACTAACATTTCAAAGTTTATAAAATTTTTAATTAAAATTTGTATGATAATAATAGCTGTAACACAACTGGCATGAACTAACACAGGGTTGAATACATCCGCCTCCTCGTAAACATGCTGCACAGCTTTGTGGGAAATAAACTCACAGGCTCATAAGAAAAGGCATCCAGACTGAGCACACATGGGTTAAGGGGTAATTATCATCCTTACAAAACAGTCATAAATAGGTGAGGACTGTTTGGACTGAAGGCGTAAGTGTTATCGGACACCTGAGATGATCTGCTAGTGGGGGTTGAGCCTTGTGCACCCTGGCAGCAAGGTGGAAAAGGGAAATACGCTGTGTCCTGCTGCCGTTCCCCTCCACTGAGCCGTGATGAGAAGCACCACCTGCGGGCTCAGCCCCGCCCTGGCTCCCGCCAGTGAGAACTGAGGTGGAGGACGGCTGACGCAATTGTCCTCACTGCTAGCAGATGTGGTGAAGAGAGGGTTCGCGATGGAGTCAGTGTCGCATCACCTTTCAGATTCCTCACCAGTGGCCCACCTCGTGGCGTGTGTCTGTGCTCCCCGGGCTGAGTCCCTGCACACCTGGCTGTCTGGGCGGGTATTCCTCATCGCGGGGCTCCTCTGCTCTGAACGAAGCGGTGAGGATGGGGAGGTGGAGTGGCATCTGTTAGCCTTGTCTTCACCCTCCAGTGTCTTGGCTAGCTTCTATCTTGTCCCGTCCCCACCAGCAGTTCTCCTGGGATAGCATTCAACTAGGACATGACACTTGAGAAAGGTATGGACTATATGCTTTTGTCTGCAGAGAGAAACCTAGAACTCAGGAAGATAGTCATCCCACAGATCCCTGGGAGGAAAAAGAAAACAAGACAGTAAAGAATATATTCAACCTGGATTTTGGTGCAGAAACTCAGAAATAGTTCATAAATGAAAGGCATTTCTGTCTTTTAAAAAGAGCAAGGATTCCATTTGTTGCTACAAAGCATGAAAATAAAATTTTGCCCATAGGAAATGTAAGGTTGGATTGTTTAAGTCCTTTCCCAGTTTCACTCTCCCATAGTTTATGCACAATCCTTTGTTCATTTACAAGTAAAGATGCAAACTTTGGAACTGTAGAAGTTTAGAGCTAGAAAGGAATTCAAAGGTCATCTCATCCATCTTGTTATTGAACAATGAGAAAAACAAACAAACAAACCCTACACCACCAGGAGGGTGAATGAGCCAGGAACCCGCTGAAGCCCTACGTGATCCCCTCCAATATACTCCAGGTGTCATGTTTTGGGCAGCCCTCAAGATTAAGTTAAATAGATTCCTAATGAGTATTAAACCTGTTTAACAAATAGATCTCCTTACAAGACTGCCTGACACATTTTAAGTGTCTCATAAGAAATAGTTATTACTCTTACTTTACATCCTCTGTAACTACGCCTGTTCAGAAGCTATGTGATCCCTTGATAGGGATGTAGCAGAGGAGATTTAAGCATAAGAGGAGTATTTCATATTAATACTGTTGCAAACAATATTTCGAAGAAAATAATGGCAACCCACTCCAGTACTCTTGCCTGGAAAATCCCTTGGACGGTGGAGCCTGTTAGACTGCAGTCCGTGGGGTCGATAGGAGTCAGACACGATTGAGTGACTTCACTTTCACTTTTCATGTTCATGCATTGGAGAAGGAAATGGCAACTCACTCCAATGTTCTTGCCTGGAGAATCCCAGGGACAAGGGTTCCTAGTGGGCTGCCATCTGTGGGGTTGCACAGAGTCGGACACTACTGAAGCGACTTAGCAGCAGCAGCAAATGATATATTCTGTGATGATGTTATTCCAGAGTATTAGAGATCTTTTTGCTGTTGTGCACCTTAGAGTGAGGTCAACATATTCTTTCAACATACTCTTCCCATTTCTGTGTATGTGTAATGTATAGTTACATATATTATATATATAAATATATATAATAAATAAATTAATATAATATATAAATATTATTAATATATTGTTAATAATCTATATTTAGAATATATTAATAGAGTATTGATAATATATAATCATTATAATTTATTATAAATATTATTATGATTTATATTATAAATATAAATTATAAATATGAGGGACGCCTTTAGATGTTTTCTTCCCTTATATTCAATTTCTGCTTTCTTTTCCCCCAGAATCTGCCTCTTAACACCCAAGATTTCCTGTCTCAGTCAGTGACAACAATGATCATCCAGTTATATGAGATGAAAAGTTGGAAAGTATTCCAACTTGCTAATTCATCCTTGTCCTTTTCAATTCACCAACATGTCCCACTGACACTACCTCCAGCATCTCTCTGTGCCTTTCTACTCCTGTCCATCTCCATTGCCAACACCCTAACCATCACCCACCACCATCCCTTGTCCAGATTATCACAATCATCTTCTAACCAAGAAAAAGTTTCCCAGTTTTCATTCTTGACACTCCAACCTATTCCATTATGTCAGCCAAAATTACAGTCCAAATCAGATCAGGTCTGTTTTCTGCTTAGAAAAATCCTAGCTGTTTTCTGCCTCAAGGTCCCCATGCTCCACAATTTTACTGAAATGATTTTTACATCCTTTATATAGATAAATCTTTACATCTTTCAAATTTTAAATTAAATGTTCCCACTAAGGGGCCTTAACTAGCCATCCTCTCTAAAATCCATCCCCCAATTATAACATCTCTCCTGTTTGTCTCTTTCATAGTGTTTATCGTAATTGATGATAATGATTATTATTTTTTAATCTGTCTCTTCTACCAAAAAATTCAAGGCACATTAAAGAGGGGCTATATTTGTCTCTTGCATCACTTTATCCCCATAGTAAATAATAAACTTTAAAAATTACTGAATAATCAAATAAATCAATGAATGAAGAGGGTCAGTTGTCATAAACCCTTGGGGCTATTTTTAAAGAGTTACCAATAAATGGAAATGGACACTGAGAAATACCTCCTGTGTAACACATACTGAAGGCTCTGGCTTCCTTGTACGGGGGACAGTGACCTGCTTCTGGTTCCCAGTGCTCAGCATAGTGTCTGACACAGCACACAGGCTTGGGAAGCACCTGCTCCACAAATGAATGAAGAAACGAAGGCTGGGAGCTTAGAGCTAAACGAGAAATGGAATAAACCTTGCCGTTAGGATGAACAGCTCTGTGCCAACACGGGGAGGTTGTTTGGCAATTAACGGTGTTGTTGAGGATGTTGTTATGCAGCCAGTGATTAAGAGTCCTTCTATTAGAACGCACTGTTTAATGCACAGAGAACCGGAGTCGGGCTTCTGTTCGTCATTTCATAACCTAGTTATGCCAGTGTCTTCGTTCGTGACTGTGAGCAGTTCACACAACTGCTTGAAGTCATCAACATTCTCTCTCTCGGAAGGTGTGGTCAGGAATGCTACCATCCGATTGATAATGAAGCTAATACTACTCAATGCATGAATACTGCTGCCATCATTGTTACTAACAGGAATAGCAGCAAATTAACACTAAAAATTGACAATGGTTGTGTGACATTATCACGTTGAAAGGTGTCTACAGTTGTGGAAATAAGACCACAGACTCAGAAAACACAGCGTCTTTGTTTCACATGAACTCTTCATCCAGGAAGAAACGAGGAAGTCTGACCATCAGCCAAAAATACGGGGTTATCACACCTTAGTTCTTAATGCATTAAGCTTTAGGGAATCTCTTTTATTACAAGCAAAACCCCAAATCTCCTACATGCAACTATTCCAGAATTTATTTAGGAAATGACAAGGGACGTTCGTGTACTCAAAGTAAACACACATCACAAGGTTCATGAGAAAGATTTGAAAAGCACTTCTTATATATTTGGAATCACAAGCAAGGTAAAATATACATCTGGAAAGAAATTCAGTTATACATTTAAGAAAGAAGTGGGTCATGGTTTTCATTCAGAGGAACAAAGAGCATTAGTTTCAGCTTCCTGTCATTTTCAATCCACCAGCAAGGCATCCTGATTCACCCTCTAGTATCTATTTTGCAAAGCCCAGCATCTCTGCTTCTCCAGTGTCACCTCTCTATTGAAGGAGTAAAATATTAACAATATTTTTTATTAGTTAAGGTTTTAATTTTCTGAGTGCGTGATATAGGTTTCCATTCATTGTTTGTTTTCCCTCATCCCATGGCAATGAAGGAGGTTATGCTACAATCTCATTTTTGGATAAGGAAGACAGATGTTAAGACATAGTCAATAGAATGCCCAAGTCTGACCACTGATGAGTGTCAGAACTGGAAGTATGTTCTGTGGGCTACACAACAGCTACTTAAATTCGATGACCTGCTTTTTTAAAAATCTCTGTTCCGTATCTTAGTAGTATAACTCTGGACACATTCTTTAACCAATCTGAGAACTCAGGTTTTTTTCATCTGAAAGGGTGAGAGGAGTAGTATTTCCCTCAGGTTTATTATGACAATTAAAGCCACAATCCATGTAAACACTACCACAGAGGCTCAGTAAAACTCCATAAAACTTTCGCTGTTATTATTACCAGGAATTTGTACCATGGCCTGTTGGATTCAAGGGCCTAGGCTGTTAACCACAAAAAGTTAGCAAAGTCAAAATGATTGCCCAGGAAATCTAGAGATTTTATCCTCAGCTACTACACAGTAAAGAATAGAATCACAGTTTTTGTTCCAAATAAAAAGGGCCTGATATCAGCTTCTTGTCATTTTTAGTTCATCAGCAAGCCCTGTTGATTCTAACTTCTGTATCGATCTTACATCTTCCAGCCCTTCTCTGTCTTTTTAAGTATTAGATCTGACCACATCTCTGAAAATCTAACAATAACTTCATGTCATCTCTATAGTAATATCTAAACAGAACCCTACATGGCATGCAAGAGTCTTCATGACTGACAGACAGCACAGAGTCCGAACTCCAAAGTTAGACTGTCTAGGCTTGAATCCTAGCTCTGACAGTTACCAGCCGTGTGACCTTGGACAAGTTACTTAACTTCCCTGAACCTTACATGCATCTATAGTATGGGAATGAGGTTAGTAAAGGGCTCACAAGGCTACTTCAAGGATAAATAAGTCAGCTGCTGTAGGACACGTAGGGTCATGCCTGGAATGTTATAACACTCTGTTTTATATTTTACTATGATGTATGGTGGGCTAGTGTGGTGCATTAGCAGATTTAGTTCAGTTCAGTTCAGTCGCTCAGTCATGTCCAACTCTTTGCGACCCCAATGAACTGCCGCACACCAGGCCTCCTTGTCCATCACTAACTCCCGGAGCTTGTTCAAACTCATATCCATTGAGTCAGTGATGCCATCCAACCATCTCATCCTCTGTCATCTCCTTCTCCTCCTGCCTTCAACCTTCCCAGCCTCAGAGTCTTTTCCAATGAGTCAGCTCTTCGCATGAGGTGGCCAAAGTATTAGAGTTTCAGCTTCAGCATCAGTCCTTCCAATGAACACCCAGGACTGATCTCCTTTAGGATGGACTGGTTGGATCTCCTTGCAGCCCAAGGGACTCTCAAGAGTCTTCTGCAACACCACAGTTCAAAAGCATCAATTCTTTGGCACTCAGCTTTCTTCACCGTCCAACTCTCACACCCATACATGACCACTGGAAAAACCATAGCCTTGACTAGACAGGCCTTTGTTGGCAAAGTAATGTCTCTGCTTTTTGATATATTGGGTTGTCTTCATAGGGAATTAGTAATGATCAAGCTACTTTTGTTTGGATGGCTCTGGGCTTTATCATGAAATAAACAGAAGGTAAGATCAAATGAGTGAGCTTTGGACTGATAAGATAGAAAGAGAAATGCCACCAGCTGAGGTAAAAAGCTCATTGGAGTCCAGCAGAGGCGACTCCAGGGGAGTGAGACCCGGGCAGCCTCATGGTGGCACTGAAATGCCAGGGGGCCATGTGAGCAGTTCTGGCTCTAGTTATTAATATTGCTATCGAGAAACAGATTGAGTATGAGTGGGGAGGCTTCTGGATCTTCTGGCTACCTGAAATATCCAGAAATATTCTGAGTAGTAAACACATCCTTCTCAGGGAAAAAAAAAATGGGGTTGGGAAGAATTGAGTGTCCCTGGGCCCTATTCTCTGCCCCTGCCCTTCCCAAGAGGGAGCTGTCTGACGGTTGCCCCCTCCGTCCAAAACTCCAGGCTCCCCTACACCTCCCTTTACTCCTCCAGGAGGCTCCATTTGAGAAGAGAGACTGTGATGAAGATAGAGCCAATCACCCATCATGTGACATTTGAATTCACATTATTACCAGGACTTAATGTACTTACTACAATTACTACATTTTCCTAGTGATTTTTAAGTTTTGTGCTGTATATTCAGTCATATTTGTTTTTGAATTTTCAGTCCTTGTAAACCTTAAGACAATCCAGACTCAAAAATCATAGCCCCACTCCTTAGAACAGTTTTCATAATGCAACCTTTGAAAATATATCAAAATTGGATCATTGAGAGCAGAACATTTCTAAGGATTACAATCGTGACTCACAGTAGAGACTTATAAAATACAATTGTTTAGTAGTGTACACTCTAGTATAAAGTGTTTGAGTGACAGTGAGGGTTTTGAGGAGAGAGAAAGGAATTCGTAACCATCAGAAGAGCATTCTGGGCACAGGAGTGAGCATTGCCAGGCCTATCCAGCTCCTTCCTGGGTAAGGCGGCAAGCTGCTGATGGTGGGAAATTGTACTATTTCCTTTATTCTGAGTGTACTTTCGTGTCTCATGCATAGCGGACCCTCAAAAAACATTGGTTGAAGGAATAAACCACGCGTGATGAGCACACAAGCCTACAACGCGACGTCAGCGTGTTAGCAGCGCCCGCGGGCACCCTCTGAGAGCAGAAGGCAGACAGAGACGCTTCCCGCGCTGCCCAGTGGTCCTGATTCCTGTCTCGTGACTTTCCTTCTTTTATTCCTCTAAAAATGAAAGTGAACTTGAACCATGATATGCTCAGGGTGATCATTTCCGTCCTGACTGGGCTGGGGTTTCTCTGCAAAAGACCAGAAAGGAGAGGATCATATGACCACGAAGCTCTCCTCTTCCCTGACAACAAAAGCGCATTCCTTGCTCTTCTTACTGCGGTCCAGGAGGCACCCACTGGGGGGCACTGAGGACCTTGTAAGGGATGCACAACCTCAGGCCCCGCCCAGACTGACAGAGAAGACAAGACCCGGCAGGTCATGTGTGTACCCAGTGACCACGGGCCTTCAGAATCTACTGGTGTATCGGGTGTGACACGCGGCCTCAGGGGGAAGTCACAGAAGGCTGTGGTTTTAAGCCTGGCTGACCAGGAAGAGGAGGGTCCGGGTCACTAAAATCCGGAAGTCAAGATGAGGAACTGGTTTGAAGCAGGATGGAGGGTGAGCAGGGCGCTGTCACTCGGCCTCAGGAAAGAGGAACTGCATTGCCCACACTTGGTGTGAGTCTGACCCTAACAATCAGGTGTGGCTCACGTCCGATATCAGAAAGCCACTCCTGTAGCAAGAAACTGCAAGAGAGGAAATACAAAACATTAGGTTGGAAATGAGTAAAAGGACACGACTTCGTATTTAGAGATGTGTGAACTTGTGTAAGCCCAGAGAGGCAGGGACTATTGTGGAGTTGCCCTATCATCTGCCCATAGCTACATCAGGTCCCTGGGCTGGATTCTGTCCACTGGCCAATTCAACACATCTTTCGTTCCTGCTCTTTGCACATTTAATACCTTGAAAAACAGTCCTCTTAATATCATCTAAAATCCATTTTGGATATCCACACTGTGTAAAATGTGTGTAAAAAATGTATTTTTCCTCATTTTTGTGATCATTACTACTCACTGTGCCTATAATAACCCCACAGGAGCCTAGACCTGAAATCTGTTTTGTTTTGAGTTTTTACAAACCTTAGCCTTCATTGCATGCCACTGTGATTTTTTTTGTGTGTGTTGATGACTATGTCAGGTTCTTCTTGAGAAATAACACAAGCATTCATTTGCACCAACTTTGCCATCACCTGCATACAATGGGGGCCGTTTGTGAGTTGGGGTGAGGAGGAGAGCAGCAGACACTTCTTGGGATGAAGCCCTCTATGGTCAGATGTCCCAGTGAAGTGTGAGTTGCTCCGTCATGTCTGACTCTTTGCGACCCCATGGACTGTACAGTTCACGGACTTCTCTAGGCCAGAGCCTTTCCCTTCTCCAGATCTTCCCCACCCAGGGATGGAACCCAGGTCTCCCACATTGCAGGCAGCTGAGCCACCAGGGAAGCCCAAGAACACTGGAGTGGGTAGCCTATCCCTTCTCCAGGGGGTCTTTCCCACCCAGGAATTGAACTGGGGTCTTCTGCATTGAAGGCAGGTTCTTTATTAGCTGAGCTATCAGGGGAGCCCCCGGATCTCCAAGGGCTCCCACAAATATTCACATATCACATTACTTCCCTGGGAAACAAGTTAACATGATTAAACGCATGTCACGGATGAGAAGACTGAAAGCATGCACTGGCCAGGAGATCACAGGCGGCGGGGAGTGAGCGGGGCGAAGGCCGGCCTCCCCAGGCCTGGGCGCTGGAGCTAGGCTGCGCGACCCCTGCTTCTGTCTGCTAGGGGGCGGGGGCGCTGAGGCAGTAAACCTGTCTGGTTACCCGCGGGGCCTTTCCCCTGCTCCTCCTAGCCTCCTACAGCCCCCATTCTGTGACTCTGCTGCCCACCTGGCTCCAAACCCCCGTCTCCTGTCGCCTCGGCCTGGCAAGCAGTGTCCCCTGGAGACGAGATGAAATGTATATTAAGGCCATGTGCATTTATATTCATTCCATGTCTGAAAGGAGAGCGGACTTTCCTAAAATTTTAAGACACTGTTAGAGGTATTGTTTTCATTGGACTCAAATTACAATGTGGAGACTAAAATGCCCTTTTAATTTTTGTGAAAGGGAAGGGAATGTGTGTATGAAAGTCGCTCAGTCGTGTCCGACTCTGTGACCCCACGAACTGCTGCCCGCCAGGTTCCTCTGTCCATGGGATTCTCCAGGCCAGAACACTGGAGTGGGTAGCCTTTCCCTTCTCCGGGGCATCTTCCCAACCCAGGGATCGAACCCAGGTCAGCAGATCACAGGAGGATTCTTTACCAGCTGAGCCACCAGGGAAGCTCAAAGGGAAGGGACAAACTCCAAACAAACTTTGAAAGTTTGAATGCTTAAAGACAGGCCCCGAGAGCCCCAGCTGAGAGGGATCTGGTTCTGTATTCTCACTCCCTGTCCTGAGCCAACCGTCTCCAGGAGGGACCTCCCAAACACACACACACACCCCCGCAGGCAGCAGCTCTGCCCTCACCAGCCCTGTGCCAGGGCCCTGGGGAACTGAGGGTCACACTGCCATCTGAGGAGCTTCGGGGGTCAGGCTGGAAAAGGGGTACCCCGAGGGCCAAAGGGAAGCGTGCGTCTGCAGAGAGGAGGACTGAGAACTAGGGTCCTTGAGGGGAGAGGAGCCGGAAAGCAAGCTGGGAGGATGCTCAGCAGCCTTTGCTTCGGCTCAAACGGACTCAAACTCATCCTCTTTTTACTTATTTAAAAACAGAATTGTATTGGTGTACAGTTGCTTTACAGTGCTGTCTTGGTTTATGCTACATAGCAAAGCGAATCAGTTATATGCATACATACACCGCCTCTTTTTTGGAGTTCCCCCGATCTAGGTCCCCACAGAACAGCCAGCAGAGTTCCCCGCACTACACAGCAGGCTCTCATGAGCTACCTGTTCTAAACCCAGCAGTAGTTTATGGTTAAACATAGCGGTTTATGCATATATGGCGACCCCAACTCACCCACCCTCTGTTCCCCTTGGACAACATTAAAGGCACCAACGTTTGGATTGCAGGGGTCCCAAAAGAAGAACAGAGAATGGGTCTGAGAAAATATCTGAAGGGATTATATTCAAAAACTTCCCTAACATGGGAAAGGAAGCAGTCTCTTTTTGAAACCTGACTGCTTTCCCATGTAACCATATAAGCCATATAACCTCACGTTTCTAGGAACGCTTTGAATCCAGCGCGGCTTTTCTCCTGTTAGTGAATGGTCACATTCGAGACCTATCTTCTCGAGTCAGTAGAGGACCAGTCCCCAGACTCCACGCCTGGCTGACGCCTCTGATCCCCTCGCCACGGTCTCCTGCGCGCTGTGAGTGACCACAGGGCAGGCAGCAGAGGCCTTTTCAGGCACGCTCGGGCACAGCGGGCACGGCCACGCAAACACTGGGCGTCAGGTGCAGTCCAGACCTTATGGTCTGGCCCGCATCGTTAATAGTGATAGCTATCATTACTGCTGATTATAACAATGACTCTCTGAACAAAGCAAGAATCTCACTAAGGATGACTGTGAGAAGACTGACAACTCTAAGCTAAAATAACAACATAATTTCAGGTTTTAATCGTAACAGGCTGGAAATTCAATATGGGCCTCCAAATCAGGGAATTGTGTACAGGTCGGTCGTGAAACCATTATTTCTCCCTCATCTTGGAAACCCAGTTGAGAGCAGATTCAGGATTGCTATTGTGTCTAGAATTTGGTAACAATGAACTTTTTCCTTATGTTATTAGAAGCAGTTTTCATAAGATTCAAGATACTGAAATGTTGAAAAAATTCCTGCAGTCCCTTTTATGGCATGGAAAATAGTAGGTATCTTGCAGTCATCGAAGGATGATGAAGGTTTAGCACAGGGCGCACTTTTAAAATTCCCTTCTTCTCATATGCTTAAAAAGTGCTTTGTATGTGGTCTCCCTTTAGAATAACTAGTAAATAAATATGTAAGTAAATAACTACATGCATTTAAAAGGGTAGATAGTATTAATTGAGGTCTAAAAACCAACTCTAGCTACTATTCCACTTGCCAACAGGCGACACTATGTAAACACAAACTGGATAATGCCAGGTGACAGCCTTATAAAGACCAAGACAGATGCATTTGGAAAACACTAAACTACCTTTAAGGACATGTTAAATTCCTGAATTTTCCCCCTTCTCCTCTTCTGGCAGAGATGTGAAAACAGACTAAATGGAAAAATAGAATCAGGGAATAAGAAGAGCCCAGATGTAGGATGAAATGAAGAAATCAGTTACATGCACAAACACGCACACACAAATGGTTTTGCAGTATAATTCCTTCTTCTTCAAAAAAACCCTACTCTTCAAAATGACTCCTTTTGCTCCCTTAATCCTGCCTCTCTCCTCTTCCATGTGTGTGAGATGCATAACTGACCTTCTTGCCTGTAAATCTTTAACATTTACTCCTGAACAGATAAGAGTCATTTAAGAAATAGGTTAAACTGTAAAATTCAGAATCCCACTTGCCAAGAGCTTCTGACAGAGTAAGCTTGAGACTGGGCACAGACACACTTTTCTAACAGGTGCGTGGGGAGGCCTGTGAGTTGGGTGGACCAGGAACTCCAACTTGGAGAAGCACCCTGACCCAGAACTGAGACGGAGCCTTGGAGTCCTCAGCAGCCAGCAGCTCATGGAGATCAGCTTCAGTGGGTGGCAGGCAGTGAACCCGGCAACTCAGAATATGTCACCTGTGGGTCTTCCTGATGAAATGTTTAATTAAAACCTTGGCATTACCACTGACTCTCTCTTCATGGAAGGTACACAGGTTCTATAGCATGAGGGCTACATACAGCATGAGAGAGAAATGAACAAACAATTAGGGTGGGTGGGTTTGAGAGCATCCATTTCTTGGGGTTTTTAAAATTATTCTTCAACGTCTACAACTGAAATAGTCTCAACTGGTTCTCATCAGTAATTTTCTGTAAAGTTTTATGAGCTAGAATCATTCCATCAAATATCCAATAAAGATATCTGGGAAGAACTATTTAATGCCAAAGAAAAGTTTTCCTCAGACCATGTAAGGCCTTCCTCTTAGAAACAGGAAACAGCTTTCTCTTGCAGAGAAGAGTGTGGTTCAGAGGGTTCATGGTTGGCCTTAATTCAAAACTCATACTAAATTTGGCAAAATGCGGTCCCCGTGGAAGGGAAGGAAATTAATATTACAGTAGATAGCGTCGACTGTCTTTCTGAAATTGTGTGACTGGTATGCACTCACACTATTCTTTAAACATTCTTTAATGAGGCATTTCCCGAGAAATTTTGGTGCTAATCTGTGGTGGACAGATTGGTAGTATTTACGCACTTCTGAGGGACCACAGAGTTAGATTTGTGTGAATGGGTTACTTCCTATTAAATAGATGACTCTTCTTTCACATGTGTCATAACCCTGAGACTTCGCTTTTTTCCCTCTGCCCTCCCAGAGAAGTTTCTGGCTCTCCCATCATTTGTTGTTGTGGTGGCGAAGTTATTTTTCTTGACGAGTCCCACCTACTCACTGTGGACCTGAAGGTCTTTTCCACCGTCACTGCTGTGAGTGCGCAAGGGGAAGCTTCCCATCGCAAGATCAGCACCTCGAATGACAGCGTGATCAGAAGTGACATCACCGTGGTTTCATTAATGATATTAGAGAACAGACTATTTTCAGTCACTCTTTTCACATCCCAAGAAGATACCTCTCCTTCCCTCCCTCCCCCTCCTTCTACGCACCTCTTGCACAAAATCATGGATTTCTTCCAGGGTCTCTTTTCATCTCTGGCCTCTATCTGGTGTGAGTGTTCACATCTCATTCTGTCTGTGGAGAACAGAGCAGAAACAAAACAAAACAGAGTACATTACCATGACTGACCTGATAACTTTCTTTTCCCAGAATAAGATCTGAAAAGAACTCAAGAAAACCACAGATACTAGAACTGATGAAGTCTACTTCCTGTGAATTTGTGTGGTATGTACATCAACTCTTACCCCCTTTGCTTTTCTTAGTCTTAATTCTCATAGTCACAGGATTTCTGCAACTGCTGGTGGCCCCTGCTCGCCCCAAAGGCATGATTGTTTGATGTAATCATATGGCCCAGTTCTTGTCCAAGAGCCACGGAGATCTGTGTCCTGGATCACCTTTTCATCCCACTTCTGTTGGGGCTCACAGTGATAATGAAACCGGTTGGTTTGAAACAGATGTGATCAGGAGGAAAACTCACCTTTGCTTGAACAAGGCTAACTTGGCTTTACTTTTCCAGGGAGGGTACTGTGTGCCCATGCATGTTGGGTGCATGGGAGACAGTGGGGTGTATGAGAAAAATAAGAGCTCTGTACTCTCATATTACAGTACCAGGGTTTGGAATGATGACAAAGGAATCCCAGTGCTGGGCTTTTTTCTGCCTTCTGGGTTTGTTTAGGTATTCCTCAGTTCAGTTCAGTTCAGTCACTCAGTCATGTCCAACTCTTTGCAACCCCATTGCATGCCAGGCCCCCATGTCCATCACCAACCCCCAGAGTTTATTCAAACTCATGTCCATCGAATCAGTGATGCCACCCAACCATCTCATCCTCTATCGTCCCCTTCTCCTCCCACCCTCAGTCTTTCCCAGCATCAGGGTCTTTTCCAATGAGTCAACTCTTCCCATCAGGTGGCCAAAGTATTGGAGTTTCAGCTTCAACATCAGTCCTTCCAATGAACACCCAGGACTAATCTCCTTTAGGATAGACTGGTTGGATCTCTTTGCAGTCCAAGGGACTCTCAAGAGTCTTCTCCAACACCACAGTTCAAAAGCACCAATTCTTCAGCACTCAGCTTTCTTTATAGTCCAACTCTCACATCCATACATGACAATTGGAAAATTCCACAGTAGATCAAATGAAATCAGAAATAGTGTCATCAATCCTCTAACCACAGGCAAGTCATTTAGCCTCTCTTAGCTTCGATTGCTTTAAAACCAAAAGAGAGTTTCTCAACCTCATCACTATTGATTTTTGAGGACAGATAATTCCTTCTCCTGGGAGACTTCCCTGTACTCTGCAGGTGTTGACCAGCATCCCTGGCCACTGAACACTCGAAGCTGGTAGCACCCTTCTCCCCCGCACTTGTGATGGTCTCCAGACTTTGCCAAATGTCCCCTAGGGAAAGGGGCTAAGGAATATTCACCCTCAGTTGAGAACCACTGGTCTAAAATAAAGCAGTTAAAACTTACAATAACCTTGGGTGCTATAAGTGTAACGTTTCATGATTCTAGATCCACAGCACATGTGCTGAGGCTAAAGGCCTCTCTTTCCAATTCTTAACTTAGACCAGTAGGGTAGGAAGAAAAGGCGGAGCCACTGAAAGAGTTAATGCTGAAAGAGATGGATATTATTAACCTGATGAAGATTTAGCCCCAAATGTTTGTTGAGAGAGGACTCCCCAGGTGGTTGAGCTGGTAAAGAATCCACCTGTAATGCAAGAGAGCCAGGTTTGATCCCTGTGTTGGGAAGATCCCCTGGAGAAGGGCATGGCCACCGGCTCCAGTATTCTTGCCTGGAGAAGCCCATGGACAGAGGAGCTGGTGGCCTACAGTCCATGGGGTGGTAAAGAGTCAGACACGACTGGAGCAATGGAACATGTATGCACGCATTTGTTGAGAGTCTATCTTATGGAATAGCAACAGAAGTCAGCATTTGTTGAACATTTGCTGTGCTAAATGCTTTAGGGAGATAGCTCACTTAATAGGTGAAGGTAAAACAAGAAAAGTGTAATTATTAGCTCCAGGTTGCAGAGAAGGGAAAGTCAGGTTTAGGGACAATGAGCAACTTGCCCAAGATCTCACTGCTAGTCACTGGGAAACAAAAACTCAGAGCCAGCTGTCTATTTAAGATCAGTGCCTTTGGCCATTACTTCATATTGCTTCATGGAGTAGTATGCCAGGCACTGTTAATGCTTTTAATACTAACAGATTTCTTGCTTGTCTCATGATATCTATGAGGTAGGTTCAGTCATTAGCCTCACATTTTTATATGTAGGGAAATTAGAACAGAGAGAGTTCATGCAACTTGTCCAAGGTCACACGGCTAGTAGGCGACAAAGTTGAGATGTCCCCTTGATCCATGATCTCAGCCCCTACTCTCTGCTGCCTTCCGACATAAAACCTGCAGTACTAGACCTTGAGACCCCATGAGCCCATAAATTGAGTATGCTTTTGGCACTGGGCAGGCTTTGATGAGGCTTTTTTAAATGGTGGGAGATGTCATTCGTCTCTTTTCTGTAAAGTAGCTGGTTCTGTGGAATAACACTGAAATTATCACTGTTATAATAAAAGAGATTCTCTATGCATTGCTGCATGAAAAGAGAGTTTTGACTGCATGTCTGCGTGTCGATCAAGGGGTGAGACATTTGAAGCACTCTCGGTGGGAGTGCTACTGAAGTCCACAATAGCCATCCAGTGACCCTCTCATCATACCTTAGTGAGGACTCACTATTCTAGAAACCATTCCAAATGCTGAGGATACAGCCACATAAGCCATGGTCCCTGCAAAGCTCCAACACTAGTAGAAAGGGAAGTCTACCATAATAGGGATAGAGGAATCAGAGAAGAGTGCAAATTTTTTTAACTTAGGAAAAGCCTAGCCAGGACAAAAAGAAGGACACCCTTGAGTGATTGTAGAGAATTATCAGACATCCCAGTTGGAGAAATGAGAATGAGGTGTGAGCAAAGCAGACATTTCAGAGAAAGAGACATTATCAATTATGGCTGGAGACAGGGGTCTGCAGAGGATGAGAGAAGGCTAGAAAAGAACAGATTAGGGTAAGGTAGAGTCTTGGAATTTCACTCTAAGACATCTGGGCTCTTTTGAAGGTAACATGGATGCATCAGAGAGTTTCAAGCAAAGGAGTGCCAGAATCAGACTTGTGTTTTAGGAAGACCGTCTTCATCTGTGGAGCCAATGAGTGGAGTTGACGTTTACCTAAGCATCACTCAGACATTGGGCAGTCAGAGTTTTCTTCCTGGGGCGTCTTGTTTTGTCAGAGAAACATGATGACCTAATACACAGTAAAGTACTAATTTGACCCAAATTTTTCTACCACTGCTTTACCTTGGGGCTCATTAAACCATCCTACAGGAGTCCTCCTGGGGTAAATTTTCTTGAACCATCAGGTCCAAGAAATGCAGTTATGCCTTTACCTTCTTTTCCTGTAAAGGATGTCTCCTGAGTTTAACTTGTCCTAAAAAGAATCCTGGTGTTGGTAAAAGTAAACGCAGGCAGTGCCAAGAGCATTCCTATTTTACTCCTACAAGGCAGGGTTGTAGCCAGGTTCTCAGAGCATTAACAACCGCGCCTTTTTAAAAATAGTTCTTTCTATGTGGTTAAAAAAAACACACAGAAAAGTGGTGGTAGTCATTGAACTCGCTGTGCTCTCACGGTCATGGACAGAACCTGGGCTCGAGCTCCTCTCTTCCTCTTGGGCTACCCACTGGACCACAGAAGAATCCACCCGGCGGAGGTGGACCTCCAGACCATGGATTGAGTAGACATCCTCACGAATGAATGAAGCCAGTCTTTAAAAGTCATCAAATGAGCAGCAACACCACAAATTCTTCCTCTGGCTCATCTGCCCACGTTGCAATGATCACTGGGTAAGAAGGAGTGGTCACAGGGGATGCACACTTAATTCTTATACTCTCCACGATTGTGTGAGCAGTCAGTGAAAAGGTATATAGTATCCAAGAATTTCTGATGTATGTAGGCTTAATACAATCTCTTTCATTATAACTCAAGTGGATCTGCTGACTGTCAGCTGCAAGAACTTTCCCAAACTCTTCCCCAAACAGTAATTTATGGTAGAGTTAGTTCACTGCACCACCCATAACTATAACTTACTTCATTTCTATGAGGCTCTTTTTTCCTTTGTAACATCAGTCGTGGAAAGAGGAGCCCTGTACTTATGTAGCTAGAAGTGGGTCATGGCAGTTCAGTCACTACTGGATACTCTTCTCCGTCTGATTAGACACTTGTCTCTTACTGGTCTTACTTGCATGGTCCGTGGAATGTGAGTGAGCTGGACTCCTCCCCAGAGGTGCGCCTTGTCTCTTCCCCCTGATGTCCTCCGGAATTCTCCTGAATTCTCTGACCCAACACACTCAGTGTCCAAGTATACTAATATTGTGGATAATTTTCTAATCAACAAAATCTGATTCACTGCACCAAGAAAGAGGAACTTAGGAAGCACAACATTTCCCCAGCTGCCATTCCATTAAGGTCAGTGGGCAGAACTTCTTACCTGCCTATCAGCTCACTGAAGCCATTCTTCCCATAACTGTCAGGGGCCTCAGCCTAGAATGTCCTTTGTCTAGGAAACCAGGCAAAAAGTTTTGTTTCCTGTTAGGATAGCACCTCTTCATGGCTGGAAATGCAGTTCCTTTCTGTGTTTTGGGATGTTTGTATCAATAGAACCTTTGAATAATCAACAGTCATCATTTCTAGTGAAACCACCCAAAAGGTAGTGCAACCTATTGATGTTTAAATTGAGCTCTATCAGCAACCCGATGAGTGATTTTTGAACAAAGTACTCATGTCAGCTTTCTGGATCTGGCTTTTCTCACTTGAGAAATGAAGGGTTAGGCTAAAAAATGAGGTTTAGGACAATGAGTCATTATCTCAGCCATTCATAATTCTCTACCAGCTTTAACATTTTGGGGTCATTAGGTTTCTTTCAGAATCTAGCAAAAACTATGGAAAAATAACACTGCTAAAGAAACTATGGAAACAGTTCAGGGGATTCATAGAAATTTTCTGCTCCCCTCACTGCAATCTCTCTTCCTACTCAAGAAAAACCCTTCCCTGTAGTTCTGTAAGAAGGGAAAATTCTTCAGCATGCCCAGGATGGATACACAGTGGGTACTCAGAAATGTCTCTTGAGTGAGTGAATGAATGAAGTCTATCCCCTGGTCTTCACAATTTCTTCTCTGTCTTCACCAATGCAGTTTTATGACACCATCATCTTCCCTCAAAATAAATCATTTATTAAACATCCACTTGCATTTATTGTTAGACTATCTGCAAACTGAATGATATTTTAAGTTCTAGGGACTGTTCCTTACTACAGAGATGGGGTCAAGACTGTACAGAAGTGAGACTGGTACAGAAACCCATTAGTTCCTCCAGGGACTAATGATCACCAGGGCTTATTCAGTTGCTTTGGTTGATAGGCATTCATTCCTGAAGTTCTGTATTTTTTCAGAGAGGATGATGCTTCAGAGGGACGAGGGCAGTTCTTACTCGAGGATATCATAGCAGATCCCCTCAAGAATCCCAAAGAAATCCTTACCGAAGTTTGATACAGATTTCCAGAAGCCTATAATGATATCTAACTCATTCAAATAAATTAGTTCTTTCCAGAAGACAATGCTATCTTCTTCTTTTTACTACACTGACTACCATATAATCTAAATTGATTCCAGTATCATTTGAAGGAAAAAATGTGTAAATCTCCTTAAATATTCAGTACAAGTGATAAAAAATTGGAGATTTTGCCCATGGATTAAAAATCAGCCGTCATTTAGCATTAAATGGTATTTATGACTCAGTTTATTACTAAGAACTTTGGGTGAGAGGCATTTCAATTATTTTAGCTGTGTCAACAATACTGGCCAATGCCACCTTGATACCTTATTATCAGAGCTTGGTTTTTGACTCATCTCAGAAAAATCTGGCATAATCTGTGTATTATACAACCACCCTCCAAACTCAGGCTGCCCTAGTGTGGGGTGGCAAGCTAATCCAAAACATCTGTCCTGCATTTGGTGCTCAAAATCCATAAAGGAGGACATAGGAGAAATAGAAGCTCTTCTTTTTGTGCTTTAATTATTCAAACTAGGTCCTTAAACAAACATTCAGAAACAAATTTGTCTTTTCTGGTTGATTCCAAACACATGTTGAAATAAATAAGCACCATTGCTCTTCTCCAGTACCCACACAAATGGAGGCAGTCTAGACAGTCAGCATGTGCTCCAGATCCACCAAATTATCATTATTCAGAAGTTATTGGTGGTGACTGGTTAGTACACTGGTGTCTCCAGTGGACAAACCTCCTAGTATTCATGCCCTGGTATAGTCATGCTCCTTACACATGATCATGTGTAAGGTTGAACATGTGAGTTGTGTTAACTAGTGGGACCTTAGCAAGTTTGATGTGAGCAGAAGGTTGATAAGTCCTTGCACACTGAGCCTTGTCTTCTTGGAATATCCCACCTTGGAAGCCCATGGCCTTGGAAGCTGCCATGGCCTGGCTCACTGCTGATGGCTGAGAGGCCACGCAGAGAGATGCCCTGGCAGAGGAGAGCCTGTCCTGGAGTCTCATCCACCCACAGATCTCCCAGCTGAGTGCAGCCTAATAAGCAATCTTAGCTGTGCCATGTGACAGAAAGCTGCTCAGCTGAGCCCAGCCAAACCACAAAATCATGAATAATAATAAAAAATGTTGTTTTCAACTTCAAGGCAAATACAGAAAGAATGGAAACATTAGTTATAAATTTATAACCCTCCCCATTTTAGTTAATGGGGCTTCCCTTGTAGCCCAATTGGTAGAGAATCTGCCTGCAATGCAGAAAATCCGGATTCAATTCCTCAGTTAGGAAGATCCTGGAGAGGGAAATGACAACCCACTCCAATATTCTTGCCTGGAGAATCCCATGGACTGTGAGACCTAAAGTGACCTAAGTGCCTGGCTAATGACGGAGCACCACGACGCCTCACCCCACCTGTAGCCGTTCTCCCTTTAAAAAGCCTTGTACCATGCGGCTCAGGGCCGCTGCCCTCACTCCACTGTGTCTGTCTGTGTGTGGGCTCCAGACCCGGGTCTGCAATAAATTCCCTCTTGGGTTTGCATCGGTGTATAGCCTCCTGGTGATTTGTGGAGATCACGACCTAGGCATAGCAGGACCAAGGGGTCGCAAGCCTCAGATAGGACTCAGCGACTAAACCACCACGTTTTAGTTAACACAGAGTACATGCATCTCATGTATATATAAAAAGATAGAGCAATGAATGTATATGTAAACACTGGAAAATGAATGGTACTTCTTGTTATTCATTAATATGAAAGTGAAAGTGGAAAGTGAAGTCACTCAGTCGTGTCCGACTCTTTGTGACCCCATGGACTGCAGCCCACCAACTTCTCTGTCTATGGGATTTTCCAGGCAAGGGTACTGGAATGGGTTGCCATTTCCTTCTCCAAGTTCAAACTTTAATGTCCGTAGTAGGGAAAAAAAAATTGTCAAAACTAGATGTGCTTGAAATAAAGAAAATTTTTCAATACGATTTGCAAAATTTTAAAGAATTAAGAGATGAATGTTTGTTAATGGGCTCTGCTCAATCCTAAAGATATCAAGTATACAAATATATTTTAAAATTGAAGTTACTTTTAAAGAATAACACAAATTTATTACTTTGAAAACTTGTATTTTCTGTTGAAGGATTATCGGCCTGAAGTTTTTCTTTGTTTTCTACTAAAAAATGAGTTTAATTTGATATTCTTCTACTTTTATCAAGATTCAAATACAAACTCACCAATTAATAATTTTTTTCTAATTTTGTTTCATTAAAAATAATTACCACTTATTCAGTGATTGGCAAGTGTCAGGTATTATGCTCACATCTTCCCATGGATTACCTGATCATCACATTTACAATGGAGTTAGAATATTCTTTCTCTTTTTGAGGCAGAAACTAAAGATTAGAAGGAAATTTTCTGATGCTCCCAAAGTATACATATGGCAGAGTCACTTCCAAGTGGCTGCCTTAGAAGCCTCTGTTCCTATAATTCCCTCAGCCAGGGACCAGAGAAGTTTCTTTGTAAATGGCTAGAGATGAGTGAATGTCTCTAGTCCTGCAGGCCTGCAGCCCCTGTGGCAGTCAGCCACTCAAGGCTCCCATCATAACAGGAAAGCAGTTAAAAGCAACGTAAATAGGGTGTGTTCCAGTAAAACTTTGTATGTAAAACAAATACACAAAGGGCTATTACTCAGTTGTAAAGAGGAACCCATTTGAGTTAGTTCTAATGAGGTGAATGAAACTGGAGCCTATTATACAGAGTGAAGTAAGTCAGAAACACAAATACTATATATTAACACATATATATGGAATTTAGAAAGACAGTAATGATGGTCCTATATGCAAAAGAGACAGCAAAAGAGACACAGATGTAAAGAACAGACTTATGGACTTTGGGGGGAAAGGGGAGGGTGGGATGATTCAAGAGAATAGCATTGAAACATGTATATTACCATATGTGAAATAGATGACCAGTCCAAGTTTGATGCCTGAAGCGGGGCACTCGAAGCGGGGCACTCAAAGCCGGTGCTCTGGGACAACCCAGAGGGATGGGGTGGGGAGGGAGGAGGCGGGGTTCAGGATGGGGGAGTACCTGCACTCATGGTTGACCCATGTTGATGTATGGCAAGAACCATCACAGTATTGGAAAAGAATTATCTTCCAGTTAAAATAATAAATTAAAACAACAACAACAATGGGCTGCATTTAGCTTGCAGCTATGACTTGACAACAGCACATTTTGCCATCACCCCAGCACTCCTGAATGATAATCAAACTTGGATTCAAATCAGAACCTGGATGACTTTTTCAAACAGATTATTGGGGCCCTCTCATAGTTTGGGGCTGGATCAGTGGAGGCTGGGCCCAAGAATACACACTCTGTCAACTTTTCAGGTGATCCTGATACTTCAGGGGCAAGGCTGCCCATGGAGAACTGCTGCTCTGAGTACAGGACCCCCGCTGCAGACTGTGAGTGAGATCGCTGTCCAAACACCTAAGTCTGTCTCGCTCCATGTTTGGTGGACTCAGGCATCCTGGCATGGTCATTTTAATCAAATTCTTGTCTTCATCTCCTCTTCCTCTCTGTTTTATTCTGGGTGGCTGAGGCGGTTGTGTGGATCAAGAGTTGGAGGAGAACTGCCCAGGAGCGTCAGAGAGAACGTTGGACAGATGGGAAGCACTGTATTTACTGCCCACACCCGCCCTGTGTGCCTCGCCCTTCCCCAGGTTTTAAACATCTTGTCTTGTACAAGACTCACACATATGCATACCTAAGCCCTTTTTTGTGTGTGATATTTAAGGTGGACTTTGAAGGTTATGGACTTAGGATACATAACATTCCAGAACAAACCTAGTTTTCTGCAGAGGCAACAGTTCAGTTCAGCTCAGTCTCTCAGTCGTGTCCAGCTCTTAGTGACCCCGTGGACTGCAGCACACCAGGCCTCCCTGTCCATCACCAACTCCAGGAGCTTACTCAAACTCATGTGCATTGAGTCAATGATGCCATCCAACCATCTCATCCTCCGTCGTCCCCTTCTCTTCCTGCCTTCAATCTTTCCCAGCATCAGGGTCTTCTCAAATGAGTCAGCTCTTCACATCAGGTGGCCAAAGTACTGGAGTGTCAGCTTCAATAACAGTTCTTCCAATGAACATTCAGAACTGATCTCCTTTAGGATGGACTGGTTGGATGTCCTTGCTGTCCGAGGGACTCTCAAGAGTCTTCTCCAACACCATAGTTCAAAAGCGTCAATTCTTTGGCGCTCAGCTTTCTTTACAGTCCAACTCTCACATCCATATAGAGTTGCAGAGGCAACAAAGCACAGTAAATCGCAGTTTAGGCATGACCCACGAGACAGGAGACAGTGCTCATAAACCTGAATGTACCTGTTGGGGGTGGGGGATTACATTTACTATACACTCTCGCAGAGCCAGGTGGGAAATCAATAGTTATCATTTCCTTACTCTTCACAGTAACCCTAGAGTTTGGAAGGTTACATCTCAGGGTACTTAAAAGTGAGGATTCCTGAGTCATAGCAACCATGAGTGAATTCCTGGCCATCATTTCTATGACCCTGGGCATGATTTTGCCCTCTCCTCTCTTTATCTGTAAAACAGGATGTTGATTGCACCTTCCTTAAAGGGTTATGTGAAGACTCAGTGAGTTAATATGTGGACAGAGACTGGCCACATGGTAGATACTTTTTAAAATGCTACATATCATTATTATTATTATTATTATTACTAGTCTGGTATTCAAAGTTTAGACAGATGTAAGAATGGCAAGATTGCCGGGAGAAACATCAACAACCTCAGACACGCAGACAACACCACCCTGACGGCAGGAAGTGAAGAACTGAAGAGCCTCTTGATGAGAGTGAAAGAGGAGAGTGAAAAAGCTGGCTTAAAGCTCAACATTCAGAAAACTAAGAGCATGGCATCTGGCAGATAGATGGGGAAACAGTGGGAACAGTGGCTGACTTTATTTTTCTGGGCTCCAAAATCACTGCAGATTGTGATTTCAGCCATGAAATTAAAAGACGCTTACTCCTTGGAAGCAAAGTTATGACCAACCTAGACAGCATATTGAAAAGCAGAGACATTACTTTGTCAAGAAAGGTCCGTCTAGTCAAGGATATGGTTTTTCCAGTGGTCATGTATAGATGTGAGAGTTGAACTATAAAGAAAGCTGAGCACTGAAGAATTGATGCTTTTGAACTACTCTTCTGAAGAGAAGACTCTTGAGAGTCCCTTGGCCTGCAAGGACATCCAACCAGTCCATCCTAAAGGAGATCAGTCCTGGGTGTTTACTGGAAGGACTGATGGTTGATGCTGAAACTCCAGTCCTTTGCCCACCTGATGCAAAGAGCTGACTCATCTGAAAAGACCCTGATGCTGGGAAAGACTGAGGGCAGGAGGAGAAGGGGACGACGGAGGATGAGATGGTTGGATGGCATCACCAACTCAATGGACATGAATTTGGGTAGACTCCTGGAGTTGGTGATGGACAGGGAGGCCTGGTGTGCTTTGGTTCATGGGGTCACTAAGAGTTGGACACAACTGAGCAACTGAACTAAACTGAAGAATGGCTATAACAAGATGTGGCTTCTAGCTTCACAGAGAGTGGACAAGTCTATTGAAAGAACTTCCTGGAAAATTTTTAGAAAAATTCCGTAAACATAGAAGAATTTCTGGGTCAGAAAAATGAGGAGCCAAAAACTTTTCACATGTATTTTAAAATCATTCACAATGGATTTTCCCTCTATGTGATTGGCCATCTAAGTTATTCTCACACTCACAGATGACCACTGTTCCTAACAGCCTCTCCATAGCAATGGTGCGTATTTACAGAAGTAGCATACGTGGAGGGCCTTGCAACTCACCATACATTTTTCATGCATTCCCACATTTGATCCTCACAACACTCATATCATTAAATACATTGTACAATTGAGGAGACTGAGTGTGAGAGAGAGGAAGCAATTCATTCAAAGACATTTCATAGATGTAGTAATCACTGAATCAAGATTTGAGCCTGGCTGTGGCTTATTCCAAAGCCTTAGTACCTAAGGGAGTAGAGACACCAGGCCAAGCAAAAGAGCATCCAGTCCCTTTGATCAGGACCACAGGCTAAGGAGCACTCACCAAGAGACACCTGTCTCCAGAAGCACAGAGAACTGTGTGGGAATGCAGGCTCACCAGAGAAAGGGCTGTGAGTGCGGACAGGAGAGAAGAGCTGGGGGAAAGCCACGTCTGTGTTAGATGAAGAAAGGGCAACCGCAGACCAAGCAGAAGCAAGACGGCCTTGGGTGTAAGCCACGTCCTTGGAAGCCAGAGAATATTCTTGCGGCAAAATTCAAACTTAGGATGACTCCCTCCCAAAACACGTGTGCCCGGAAAAAAATGTGAAAGAAAATCCTTATATTAAAAAATTTTCTAAGTGATTTATTCAAAATCTGAATAGAAAAGTTCTTAGAATAATTTATCAGTAATAATAAATGGGGAAATCTCACTCTTCCCTCATCACGGTTCCTTACAGACTCTTTAGCTAAGTAGGGCAGAGGGGAAGGAGCACCCAGGGTAGCTGGGAAAATATTAAGGGAGAAAATTTGTGAAAATAATTTTACAAGCCCTTCTGTTTTCCAACAAGGGGCATATCTGTCCCCGGAGCCTGCAGCGGTGCCTTGCACTGAGCAAGCTATTAGGTTTACGGCTCCCAGGAAATAGCTTCGCATAGCTCTGATTGCACGGGGCCCTCTGAGGTCCTGCTGCAGGTTTGGTTTAGTTCCATGTGATTTTATATTTCCTGTTCAAGTCTTTATTAGTTTCATATAGACACATAAGCACAAGGGGTCAAGGGGGAGGCAGAAATACAAGACGACAGAATGGAATTGCTCAACTACTGATCGGAATTCAAGGAAACAAGCTTGCGTGCATGCTGCCTGTGTGCTGAGTCATGTCTGACTCTGCGACCCCGTGACTGGGGCCCACCAAGCTCCTCTGTCCATGGGATTTTTCCAGGCTGGAACACTGGAGCGGGTTGCCATTTCCTTCTGCAGAGGATCATCCCCACCTAGGGATTCAACATACGTCTCTTGCGTTGGCCGGCAGGTTCTTGATCAGCTGAGCCACCAGGGAAGCCCTAAGAAAATAAAGTGAAAGTCGTTCAGTCGTATCCAACTCTTTGCAACCCCATGGACTGTATAGTCCATGGAATTCTCCAGGCCAGAATACTGGAGTGGGTATCGTTTGCCTTCTCCAGGGGGTCTTCCAAACCCAGGGGTCGATCCCAGGTCTCCCACATTGCAGGGGGATTCTCTACCAGCTGAGCCACCAGGGAAGCCCTAAGGAAATAAGATGGTGCGCAAATTGTGGGTGGTTGGTACCAGAGGATTGGCATCCAGGCCCAGATATTGCAAGCAGAGAGAACCCATTGCATCTCCGGATTTGTCCTCCCCTCCCCTTCTGCATTTGAGGACTGTCTTGCCAAAGCTCTTCCCCTGGTGTAGATGTCAGGGACAGAGAAAAGAACACACTCAGAGACCAAGGTCATCCTCAACCTGTTTCAGCTGATGGTTGAGAGCAGGGGCTCAGGAACCATACTGAGTCCGGGGCCCTCCGCTCTCTAGCCAGAGAATCCGGACAGCAGTGTCCTCGTCCCTCACCTGTGATGTGGAAACAACAGAACTTGACCTGTGTGTGTGTGAAGTCTCATCTAATGATACATGAGAAGCAAAGGAAAACTTATGAGAGTTTTGAGTGTATAGATAACAATATATGTATATATATTTAGAAGGGTACTAGACATACCGTAAGTGTGATCCATATAATAAATGGATCCTATAATCCTAGGGCAGTCCTGCCATGTAGAGCCTCAGTAAATGTTGTCTCTCAGTCTCATGGTTATGATCAGTCTTGTTTTAATGAAACTCTGACTCCCACAGCTGGTCTGCGGCATGTCAGATTCCTCAGGTGTTGTCGTATGTGCGCCTTCTCTAATGCTCTCGGGTCACGGTTGAACCACCCAGATAAGCACAGAGAATGAAGGCCAGTGGATGTGCATTTATGCAAGGTAATGACTCAATGCTTTTGAAAGTGAGGACTTATTGTCTAAGGCCATGTTCCTCATGTGCTCACGCTCAAGAGAACGACCTGGGGATCTTGGGGCAATGCACCTTCTGACTTAGCTGGTGTTCGGGGACCGGCCTTTGCATTATTGCTGGCCTTGAGACCGTACTTGGAATCAGAAAGGAATGTAGAGATGAACACTCATCTGGGAGGCAGAGAACCCAGGCCCATACTATGTCTACAGTTACATCAACTGCTGTTTTATAAAATTCACTCATTTCCTCACCCTGGTCATCTCACCAAATGAGTACTGGATACTTGCAAAAAGCACAGAAAGTGTATCAGGGATTGAGAAGGTGACTGGGGCACAAATCTGCTCTCAACAGCTTTATCACCCGATGGCGCAGATCGACGTGCAGACATACAAATGAGCACCACCCTAGACTGCAAGGAGGAGCCAATAGTGTCCTGAGGAAGGCAGCTCATCCCCTCAACTGGAAGAAATCAGGCCAGCGGACACACTTCACATTGCCTGCCTCAATTTGTCCTTCTGCAAAATGGAGCTAATGTTCTTGCCTCCTGGCTCTTAAGACATTAAGGGCATAGTGAGTGCCTTCAGATGAAAGGGCTTTTGCAGAACCCTATGTAATGTTTGTTAATATTGGCAATACAATGAATGCCCTAGTTATGAATAGGTAACTCGTTTGAAGTGGTTCTGCTTCTTATTCTACCTAATTTGAGCCTCGGACTGTCACTTAATCACAGAACTAACATGGCTCTCTTCAGGGGCTCCCCCAATGGTTTAGAGTCCACTTCACAATGCAGGGGACACGGGTCTGATCCCTGTTCTGGGAAGATGCCACATTCTGGGGGGAAGCTAAGCCCGCGTGTCACAACTACTGAGCCTGCGGACTAGCGCCCTGGAGTCACAGCCGCCCTGAAGCCCGCGCTGCGCTGCAAGGGAAGCCCCACACCGAGAAGCCCTGCTCCGCAACCAGGGAAGCCCTGCGCGCAGCAAGGAAGACCCCGCGCGGCCAAAATCAAATAAACAAGCCAGTATCAAAACAAACGGCTCTCTTGCCTGGCTTCACAGCTACGCAACAAATGCTGATTTTGACCCGAGGATGAATGAGGACTACCCATGGCCCCACTTTCAGCTGACAAGCGACCCTGGAGGGTTGAGCTGCCTCTCGGTGCATGGCCCTGGGTTACTAGTTAGAAGGAGTGAAGGGGTCCGGGAGCAGGATATATTCAGAGACTAGCAAGCATCTGAAACAAAATCCCTGCTCTTTTCCATTCTCCTTTTCATGACAGCAGCAGAGAGGAATCCCACACATCATGGTGTCCACTTACAGGTGAACCGGCCCCATTTTTAGAAGGATTCCTTTTCTGCTCTCCGCGTAATGATCCAGAGCTCCCTGCAGGGTCGGCTGCGGCTCCCCGTCCAGCTTCTGTCTCTGCACAGTCTTACCCTCCTCCCCTGGTGTTTTACACTTCTTGATCTCAGGAGCAGCCCTACCAAGGAGCTCACTTGCCAATTTCCATCTCGGAGCAAGCTTGGACCTCGTTCAGCATGCAGTCTTTTTACGGTGGCCCTTCCCGACGAAACTGGCTGCTCCAAATTCCCTGAGCAGGCCACACGCTTTCACCTCTGTGTTCCTTTGTGCACCTTCTTTGTACGTAAGGTGAATGAGTTCCTGGGCTGCTCTGTGCTCAGCCGCTCCGTCGTGTCTGCCTCTGTGACCCCATGGACTGGAGCCACTAGGCCCCTCTGTCCAAGGGATTCTCCAGCCAAGAATGCTGGAGTGCGTTGCGGTGCCCTCCTCCAGGGGAACCAATTCCTAGCACATGGCAAATATGCAATAAGTTCTCATGGTCATTGACTGAATAGACGTCCTTGTGTCCAGAAAAATGCCTCCTTACCCTTTTCCCTCCAACCTTCCTTTCCTGAGTGACTCATCCTCATCTTTTCAGATAACTCAGCCTAAATGTCGTCTCCTCTGCCAAGCATTTTGATTATCCTTGCCCTGTTTTCTCTCTTTACTCAGTATCTTTGTTGTGTGTATTACGGTTGTTTACTCCCCTACCTCCCCCCACCTTACACAGACCTACACTTTTGAACACTTGAAATGATGACATTTATTTTTACCTCCGTTTACCTATCAAATAGGAAATGCATATTAAGTATCTGAAATTAAACAGCAATTTCCTACCTTTAGAATCACCTGGAGGAAATTTAGCAATAGACTCTCATGTGTGGCCTTGAACCCAAGCTCTGAGGTTAGGGCCTGTTTCTGCAGTCCAGCATGCAGGACCTGCAGACTGGCATCTCACCTTGACCACTGAATATGTCTACTGAGAAAAGATTCATTTAGGTATAGCTTCACTTTTTCAACTTTAGTTTTACCATCTATTTTTATTCAAGGCTAAGTTCTTGGTCAGGAATATACCAACCAATGACGTCTTTGCTCCTATGGGGAAACATACCATGCTTTACAAGGACTCAACTGATGACTGGGCACCAGAGTTCCAGGGACGGGTTACTGGGGTGGACTACTGGCCTTACCATTCTCTGGCTGTACAACCTCAGACAAATGGCACCCTCTCTGTGCCTCAGTGTCTTCACCTGCAGAGTGGGGACAGCAGTAATCTTTACCTCATACAGTTGCTGTAAGGGTTAAATAAGTGAATATACATAAGCAATGCTGAGAATTGAACTCAACATGTAGGAAAATCTTAACACAAGTTATTTCTCTTACTGTTGTTGTTGTTCATTCACTAAGTCATGTCCGACTATTTGCAATCCATGGACTAAAGCCACCAGGCTCCCCCCATCCTTCACTATTTTGAGGCATTTATTCAAATTCATGTTCATTGAATTGGTGATGCTATTTATCCATCACATCTTTTGACACCCCCTTCTCCTTTTGCCTTCAGTCTTTCCCAGCATCAGGGTCTTTTCCAATGAGTAAGCTCTTCACATCAGGTGGCCAGACTATTGGAGTTTCAGCTTCAGCATCAGTCCTTCCAATGAATGATCAGGGTTGATTTTCTTTACTATCAATTTCTATTACTATTATGATTCAGTTCACTTCAGTTCAGTCACTCAGTAGTGTCTGACTCTTTGTGACCCCATGGACCACAGGACGTCAGGCCTCCCTGTTCATCACCAACTCTCAGAGCTTACTCAAATTCAGGTCCATTGAGTCAGTGATGCCATCCAACCATCTCATCCTCTTTCGTCCCCTTCTCCTCCTGCCCTCAATCTTTCCCAGCATCAGGGTCTTTTCCAGTGTCTCAGTTATTAGCATCAGGTGGCTAAAGTATTGGAGTTTTAGCTTCAGCGTCAGTCCTTCCAATGAGCACCCAGGACTGATCTCCTTTAGGGTGGACTGGTTGGATGTCCTTGCAGTCCAAGGGACTCTCAAGAGTCTTCTCCAACATCATAGTTCAAAAGCATCAATTCTTTGATGCTCAGCCTTATTTATAGTCTAACTCTCACATCCATACATGACCACTGGAAAAAACCATAGCCTTGACTAGATGGACCTTTACTGGCAAAGTAATATCTTTGTTTTTAATATGCTGTCTAGGTTGGTTATAACTTTCCTTCCAAGGAGTAAGCATCTTTTAATTTCATGGTTGAAATCACCATCTGCAGTGAATTTGGAGCCCCAAAAGATAAAGTCTGACACTGTTTCCACTGTTTCCCCATCTATTTGCCATGAAGTGATGGGATCAGATACCATGATCTTAGTTTTCTGAATGTTGAGATTTAAGCCAACTTTTCCACACTCCTCTTTCATTTTCATCAAGAGGCTCTTTAGTTCTTCACTTTCTGCCTTAAGGGTGGTGTCATCTTCATATCTGAGGTTATTAATTTTTCTCCCGGCAATCTTGATTCCAGCTTGTGCTTCCTCCAGCCCAGCATTTCTCATGATGTACTCTGCATATAAGTTAAATAAGCAAGGTGACAATATACAGCTTTGACGTACTCCTTTTCCTGTTTGGAACCAGTCACTTTTTGATTATGGTTTTAGGAAATTACCTTTGAGAAACATATATAATTATAAGGGAATTAAAACTTGTTAACATTTTAAAAATTAGGCAAGGGAATGAATAAAAAAATTCAAAGTTTGAGACTTTAATTCATCCTTTTCCCATTGTTGCTGTTTACCCATGGTCTCCTGGTTCCCAGTGCCTAAAGATTTTTCTCCCATTTTGTTGTCCTGAGAAGACTTTCTGAGCTTTGCAATTCAGTATTCTACAAGAGACTGGGTGAAAGACTTTTTTTTTTTTTTTAATATATCTCAGAGGTTTGAAACTGTGCATTCCTTCAGGTATAGTATTTCAACTGAGAGTGGCCTGTTTTCTGAAAGCTAGCCTTCCATACAGACAGTAGTATATCAATTTGTCACCAGCTTGGAGATCCTGGCAGAAAACTGTGAAAATTACATACCTGTAATTTGGTTTTCTCATTACGGGACCTTGACTGTCTGGGTGCTGCTGAGTAAGGTCACTGACACTCAGCAGAGAGCAGCTGGACCAGAGGGTTTGGTGCCAAAGGCAGGAGCCCCTCCTCCTCCTCCACCCCCACGTCCCCCTCTGGCAGGAAATTACACCCAAACCACAGAAAATATTGCAAATGCTTGCATCCAAAGAGTTATAATTAAGTTGATCAGCTTAAGTAAAAAGGCTGTGACCCATTTTTTTTCGCTTTGTGTAAATAAGTCAGGTGAAATAATCCATTTTACTTGTCCCCAAAGTGTTCATCCACCTGAAGGCAAGAGGAAGCTTAGATGTCACAGGATTAATTTAGGGTAACCTTGAAGAAAGGTTTGCACATAAAAACTCTCAGTAGTATTACTATGAAAATCTGTGAACTTTGGTTTTTCTCACTGAAATGAGAATTACTTCTCAAAGTCCCCAATCCTGGAGAAAGACAAGGTAGATGTTTGACCTATAAAAGATTAGGACGATGTGAAAGATTTGAAAATCTGTCTCATAGAATATAAAGCTCATTTGGGATCTTTCCATAAAGTATGAGTAAGAAAAATCAGTAGAAATACACAAAGAGAGAGACTTAGGATCAATCTGAATTTATGATGCAAAATGCCACTGCATTAATAGCTGGCACCCTACTCTTAGAAGGACAGTACTGTTCACTTGGGGATACACCCTGGGTGCTTGAGGAAGGAATGGGAGTTATAGAGAATTAGATATGGGCAGAATATTTGTCACCTCAATTGTTCAACAAGTTAATTCAACCAGCACAAAGCAAATTTCTGGAGGATCTTTCATGGAAACTGGTGCAGGGACTGAGTGTTGCTCCAGGGGCAACACTGCGTGGGAGAGAAGACCTGCATGTGACAGCCGGAATCTGCATGGACAGACGCGCCGGGGAAGTCAGGCCAAGAATTTGCCAAAATTGCGGCCAGGGCTCTGACTTTCAGACAAATTCATGGTAAGCTGACTTAAATTTCTGAGTGCCAGGGAAGCCCTGGCTGTCAGCGGAGTTGCATGAGAAAGAATATTCTATGCACTCTGCTGGCTCCTAAAAGTGACTCTCTCGGGAGTAATAAGCTCTAGTCTGTCTTGCTCAGAGGGCTGCATCCTCGTCTTGTTGGTGAAGGAGCTGAGATTCCACCGAGGGAGGTAAATGGATGGTAAGACGGTGACAAATCCAGGAGAATGGGTGTGAAGGTGCGGTTCTGCTCCGTGTGAGATGAGCCCAGAGAAGGAACCTCAAGGTCAGCCTTGGAGAAGGGCCATGTCGGAGGAGAGTCCTCAGGAAAGGGGGCAGTGTGGAGGGGCAAGGGGCACATCTGAACAGACAGTAAGTTTAAGACACAAGACTGGTGCTTCCGGGGACCCGTAAACCTGTTGAGCATGGCAACCCCACTTGGGCCAAAATGGAGATTTGTTCTGCACAAAACAAGCTGGAAGGTGCCCAGGGGTCACAACATAAAAAGGGTCACCTGTGGCAATCAGTCTAAAGAATATGGATTTTGCCTTGAAGGCAATGGGAAGCTATTGAAAGCTATTAAGCAGAGGAGAGACAGGATGCAGTCTGTCAATGGTCTCTAGACAGCTATTTACATTGTATAGCGTCTCTATTTGCCAGTCCAAAGATTGTCCTCCTAGTGCAGGAATTCATGTTTTCTTCAAAACCCATCTACCCAGTGAAATCCTACCTGGTAATATCAATCCCCTCTTTTCTTCCCTGCAACATTTGATCAGTTTTCTCCTGCGTCACTATGTCCTTACACATTTTCTTCCAATGTAAGCGTTCTTCGAGTATCATTCGAGTATCATTCTGCAGCCAAGTCTTTGTAAATTATTCACGATACAGGGTCACTGTGACTATAGGAGACAGCTATTGGACGTGAGTGAAGCGAACCAAATTTCAAACATTTCTGTTTGCATAGTAAACACACAGTGACGCTCCTGACTCCCACAAAGAAGAGGCAGAAACAAAGGCTCCGGCGTACTGATACACACGTGTACAGAACCCACTCAAAGTCCCTGAAAGTGCCCGCTACCACTTCTCCCAAGCGACAGTTAATCTAGAAAAGATGGCTAGACAAGGATCCACTATGTAAGATCTCTTGGTTAAAAGGGGGGGGGGAGCTCTGGAAATGCAGGGTTTTTAGATTTTAAAAGTTTTATTTTTAAACAAAACTTTGTAAGCTTTATTTTCTTCCTTGGGTTGAAGATTCATCTGAACGTGCATACATTTTGAAACAGTAACAGGGTCTCAAACTGTTCTGAACAGACATTAGAGAAACACAGAGAGTTGCAAATTTCTATTTTAAAAAAAAATGGAAATTGCAGTAAGAAGTGAAGTCACATACATATGGCGCGGTGGTAGTTTACGCCCCAAAGTTAAATCTAGACTTCGTTCAAATTTTCTAAATTATTCAGTACAATGATCTGATCTGATGCTTGGGTGTGTGGAACAGCCCCGAGCCGCCCTTCGAAGGCTGAAGTTCCTACCTTCTCACAGATGACTCTGAGCAAGGGGAAGGGGGTCCCTTGTGAGTCCCCCTCGAGCCTCAAGGATCTCAGCACCGCCTGCTGGAGGCAGCCAGGTCCCCCTTCCCCCTGAGGGCACCCTTCACACTTGACCCAGCTCACAGGAAGGCTGGGGGCCTGCCACTGCTGTCTGCGCACGGCGGGAGAGCTGAGGGCAGTCCTTTGAAAATTTTCTCTTGGATTTCTGTGCCCCGGGCTGTATCTCCTCACCCCACATTTCTGCCAGAAAGAGGTGAGGGCTCTATACATGGCAGGAGCCACTGGTCTATTGAAATCCAGATCTGTAAATGAAATAGCCTAATATCTGTGGCTTCCCTGGTGGCTCAGATGGTAAAGCATCTGCCTGCAGTGTGGGAGACTCAGGGTCAGTCCCTGGGTTGGGAAGATCCCCTGGAGAAGGGAATGCTCACACACTCCAGTATTCTTGCCTGGAGAATTCCATGAATAGAGACTACAGTGCATGGGGTCACAACGAGTTGGACACGACTGACCCTGCTCTTAAGTTGACTCAAATCTTTCTAAACATTGCAGGCCAGTGTCAGCAACCAGTGGCCAGGACAGACCCCACAGACCCCCCGATGGCAGCTCCTGTCGCTCGTGTTTAACTTGCCCTGAGCTCTAGAAGCTTGCTTAATGTAATTTGAAAACGGGGTGCTCTTACTCCTCTGACTTTTAGCACCCTTGTCTTTGCCCTACGTTTGGCTCTTACTTTATGTCGACTTTCACTGCTATTAATCTTTCATTTTCATTTTCAGTCTCCTCAAATAGATAAGACCTCCTGGATAGCAGGGGCCATCACTTAAGCATCTTTCTGGCCCCAGACCCTAGCACGGTCATTTCACCCTTGTAGAGGCACCACAGTAACTGTAAAATTAAAATTTATTAGTTGCTTGGACTGATGTTGAAGCTGAAACTCCAATACTTTGGCCACCTGATGCAAAGAGCTGACTCATTCGAAAAGACCCTGATGCTGGGAAAGATTGAAGGCAAGAGGAGAAGGGGACGAGAGAGGATGAGATGGTTGGATGGGATCACCGACTCAATCGACATGAGTTTGGGTAGACTCCGAGAGTTGGTGATGGACAAGGAGGCCTGGCGTGCTGCAGTTCATGGGGTCGCAAAGAGTCGGACACGACTGAGCGACTGAACTGAACTGATAGACATTATGGGTAATAATTTATTTACATTATTTCACTTATTTCTTAAAGTGATTTTGCAGAATAACTACAGATATTTCGATGTCTACTTACAGGTGAAATCCCAAGCTAGGAAAAGTAAAATAGCTTCTCCTGGCTCATGTAGTTAGCAAGATACGGAGCTGGTGCTCAAACCTGGAAAGGTGGCACCAGAAATACTGTGAGACTACTAAAAACGCCTGGTGATGCGAGCAGGGATACTGACAAGTCAGAGAACTTGAAGAAGCTTCTTCTACTGCCTCCCTCAAGTTCTATAATTCTACAAGGCTGTTCCTTGGATAGTTAAGTCATTCCAAATAACTTTCAGCGTTATAATGTCCAGTACAAGAGAGAAACTGGAGTGATCTTTGGGCCTGATGAAAGCAATTGTCATGGAGTGGTTTAAGCCACTCTTAAAGAATTGTTTTCCAGCCACGGAGTCACAAAAGTGTGTCCTGATGTCCTGCATATTTGATTTGAACATAATAATGTAAATTATATCTTCAAATATTTCAAAAACACTTATCAAGGAAAAAATATTTAAAAGAAAATTCAAGCCACTGGAGACCTCCATCATGTTAACTAGTAGTATCACTGATTAACCGTATAATAAATACATGCTATATATTTGGACATAAAGTACTGATACCTCTCTGCTCTAGATTAGAGTTCTATGTCAGATTTTTGCTTGCATAAGGCACTCTGCTCTGTGAGAAAGTTGGAAAGCATCTTCCCTAATACATAGTTCTTACTGAGCCAGTCCTTTGCCTGAACAGTTAGTAGAGGCTAATTAGCATTGTATTATATTTATGGAATCTAAGATGCAATATTAGTAAGATGGACTACTATTATTTTACATATCACAAGGAAATAAAAGTACTTCCAGTGAAAGCAGACCATGCAATGAATTCAGAGACCTTAACTTTTAAAAAAAGTATCAGGTTCTTGAGTTAGGAGAATATAGTAATGAAGAATTTGGAATCTGAAGTCACATTACCTGGGTTTTAGTTTACGGGCATCCTACACACTGTGACCTCAGCAAATCACTTGGCGTCTATCTTCATCTGAAAATGGAACTATTATTAAAATCTAACTCAGAAGGCAGTTGTGAGACGTAGAGAATAATTACAAGGCCAGAGGTTTGGGACCTAGTAAGTTCTTGACAAATGTTTGTTATTGTTATTATGATGAGTCCTGGAGAAGCCCTTGATCCTATGGCTTGATCTGTAGAAGGTTGCCCGTATTACGGGTGGGGGCAGAGAGGTCAGCTTGTGTGCCACCCCAGTAAATGCGGCCCTTTTAAACCTCCTTGTCAGAAGCTCTTTATTCTTAGTCAGAAAAGTTAATTCGTATCTGATTGGATAGGCTTGTATCCCTGAAGAAGGAGGTTTGCCTGATGATATGGAGCTCTATTCAGATGCCAGTTCAATCTCCTCTGATGGAGAGGTTTTAGCAGCTCCTAGTCCTCCCTGGTGACCTCCACATCACACAGATAGATTTCTTCTGCTCTGTGCCCTTCAACTCCAAAGTGCTGTATAACGCTGAAGTGACTTTTCCTTCCAAAGTTTTGGTCTTGAGTGCAGAAGTGGGAAAGTTAATTTAGACAAATGATGAAAGAATTCAAATTTGGGAACTAACTTTAGCTGCAGATTTTTTTGTTCAATGTGAAAAAAAATAAAGGCTCTTGGACTCTTTGAACTATGCATACAAATCATTTCATGTGACATTTTTGTGTGGATGAATAGGAAAGTGGCGACTCGATTCCTGACCTCTATATATTGCTCTACATGCCTGGTAGTTACCATCAATTCATCACATCTCAGAATAAATTCATGCACTTCTCCAAAAAAAAGTGTGTGAGTTAGTTTCAGTTATACTACACTACTCTGACAGACAGAACAAAAAGTCAACGTCAGAGTCCAGAGACAGGCAGGTGACTCTCCTTAGCATCTTGGGACAAAAGTAGCCTTCCATTGGTGGCTACACTGTCAGCTACACTTTCCAGTTCTCATCCAGATGGGATGAAAAAACTTGAAGGTCACTTAAATAGCTTGAAGAGCAAGACTTTTGGTGGTTTTTCTCACTTCCACCCATATTTCATTGGCTAGAACTCAGTCACAAACTGAGTGCCCAAATCTGTTGATACCACTGAAATATCGTCTCAGCTTTTTCCTTTCTTCCACCTCTACTGATACTATTCTTCACAGAAACTCTTCATCTTTCATCTCTATCATCAGAGTAGCTCCTTAAAAGGTATCTCCACCTCCTATCTCTCTTTCCTCCCATTAGTTCAGTTCAGTTGCTCAGTCGTGTCTGACTTTTTGTGACCCCCATGGCCCACAGCATGCCAGGCTTGCCTGTCCATCACCAGCTCCCAGAGCTCGCTCAAACTCATGTTCATCCAGTCAGTGATGCCATCCAGCCATCTCATCCTTTGTCGTCCCCTTCTCCTCCCACCTTCAATATATCCCAGCATCAGGGTCTTTTCCAATGAGTCAGCTCTTCGCATCAGGTGGCCAAAGGATTGGAGTTTCAGCTTCAGCATCAGTCCTTCCAATGAATATTCAGGACTGATCTCCTTTAGGATGGCCTGGTTGGATCTCCTTGCAGTCCAAGGGACTCTCAAGAGTCTTCTGCAACACCACAAAAGCACCCATTCTTGGGTGCTCAGCTTTCTTTATAGTCCAACTCTCACACCCATATATGACTACTGGAAAAACCATAGCTTTGACTAGACGGACCTTTGTCAGCAAAGCAATGTCTCTGCTTTTTAAAATACTATCTAAGTTGGTCATAGCAAGTGTCTTTTAATTTCATGGCTGCAGTCACCATCTGCAGAGGTTTTGGAGCCCCCCAAAATAAAGTCCATCACTGTTTCCATTGTTTGCCCATCCATTTCCCATGGAGTGATGGGATCGCCTGCCATGATATTAGTTTTCTTAATGTTGAGTTTTAAGTTACCTTTTTCACTCTCCTCTTACACTTGCATCAAGAGGCTCTTTAGTTCCTCTTTGCTTTTTGCCATGAGGGTGGTGTCATCTGCATATCTGAGGTTATTGATATTTCTCCTGGCAGTCTTCATTCCAGCTTGTGCTTCATCCAGCCTCCATTTCATATGATATGCTCTCCTTATATGCTAAATAAGCAGGATGACAATATACAGCCTTACCGTACTCCTTTCCAGATTTGGAACCAGTTTGTTGTTCCATGTCCAGTACTAACTGTTGCTTCCTGACCTGCATACAGATTTCTCAGGAGGCAGGTCAGGTGGTCTGGTATTCCCATCTTTTTCAGAATTTTCCACAGTTGTCACAATCCACACAGCCAAAGGCTTTGGCGTAGTCAATATAGCAGAAGTAGATGTTTTTCTGGAACTCTCTTGCTTTTTTTGCTGATCCAGCGGATGTTGACAATTTGATCTCTGGTTCCTCTGCTTTTTTCTAAATCCCACCTGGATTACCTTTCACAGTTCAGTCTCATTCCCCTGATTGGAAACTGTTTCTGTGGATGGTCTGGAGAATAGGGGCTGTGCTCCTTGCCTGGTGACCAGCTACTGTCGGCTGCTGGTGTGTCTGTGCAGGTTTACTCCCCAGTAGGCCTGCTCATGGATGACTCTACTTAGCCTAACCAGATGCCTTGTTTTTCTGGAAACTTCCTCATTTTATTCACGGTCTCACACTTATCATTATTTTTTCTCCTTTGAAGTCCTATATATCACTCAAGGCCCAATAACACTGTGTCCTTTTCTCTGTCAAACTTTTCTTGATTCACTTAGTTATAAATGATCAAAGTACTCCTAAAGCACATCTTGTGGTGGTTTAGTCACAAGTGGTGTCTGACTCTTGTGACCCCATGCACTGTAGCCCACCAGGCCCCCCTGTCCATGGGATTTTTCCAGGCAAGAACACTGGAGTGGTTGCCATTTCCTCCCCCAGGGGATCTTCCTGACCCAGGGATTGAACCCAGGTCTCCTGCACTGTGGGCAGATTCTTTACTGATTGAGCTACAGGAAGGCCAAAGTACATTTTAAGAACTCTTATTTCATAGCTTCTCCATCCTTCTGGGTGTTTAAGGTTAGCAAGCTATGGATTTGTCCTCCTGATCTGACCACTTGCTCCTTAAAGGCCTACAGTATGCAATAATCTACATATATGTACAGCAGTAACTTCAATGTTTTGAAGATAGTAAATACACAATACATGTTGATATGTTAACTAAACCCATAGTATCTGCTAGAACTAAAAGATACAAGATTCCAAAAGTAAGATTGTTCTATATGTTTTTTTCTATAACATGACACAAAAGACTTGAAGGCAGATTTGTTGTGTTAATGCTGAAGTAAGATTATATCAGATAACTTCTAAGAAAATGTTCAAGATAAAAAATGAGGGAGGGCCTTGTCATTTCCATATGATCCAGTTCGTTTCTTTGAAGTTCAAAGTCTATTGATTGGGGATACCTCGTGCTTTCCGTAAACAAGCATCCCGACAGGACACAGGCACTCGCAGACTTCATCCTGAGCTACCCTCTTCATCTCCTTCTGTTCTGCAAGTGTGCTAAGTGGCTTCAGCTGTGTCCGACTCTTTGGGACCCAATGGACTGTTGCCCGCTGAGCCTTTCTGTCCCTGGGATTCTCCAGGCAAGAATACTGGAGTGAGTTGCTGTGCCCTCCTCCAGGGAATCTTCCCGACCCAATCTTCATGTCTCTTATGTCTTTACCACTAGTGCCACCTGGGAAGCCTCTTCCTCTATTCTGTTTCTTATGGAATATCTTTGGTTTTCAGACGTGTTTGTTATTTCTGGCTCTGTTTTTCTTACTCCATTCTCTCAAACTTTTGACTTTCTCCTTGGGTCCTTAGCAAGACACTTTCTTGGATAATTTCTTGAATTCACTTGTGTTCAGTGAATACAGTCTATTCAGTGTATGGCTTACATCCTCACTAACTCACTTTTTATTTGGATGGAAATCCCTTTTTTGGGAAAAATAAAGGAATAAAGGTGTATCAGATAGGATTCTTTGGACTGCAAACAAGAAACTCTAATTCAAACTGTTATAAATAGTGTAGGGATTTATTAGTTGGTGTAATAACTGTTCAAGAGTAAAATAAGCTCCATATCTGCTTTGTAGCAACTCTCTTGGCTTAGTCTTTCTCTGTATTTGCTTCATCCTTTTTTTAATAGGAAAATTGATTCAGTAATTCTAGGCATAACACCAGATACAACGACATCATAAAAAAAGAAAGAAATGTTCTTATGTCTTCTTTTTGGAGTAAAAAACCTTTCATTGAACCCTGAGACAGGATAGTGGACTGAAAAGATCCTGGGCTCACCTCTTCCCACAGACACATGAAAATCACAACCACATATAGAGTAACTGGGCTTCCCCTGTGGCTCAGCTGGTACAGAATCTGCCTGCAATGCAGGAGACCTTGATTCAATTCCTGGGTTGGGAAGATCCGCTGGAGAAGGGATAGGCTACCCACTCCAGTATTCTTGGGCTTCCCTGGTGGCTCAGGTGGTAAAGGATCTGCCTGCAATGTGGGAGACCTGGGCTCAATCTCTGGGTTGGGAAGATTCCCTGGAGAAGGGAAAGGCTACCCACTCCACTTGCCTGGAGAATCCCATGGACAGAGGAGCCTGGCAGGCTGTGGTCCATGGGGTCGCAAAGAGTCAGATACAACTGAGCAACTAAGCATAGCCCAGCACGCATAGACTGATCGCCTCTGAGAATGAGCTGGGCACTAATAGAAAAGACTTTCCACAATAAAGGATAAAAAGAAGAAACCACAATGAGACAAGTCAGAGAGATGGAGATGCAGGCTGGCCAGCACCCACCCCCTTGGCGCTGCATCTCACAGACGGGACGGGTGTCGCGGGTGCAGGGCTCTTAACATCACTCTGGGTTCTCCAGTTAAGGGGATCTGCACTGAGAAGATGAGACTCCATAGCATCTGTCTTTGAAAACCGGTAGTACTTGTGTCCAGAAGAGCTGAAGAAGCTATAGGAAACTGAGACTCTTAAAGAGAGGACACAGAATCTCACTCACTCTGAGTGTCAGCACAGAGGCAGCAGTTTGAAAAGTGCTTGGATCATATATGAAGGTAATTTATTCACAAATTTTAAGGAATGTACTTAAGGGGTAGGGAACGTTAGGTACAGAATTTCTGGTGGGTGCCAGACTTTTTTCCTCATCTCCTACCTACCTTCCCTGGCACTGAAGTGAAGGGAAGTGGAAGTCTCTCAGTCGTGTCCAACTCTTCGCCATCCTGTGGACTATACTGTCCATGGAATTCTCCAGGCAGAACACTGGAGTGGGTGGCCTTCACCTTCTCCAGGGTATCTTCCCAATCCAGGAACTGAACCCAGGTCTCCCACACTGCAGGCAGATTCTTTACCAGCTGAGCTATAAGGGAAGCCCAAGAATACTGGAGTGGGTAGCCTATCCCTTCTCCAGCAGATCTTCCCAACCCAGGACTGGAAGCGGGGTCTCCTGCACTGCAGGTGGATTCTGTACCAACTGAGCTATGAGGGAAGCCCTGGAACTGCTGGGAGCCATTTCTGATGCTCCCCATCTACACTGCTAGCATTTCCCACCCCAAATTAGGTTCATCTGCAGAGCCGTCCCAGCTAGTGCTTCTGCAAACAGACCTCCCAACCTGCCGGACTGGACAGGTGCCCTCGGTCCTCTCCAGAACCAGGTCGCAGGACCTCCCAATGCACCGAACCGACAATCGCCCTTGGGCAGTACCGGTACCCCTCGGGGGAGGTCCTACAGGAGCAAAGAGCCTCACATTAGCATGCCTGCAGCAATGATAGCCCATACACAACAGAAGGGCGCACATAACAGACACAGGCACACTTCTAGAGCACCGGGCTCTGGTGAACAAGCAAGACTGAATTTCTAGGCAGCAGAAGACATCTTCCACATAAAGCACTTCTTCAGGATCAGGAGACGTAGGTAACCTACCTAAGACATAAATACAAACACAGAGAGCTCAGAAAAATTAGAAGAGGGGACATATATTCCAAATGAAAGAATAAGACCAAACCTCAGAAAAATAACTAAACAAAAAGAAGATTAGCAATCTTCCAAAAAAGGGTTCAAAACATTGCTCATAAACGGGGTCACCAAACTCCACAGAAGAATGGAGGAGGACAGTGAGAAATTAAACAAAGAGATAGAATATATAATAGAGAATCAATTGCAATTGAAGAATGCAATAAGATAAATGAAAAAATCCACTGGGTGGAGTCAACAACAGATTTGATGATACAGAAGACTAGGTCAGCAATCTGGAAGATACGTTAGAGGAAATTATCCAGTCAGAGAGCAAAAGGAAACCAGAAACAAACAAAAAACGATGACCTTATGAAGTACCTCTGGGACAATTAAGCATAGTAACATCTGCATCTTAGGCGTACCAGAAGGTGAAGAAAGAAAGGAATGGGAACTCATCTTTGAATAAATGATGGTTGAAAACTTCCCTAGCCTTGCGGCAGAAACATATATCCAAGTTTTTCTCCAGTGATATCCAAGATACCCACAGAGACATCAAAACAAGATGAGCCCAAAGAGATCCTCACAAGACACATTTAAATCAAAATGTTTAAAGATAAAGAGTGAATCTTAAAAACAAATAGCTAAACATAGGGAAGTCCTAATAAGACTATAAGTTGACTGTTCAGCAGAAAAAAAAAATGACAGAACAAAGCGGCATGACTTATTCAAGAAGCTGGAAGGAAAAGTCTTCCTATAACCAAGTGTACTATATCTGGCAAGGTTATCACTCAGAATTGAAAGGCAGGATGAAGAATTTCACAGGTAAGCAAAAGCTAAATTAGTTTACCATCACTAAATAGGTTTTAAAAAAAATGTTGAAGGGGCTTCTTTAAATAGAAAAGAAAAAGCCATAACTAGAAATACAAAAATTACAAAAGAAAAAATTTCACCAATAAAGGCAAATATATAGTAAAGGTGGTGGATCAACCACCTATATAGCTAGTATTAAAGTAAAAAGAGAAAGGTAGTAAAATTACCTACAAATACAGTAAGTTGTGGGATGAACAAATTTTTTTTAATGTAAAAAATAAAAACATTGAAAGTGGGTGAAAGAGAGTTAAAATGTACTGCTTTTAGAACATGCTCAGAGTTAAGCAACAACCAACTTAAAATAGACTGTTATATATATACAGGTTGTTATGTAAAAACTTACTAGTAACCACAACCCAAAAATTGATAGTATATACACAAAAATAAATAAATAAAGGGGAAAGAAAACAAACATAACACTAAAGAAAGTTTTCAAATTGCAAGGAAAGGGAGCAAGAGATGAAAAAGGGAACAGAATAGAACAACAAAAAATAACCAGAAAACAATGAACAAAATGGCAATAAGTGCATATTTATTAATAATTACTTTAAATATAAATGGATTAAATATTTCAATCAAAAGACATACAATAACTCAATGAACACATAAAAATGACCCATTTATATGCTGCCCACAAGAGACTTACTTCAGATATAAAGACACACACAGACTGAAAATGAGGGGATGAATAAAGATATTCCATGAAAATGGGAAAAAGGAAACTGGAGAAGCAATACTTATATCAGACAAGCTAGACCTTCCAAAAAAGACTCCAACAAGAGACAAAGAAGGACATTAATGATAAAAAGGATAAATCCAACAAGAAAATATAATATTTATAAATCTTAGAAATATACATGTACCCAACATAGGAACACCTATATACATGAAGCAAATATTAACAGAGAGGGAGGGTAAAACTGACAATAATATAATAATAATAGAGGATATTAACATCCTACTTGCATCAATGGTTAATCATCTGGACAGAAAATCAGTAAGGAAATATTGGCCTTAAATGGCATTTTATATCAGATGAATTTAAAAGATATATATAGAACATTCCATTCCAAAAGAGGAGAATACACATTTTTTTCAAGTGCTCATAGAAAAATTTCCAGGATAGGTTACATGTTAGGCCGTAAAGTAAATGTTAATAAATTTAAGTATGTATGATTGAGATCATATGTATCTTTTCCAACCTCTGTGGTGCAAAACTAGAAATAAATATAAGAAAAAAATGGGAAAACACAAATATGTAGAGTATAAGGCAGTTCTAAAAGGGAAGTTTATAGCAATTCAGGCCTACTTCAGGAAATAAGAAAAACCTCAAATAAGCAATCTAACCTTACACCTAAAGGAACTAGGAAAACATTACCAAACAAAATGCAAAGTTAGTAGAAGGAAGTAACAAAGATCAAAATGAAATAAATGAAATAGAGACAAAAAGTATAATAAAAGAATAATGAAACTAAGAGTTCTTTTCTTTAATTGATAAACCTTTAGCCATACTCAAGACAAAAGGAGAAGTTATAAATAAGTACAATCAGAAATGAAAGAGAAGCTACAACACCATCACAGAAATACAAAGGATTACAGAGATTTCTTAAGCAATAAACTCAGTTCAGTTCAGTTCAGCAGCTCAGTCGTGTCTGACTCTTTGTGACCCCATGAACCGCAGAAGGCCAGGCCTCCCTGTCCATCACCAACTCCCAGAGACCACCCAAACCCATGCCCATTGAGTCAGTGATGCCATCCAGCCATCTCATTCTCTGTCTTCCCCTTCTCCTCCTGCCCCCAATCCTTCCCAGCATCAGGGTCTTTTCCAATGAGTCAGCTCTTCGCATCAGGTGGCCAAAGTATTGGAGTTTCAGATTCAACATCATCAGTCCTTTCAATGAACACCCAGGACTGATTTCCTTAAGGATGGACTGGATGGATCTCATTGCATTCCAGGGGACTCTCAAGAGTCTTCTCTAACACCACAGTTCAAAAGCATTAATTCCTCGGCGCTCAGCCTTTTTCACTGTCCAACTCTCACATCCATGCATGACTACTGGAAAAACCATAGCCTTGACTAGACGAACCTTTGTTGGCAAAGTAATGTCTCTGCTTTTCAATATGCTATCCAGGTTGGCCATAACTTTCCTTCCAAGGAGTAGGCGTCTTTTGATTTCATGGCTGCAATCACCATCTGCAGTGATTTTGGAACCCCCCAAAATAAAGTCTGACACTTTTCCCACTGTTTCCCCATCTATTTCCCATGAAGTGATGGGACCAGATGCCATGATCTTAGTTTTCTGAATGTTGAGCCTTAAGCCAACTTTTTCACTCTCCTCTTTCACTTTCAGCAAGAGGCTTTTTAGTTTCTCTTCACTTTCTGCCATGAGGTTGGTGTCATCTGCATATCTGAGGTTATTGATATTTCTCCCAGCAATCTTGATTCCAGCTTGTGCTTCTTCCAGCCCAGTGTTTTTCATGATGTTCTCTGCATATAAGTTAAATTAGCAGGGTGACAATATACAGCCTCGATGTACTTCTTTTTCTATTTGGAACCAGTCTGTTGTTCTATGTCCAGTTCTAACTGTTGCTTCCTGACCTGCATACAGGTTTTCAAGAGACAGGTCAGATGGTCTGGTATATAAACTATATACCAACAAATTGGAGAACAAAGAAGAAATAAATTCTTAGAAATATAAAATGTTCATACATGAATCAGGAATAAATAGAAAATTTGAACTAGTAAGAAAATTCAATCAGTAATCAAAAAACTCCAAAAAAACAAAAGTCCAGTACTAGATGACGTCATAGGTAAATCCTACCAAACATTTAAAGAAAAATATATTGACTATCCTTCTCAAACTATTTCAAAATATTAAAGAGGAAGGAACACTTCCAAATTTATTCCACAATGCCAGCATTACACTGACATGAAGACTAGCCAAATCTATTACAAAAAAATAAAAGAAAATTATAGTCAATATGGCTGATGAACATTCATCAAAAAATTCTCAAGAGAATATTAGCAAACAAAATGCAACAATACATTAAGTGAATTATACACCATAGTCAAGTGGGATTTATTTCAATGATGCAAAGATGATTTAATATCTACAAATCAATGAGTATAATATACCACATTAGCAAAATTAAGGATAAAAACCATATGATCATCTCAAAAGATACAGAAAAATTATTTGATAAAATTATTACTTTGACAAAGGTTAGCATTCTCTTATGGTAAAAACTGGATATAGAGGAAACATCCTTCATATTCAACATAATAAAGGCCATTTATGACAAACCCTCAACCAAATCATAATCAATGGTGAAAATCATAGTCAACAGCGAAAAACATTTCCTTTAAGATCAAGAACAAGAAAAAGATGTTCCATCTCACCACTTTTATTCAATATATATTGGAAGTCCTAGCCACAGTAACTAAGCAAGAAAAAGATATAAAAGGCATCCAAATTTGAAAAGAAGTGAAATTGTCACTGTTTGCAGATTACATAATCAGTCGTGTTTGACTCTCTGTGACCCCACAGACAGCAGCCCACCAGGCTCCCCGACCCTAGGATTCTCTAGGCAAGAACAGTGGAGTGGGTTGCCATTTCCTTCTCCAATGCATGAAAGTGAAAAGTGAAAGTGAAGTCCCTCACTCGTGTCCGACTCTTTGCGACCCTATGGACTGCAGCCTACCAGTCTCCTCCATCCATGGGATTCTCCAGGCAAGAGTACTGGAGTGGGTTTCCATTGCCTTCTCTGAAAATATTATGTATAGAAAACCCTAAGGATGCCAACACAAATCTTATAATAAAAGAATTTAGTAAAGTTAGGTCCCATCATTTCATGGCAAATAGATGTGGAAATAGTGGAAACAGTGGCTGACTTTATTTTTCTGGGCTCCAAAATCACTGCAGATGGTGACTGCAGCCATGAAATTAAAAGACGCTTACTCCTTGGCAGGAAAGTTATGTCAACCTAGATAGCATATTAAAAAGCATAGTCATTACTTCGCCAACAAAGGTTCGTCTAGTCAAGGCTGTGATTTTTCCAGTAGTCATGTGTGGATGTGAGAGTTGGACTATAAAGAAAGCTGAGCAGTGAAGAATGGATGCTTTCAATTTTTGTTTGTTTGTTTTTTAATTTTTTTTTTCTTTACATTATCGTGTTGGTTTTGCCATACATTGACATGAATCCGCCATGGGTATACATGTGTTCCCCTTCCAGAATCCCCCTCCCACCTCCCTCCCGATTCCAGGTTTGATGAATGGATGCTTTTGAACTGTGGTGTTGGAGAAGATTCTTGAGAGTCCCTTGGAGAGCAAGGAGATCCAACCAATCCATCCTAAAGGAAATCAGTCCTGAATGTCCATTGGAAGGACTGATGTTGAAGGTGAAACTCCAATACTTTGGCCACCTGATGTAAAGAACTGACTCATTAGAAAAGACCCTGATGCTGGGAAAGATTGAGGGCAGGAGAAGAAGGAGACGATGGAGGATGAGATGGTTGGATGGCATCACCGACTCAATGGACATGAGTTAGTGTGAACTCCGGATGTTAGTAATCGACAGGGAGGCCTGGCATGCTGCAGCTCATGGGGTCATAGAGTCAGACTCAACTGAGTGGCTGAACTGAACTGAACAGTAGACAAAATTAAAATACAGAGATCTATTCCATTTCTAGACATTGATAGCAATCTGTCAGAAAGAGAAATATAACAATCCCAGAAATCTCATTTCCTCGGCTGAAAGTTTTGGAAGTTCATCTTCCCAGTTGAGATTTTCTGGAATCTAGACACCCACTGAAGACTTCAAAGTGTAGTAATTATTTGTAAAGAGTGGGTTTGCAAAGCAAGAGGGCTAATTCTAGTTTGTTTTCCCTTCCTTCTTTTCTGCCCTTGTCCCTGCCTTACCCTTTATAGTAATTACTGTGGCTGAGCTGTGAGAAACTATTTCATGCTAAAGTGTTAGTCTTGGTCAATCGAGTAATTCCATTCCCCTTGCCAGTGACTGGCTTGTAAATATCAGGTGACACTTCTGATAAAACATGTCTAAAATCTTATGGGGAACTTCTATGAAAAATTTTTTCTTTTTCCTTAAGTGAAGCATAACTGACTTTTAATGTTATGTTACTTTCAGGTGTACAAGGTAGGGCTTTGATATTCAAATACAAGACAAGTGATGGCCACGATGTCTAGTAACTCCCTGTCAATATATAACATCATTACTGTACTATTGACAATACCCTTTATGTTGTATATCACATCCCTGAAGTTTATTTCATAACTAGAAGTTTGTACACCTTAGCCCCCTTTACCTATTTTTCCAACTCCCCACTCCCTCTTCTGTGGCAGTTTCTGCACATCTATGAGCCTGTTTCTGTTTTGTTTTGATTTTTAGATTCCATGTATAGATAAAATCATACAGTATTTGTCTTTTTCTGTGTGGCTTATTTCAATTATCATAGTACTATTTAGATCCGTCTATGCTATTGCAAGTGGCAAGATTTTGTTCTTTTTTTTTATGATGCAGTAATATTCTGTGGTGCATATGTACCAAATATTTCATAGCCACTCATCTATTGATGTACATTGAGGTTGCTTCCATATGTTGGCTATCACAAAAAATGATGCAATGAACCAAATGATGCACACAAATTTTCAAATTTCTGTTTTTGTTTTCTTTGGCTAAATACACAGAAGTGGAAAGGCTGGATCATATAATAGCTCTGTTTTTATTTTTTTGAGGAACATTCATACGTTTTTCCATAGTGGCTGCACCAATTTATGTCTCCATAAACAAATGAAAATGCAAAAAATGTCTCTAAACATTTTATCCACATCCTTGCCAACCTTTGTTAGTTGTTGTTTTTCTTTTTTTTTTGTAACAGCCCTTCTGTTAGGTGTGAGGTGATACCTTGTGGTTTTGATTTGCACTTTCATGATGATTACTGATGTTGAGCATCTTTTCACACATCAGTTGGCCATTTGTACATCTTCTTTGAAAAATGTCTATTTACTTCCTCTGGCCATTAAAATCAGATTTTTTGATAGAGTTTTGTATCTTCTTCTATTTTTGATGTTAACTCCTTATAAGATAAATCATTTACAACTATTTTCTCCCATTCGGTAGGCTGACATTCTGTTTCACTGTGCAAAAGCACTGTAGTTTGATGTAGTCTCATTTGATCATTTTTGTTTTGTTGTCCTTGCCTGCGGAGACAAATTAAAAAAAATATTGTTAAAGCCAGTGTCTTGGGAGGGGAGGCCATCGTTGGGACATGGTGGTATCATGGAAGTCACGAATCCTCTTATAGTTCAAGCCTCTCGTGACCAGGCCCAATGGTGAGGAAGGAGCTATTATATAGAGGTTGAGGACGGAAAAAGTTATATCCAATTGCAATAGCTGGAATCTCGTAGAAACACCCTCTGGATTCCAATTTTTATGGGATTTTAAAGACCTCCCATTGCCAGAAATCTGCATTTCCCCCGATAGCATCAAGACCCAATCAGCTGGTCGTGTATGATCCTCTCCACCATCCTCTGGCTGCTGGCAGTTAATATCTCAATTTGAATCACTTAACTCCTCTATGATGCTCTCTTGGGCAGAGTATTCAGGCCAGCTACCATTAATCAGGTCTAACTCTCTGAACAGGAGACTCACTTATTAACTGTCCTGTTAAATCTGGCCATCCCCAGACTTCCTAGTCTACTCTGTCATTCAAGGGGATCAATCAAACCACACACTGTCACCTTTGGACAAGACTCAAGATGCTGGTCCCCATTTCCTTCAGTAACTACAGTAGATGTACTGAGTTGCAAGACATTGCCTCCAACTTCACTCACTTTGAGATGAGGGGGAACCTTGTCCCAAAGGGAGAAGGAGAACACAGCTCCTTGATAACTCCATGAAAATATTCTCCCTCCCAACCTCTCCAGTTCCTAGTTTAGTCTTTGCCTCTTACAGACTGAAAGAGAGTGAGGGGTTAATAATGGAAGAACAAGCTTCTCCCTCTTAGCAGTGGCTAAAGTCATTTCCGGAAGGACAGGGACCACGGTTATAGTGACACTGATCCACTTCCAGGCAGAGTGTAGACAGGGCAAGCCTGGGTGTGTCTGTTCAACAGTACTGTCTGCGGTGTTGTTGCTGGAACTGGGGTGTTATTTGAGGCCTTGCTGCTCATCATGTAGCCTCCAAACCTATATCCCCAACCCTCTTTGATTCTATGAGTTACCCAAACAAAAGCTGTTTTAGCAGATACCTTTTCTGTTTCAGTTGATTTATGTTTGCTTGTGAAGATTGGGACAAGGGTGAGGCAAATGAGGCATGAGGGAAACAATATTTTAGAAAGGTCATGGCAGAGTCAGGAAATGTCCACTCTGTCTTCAAGAGGGAAATTTGCATGGACTTGCATGTCTTCAAGAGGGAAATTTCCTTAACTTATGTACCCTAGAGGCCTTGCACGCTTCACTCTGTCCCAGTCCTGTGCTTGCAATGGTAAGAAGATACTAAATTAAACTTTTCTTGAGGCCTGAAGTTTCTGAAAATAAGGGATGGATGGCCCATCTCATGAATCTAGGAGGTGGAATATTTCTGCAGCTCTAGCTAAGAGGGAGAAGCTTGTTCTCCAGTAAAATAACTGGAAGTTGCAGAAAGTTCTAGGAAAGAAAGGAACATGAAAGTTAATGAAGAATGCAACAGTGAGGATCTACTTCAGTCAGTAGGAGACTTTAGCTGAGACTTAAAGAAAAAAATGATCTGGCTATGAAAAGAAGGGCTACAGCAGAGGAGAGAACAGATGCAGAGATGCCTAGAGCAGAAAGGAGCTTGGTGTGGTCCTGTAGCTAGTTACAGCCAGAGCATAAATGAAGAGTGTGGAGGGGGCTGGAGACAAGAAGCAGAGTCAGATCACACAGAGCCGTGTAGGCTGAGGGCAGAGGTTTGCATCTGAGAAAGACATTGTAAGCTTTTAGGCAGGGGAATAAAATGATCCAACTTCCATTATTTAAGAAAATCACTTTTGCTGCTAATGGGAGGAGTTAGTTTGGGAGGAGTCAGATCAGAGAAACCAGCTGGGAGGCTGGGGAGGTATTCCAGGGAGAGAAAATAACCCCAAATAAGGTGGTGACAGCAGAGTTGGAGATAGATGTCTGGATCTCACGCACATATTTGGAGAATCAGTGACTTGAATATGGGAAGTCAGGGAATAAAAAAGAAACATGGATAACTGCTAGGTTTCTAAAGAAAGGAAGCAAGTGTATGATAACTTTTGTTAAAATGGAGACGTGGAAACCAGACACAATGGGAAAAGTTCAAGAGTTCTATAAAGGACATGTTCATTTTCCCATGTCAGTATGTCATCAAAGAGGCAAGGCTTCAGCTCAAGTTGTTCAAATACCTCAAGAGTTGCCAGGAACGAATTTGCAAACATTTCAAGTAAAACCAGTATTAAACATTACAGGACACTTGGAGTCCAGAAACATGCTGGCTTTTGCCTTTGTTTTTTTGTGTTTTTCCCCTTTATTTCTTAAAAATAACCAAATGTTCCAAACATACAGAAAAGTACAGGAACAAAAATTTAGGAGACACCTGTATGATCACGATCCAGATTTAACAAATGTTAGCATTTTACTATATTTGCTTCAGATCTTTTTTTTTTTCTAAATAAACAACACAACACACAGCTCAACTCCCTCATCCCATCCCTCTCAGCCGTATGATACCATTTACATAAAATTCCAATTTATATAAAAGTCTAAAGCATTCACAACAATTCTATGTATTTTGTGGATGGCTGCATATGTAGTAGAAGGATAAAAACAAGCATGTGAGGACACTCCAACAGTCCCTTTTTTTCCTTTTCGTAATCTACATTAAATGTAGCACAATACCTACACATCTCTTGTTCCAAGAAATCATACCTTCACTCCTTTGGGGAGCAGTCCTCCCCCTCAGGTGAAGTCTTACAGGAAACGTGCTGCGGCCACCTAGGGACACCGGAGGGGCCCTCCAACGCGCAGGCGACTGGGGTCCCGGGCAAGACGCGCCCTGTCTGACCTCCGAGGCCCCTCGAGGGCAGGACGGCTGGCTCTGCGCGGCGCCCGCCCGCGCGTCCCAGGACCCGCCGCCCCGCGTCTCCCCGCCTCGCTCCGGCCTCCGGGGCTCGGGGGCTGGACCCTTCCACAGTCGGACCTGGCCTCCTCGCCCTCGACAGTCTAAGCCTCCAGCGTGGGAGCCAGGAACCCTCAGCCCGCGCTTAGCGGAGCGTCGGCCTCCTCACGCCCCCCATGCTAAAGGAAGCCAGGCTTCGGGACAGTGAGCTCTACCACCCTCGGGTGGAAGCCGGCATGTCTCTCCTTCCCCGGGGAGCCCGGGGCCCAGGCGGTCAGCCAGGTGCATTTCGCAAAAGGTCGCCGGCTGCCCGGCTGCCTTGGGGGTCGGTTCCAGGGGGATTTCCCCCCCTTCGGAGCTCTTGCTCTGCGGCCGGCCGTCTCTTCGCCCTTTGGAGGGTGACACGCGGCCCGCCAGCCTCTCCGTCTCCTTTTTATCCGTTTGTCTTACTTCCGCCACAGTCTCCCTTGGATGCTTGATCTCCTCAAACTCCAGTCACTTTCTGTTCTCCTCAGAAAGGTCTCCTTTCTGTTCTTCACTCTCCTGCTACTCATCAGTAAACCTCCCAAACTGCCTGATGAATAAAAGCGTGGGGTTTTTTCCCCCATTATATCAAGATTATGAAAATGGAAATAAAATACCTTCAGAAGGACTAAACCTCTTCTCCATTCATTCCTTCTCAAAAGAAACAGGAAACTAATACTCTAATGTATTCATGCGCATGGCAGACTCAAAACATCCATCTCCAAATTCCTGCCAAAGCTATCTACACCTATTTTCTCAGGCCCTTTCTAATTAAACCTGCTTTTCTCAGTAACAGCCAAGTAAAACTACATGGCTTCTGACTTGATTTCATTACAAAAATATATCCATTTAACAACAGCACAACAAAAAGTCCACATAATTCATTGAAAAGCTGTATTGCACACCTTCATGGAGGAGTTTGGGAATACCCAGCACTTGCAGCATTATTTCCCTGACACAGTGTGTTCCCAGTTTCCAGTCAGAGAAAAACTTGAACAGTGTAACCCACTGATGATTGCATACACACACAGTCAGGTGACTAAACAAAAGTCACACGTCCAGTATGTAAATATTTAAGGTTTCCAGAAATACATTTCTTATTTCAGCGTAACTATTTTATTTCAATTGTTAGAGAATTATGCAAGTAACTTTTTCCCTGTAACTCTTTTATTTACAGGGTAAATATTTACTGACGACAGATTTAAGACTCTCAGAACTAAATGAACAAGATGGGCAAAACTCCAGTGTTTTAGAGACATTTTCCCTCTTCTTTCTTATTTTTATGTCCAAAGCTGCTAAATGATAAAAGTAGAATATTTAGTTCCTCTTATATTGAGTTCATAGAAAGAAGATCATAGCTGCTAATATTCCCACATTTTCTAAAGCTTTTAAAAAATAAGACAAATTCATTTCCAAATCTCTCACGCCTAGAATATGCACAGCACACAATAGGCATGCGATAAATATTTGAGAATGGAAAATTATCTGTCTAGAATCCTTTTAGGTATAGCCCTGCCTAAGGGAGAAAAAAAGATAATTCACAATCTCTTCCAATCCTTAGATTGTATCTTTTCAGCAGCGCGGTGGTATTCCACATTCCCTTTTTCCCACACTCTCCCAACCCCAAATCCCTAAAAGGCTGAATTCAGGAAGGCAGGACTGGACAAATCAAATGCCTCATTAAGAATGCCTGAAGAAATATGCCTAAAGATGAAATTATAGCTCTTAGACCAGCACTCAAAACCCTGGAATAAAAGAAAAGAGAGAAGGAGGGCGTGGGGGCCAAATCATGCGATTTGATGGTGGTTACTTATCCAGCAAATGTTTCTGAAAGCTACTAACTACTAATTGTGGTGAAGGTTTTTAAGCCGAGAACCGGTGAGTGGCTCTCTCTCTGATGTTCTGTAATTCATGTGCAGTTTGAGGATGGCACTCTGTCTTAAATACAATAATATTTTAGAGAAATTTGAACACTCTAAGTTAACAGGTATGCCAATTTGGAGCCATAAAAGAGATGCAGCTCCAGAGGTCTCAAATAATTTAATAAGGCATAACCATTTTTCTGAAGTTCAGTGGTATTTTTTTCATCAGCTGAAAAGGCTCTACCATGTGGCCTAATTCAAAGCTGCAGGCAGGAGAAATTACTGACTTCATTATGCCTGCCCGGTGCCCTCCAGCAAAAGCGCTCGGCACCGGGGCACTCATCCTAGGAGGCCCTGTGGAAAGCTTCTGCCCTGACAGACCCCCTCCGGCTTCTTGTGAAAAGCGGCAGAGGGGAGGAGGTTATGCCCTATTGTGCGCCGGGCCCCTTCTTTGCCTTAGAAAATTCCCACAGTGGGCCCTAGTCGCACCTGAGTCTTAATGGTTGGGCCACTGAACACCATCCAGGGTTTGCGGAGGAGGATTAACGTTTATTATTATTGCCATTAATGGTGTTAACTGTTATTGTTGCTCTTGTCCATTGCTTAGAGGAAATGAGCACTTCGTGGTCCTTGGAGCATCCCTCTGCTTTCCCTGCAGTGCGCAGAACAGGCAGGGGCTTACCTGCAGGGGAACAGGGTAAAAGCGACGCTATCGCTTGCCCGGAATCCTGCGTTTTGCTTTGCTGGGCTAGCAAGGGAGCAGGAAAGAACGGCGTGCTGGCCAGGGTGAAGTCCGGCTTCTCTGAGAGAGTAACCCCCCGTCTCAGGGGCTCAACGCGATGCCCCTTTGTGGCTCACTCATCCGAAGCCTGAGCGAGGCGTCACCCGCGGGCCGGCAGCACCCCTCTAAGCGCCGAGCCAGCTGGAGGCCGGCGCAGCCGTGGGAGCGGGGGAGAGCCCCCACCGGGAGACCCCCGAGCGGCGCGCGTCACTCCACTCGCGTCCCGCTGGTGGTCCCTAACGGCCCGGAGCCTGGGAAACGGCGTTCTCAGCGTGCAGGGGGTGGGCTTCCCAGGCGGAGCCAGCGCAGGAGACCCAAGAAATGCAGGTTCAGGCCTGGGTGGGGAAGATCCCCTGGAGGAGGGCACAGCAACCCAGGCCGGGACTCTTCCCTGGGGAAGCCCACGGACAGCGGGGCCGGACAGGCTGCAGCCCTCGGGTCGCAGAGAGTCAGACACGACCGAGCGCAGCGCAGGGCGTAGAGAAGACAGGGGCCCGGCGCAGAGCGACCGTGCTCCGGAGATTTGTCCACCAAAACCCCGAGGCTGTGGCCAAGTGCAGCAGGGGTGGCCTCCCTGCGGAGTCTAAAAGCAAAGAACCAATAGAAACTTCGGTAGAAAGTCTCAGTAGAAAATTCTACTCATAGAAAGTAGAGAGGTGGTTGCCAGGGGCTGGGGGTGGGGGAAATGGGGAGATATTTTCAAAGGGAACAAACTTTCACTTATAAGATGAATACGTCCTGGGAACCTAATGTACAGCACGAGAACCATAGTCAACGCCACTATACTGAACGCCTGAAGGTCGCTACGACGGTAGAGCTTTAATGTTCTCACTCTTAGCAGCAACAACAAAGAAACAGCAATTCTGTAAGGAAAAGGATGTGTTCACTAATCTCATTGTGATAAGCATTTCATGATATATACAGGAATCACAGGATCCCATCGTACGTCTTGAATTTATACAGTGCTCTGTGTCAGTCATACCTCCATAAAGTTGAAAAGAGAAAGGCACAGGGAAAGTTCTAGGTAACCTTCTCTGAGAAGGTGACATTTGTGTGGATAGATAACCACAGTGGAAGCAAACAGAAGAGCTCTTGGCAAGTCGGACACACCTATAGATTTTTCATGTGCTATTGTTTGAGGAAGGTCAATATGAGCTCTCCTAAAGGTAAGTTCCTCTCGAAGCAACTGCATTTCTAAGAGTCAGTGATACAGTGCTAGAGGTACAAAGGTAGTTCAAACGCCAATGTCCTTTATCTGGGCTATTGAATTTCTAAAGAGAAATTTCCCATATCCTATCCAAAGCAGACTCCAGTGGGAAGGAGGGAGCTGAGCTCTTCCAGGTACAGCGTTCCTTCAGTCCCTTCTGGTTTTAGCCCCACAAGACACCCTTGCCACCGTCTTGAAGCACGTCACCACCCCCTTTCCTGCGTTTCTCTCTGCAAGCACGCTAGCTTGTGCCTTCTCCACTCTCTCAGTTCCCATGCCTCCACATGCTTTCCATCTCCAGAAGTTTTATTAAGCCTCTTATCTGAAAAAGTCTCCCTCCCCATCTTCTTTCTCTTGGGTTTAAATAATATTCTTAGTTTCTTGACAGGCTTTTAAAGATATAGATTTCTTGGCTCAGTCCTTAAAAATTCAAATAAATCTGAGTTGGAACTGAGGTATATCTTATATTATTAAAAAGTTTAAATACACACACAAAAAAATGGAAAAAAACACAACAATTCCCCATTTAGCCAACGCCCAGATTTAACAATGATCAAGTTTTGAGATTGTTTTCCCCTTGCTTCAGTAAGACAATCATATGCATTGTGTCATTTTGTCTCTAATAATGCAATGTGTATCACTTAAAATATTTTCCTATGTAGCCATAATATACAATTAATCATATTTCTCTGGATTCATCTAATGTTCAAGTCCACTATCTAATTTTCATGATTATTTCAAAATGCATTCATAATTTTTCAAAACATGAAAAAAGAAAGAAAATTTTCTATTTTTTAAAATCAAGTATAACATTGACACCAAAAGGTGATGAGGGTTGCCCAATTAATAGATCACTCTCACTTATGAATATCAGCTGACAAAGAATGTCATGCGAACAGGAACCATAAGAAAACTGGTGGCTACACTAATAATCAGATGAAAAAGACTTTAACATAAAAAATTTATTATAATGAAGGACATTTTATAATAACAAAAGAATTAATCATTAGGGATATATAACAATTTTAAGCGTATAGGCACTCAAAATAGAGCCTCAAAAGTGCATGAAGCAAAAGCGGATAGAATTGACAGGAGAAATTGACAATTTAACAACAGTAGCTGCAGACTTCAGCACTTAACTCTCTATAATAGAGCGATAACTGTCCTGTCAACAAAATCAATAAAAAAGTAGAAGCCTTGAATACTATAAATCAAATATCTATCAAACATCAATAGGCCACTTAAACAATAGCAACTAAATTGTATTCTTCTCACACATGGAACATTCTCCAAGACAGACCATATTCTAAGCCACAAAACAAGCTTCAATAAATTAAAAATTACTTAAATCATATAAGTGTGTTCCCCAAGCACACTGAAGTGAATAACATAAGTTAATCAATAATAGAAAATTTTGAAAATTCATAAATATGTGGAAAGAGAAACACCAACTCCTAAAAAATGGGTCAGGAAAGCAATCACAAAGAAATTTTTAGAATATTTTGAATTAATGAAAATTAAGATAAAATATAATAAAACTTATGGGATGCAGCTATACAGCATATAGAGAGAACTTGAGAGCTGAAAACACCATATTAAAAGAGAAGAGAGATTCAAATAAATAATGTAATCCTCTACTTTTAGACACTAGAAAGAAGAAAACTAAACCTAAAGCAAGTGGAAGAAAGGAAATAGATACTAGAGTGGAAAAAATGAGGTAAAGAATAGAAAAGTGACTGAGAAAATGAGTGAAATAAAAAGTTAGCTTTTGACAAGATCAACATAATTAACAGACTTTTACCTAAACAAGCCAAGAAAAAGAGATGATTAAAGTCACTGAAAACAGGAACAAAAGAGGGGCATCACCACTGACCTTACAGGAATAAAAAGGATTACTAACGTGTGCTGCAAACAACAGGATGGTGATCTAGAACGGACAAATTCTTCCAAAATTAGAAACTTCTGAAACTGATTGAAGAAGCTGATACTCTGAATAAATCATTAAAATGACAGTATTCCTAGTCTAAAACTTTCCCACAAGGCCCAGATTCCTTCATGAGTGAACTGCACCAAATATTTGAAGTAAAATATTACAGTATTATCATATGAACGTTATTCTTCCTTAATTTGATAACAGCAATAAGATTATGTAAGAGAATATTCTTGTCCTTGAGAAATATGCACTGAAGTATTTGCGAGTAAAGGAGTATAATGTAATTCCATGAAATGATTCAGAAAAACTGCATATATATGTGTATGTGTGGTTGGGTACGTAAGGCTATACTGAACTCTGTGTGTGGAGTGTGTGTGTGTGTGTGTGTGTATGTGTGTGTGTGTGTGCGCCTGCACTGCACACGTGTGGAGAGAGACAGAAAATGATGCAATAAATGTGCCGAATCTTAACAATCAGACATGCTGAATTAAGTTTGCTCACACTGTTATAAAGTAAGTTTTTTAAAAAAAAAATCTACATTATGATTAAATCATAATGTATAATTAAATCATCCCAGGAATACAAGGATTATTGGATATTAGGAAATCTATAAGATAATCCACCTCGTTAACAGAGTTAAGGGAACGTTACATGAATACCGTCATCATAGATGTGAAGAGGCATTGGACAAAGGTCAACAATCTTGGTAAAATATTCACTGAGATGAAAATCAATGGATATTTCTTCGACATAATAAAGGAGAAATATAGGGCTACCAGGCCTAACAGATATTAAAACCTAGAAATAAATATTTCCAAAGTCTTTAACAGTTAAAGCAGCATCATAGATGTTGCATAAATATTAACAGAGTCAGTAACCAATAAAGGAAAAGGCACAAATGGTAACAGGAAGGAAGTGCTTTACAAAAACAGGAAAAGACATCAGTGCAGGAAAGATGGAATTTTTAATAAATACCATTGGGTTAACGTAATAGTCATTTCGAAAATAAGCAAGTATGAAATTAGATGTATACCTCATTCAGACATCATGGGCACATTTAGACTACCAGGCTGCTAAATATAAACATTGAAACCATATAGATACTGAAAGGGAATTTCATAATTTGAGCATGTGGAATTCTTCATAACCATGACTCAGAGTCTGAAAGCAACTAAAGGAAGATAAATGATATACCATTAAAAAATTAAAGGCAGAACCAGCAAACATAAAAGACAAAAGCCACTAAAAATTTTTTATCACAAAAGACCAACATCTCTACTCTACAAAGGACTCCTAAAATCTGAGGGGCAGAAGAAATAACCTAGTAGATAAATGAGGAAAACATATGAGCAAGGAACTCACAAGTTAAAGCATAAAAATAGTTCCTTTAATACATGAAATAATGCTCAACATTACAACTAATCAAGGAAGTAAAAATAACGCTACATGAGGCTCTTTACCTACCAGACTGGCAAAAATCACAGTTCAATAGGTGCTCTGATGTCAACACTGTATGGAAATAGGCAATTTCTAACCTAACTGATGGGAATATAAAATATTAAGAGGCCAGTGAAGGAAATTCTTTTAATAACTAGGAAAATTACATATGTGTTAGCTTTCCAAAACTTACTCCTGTTTTAAAAATATATGCCTAAATTAAACTGACCAAAAAAAAAAATAGACTATGTACAGTCATTCTTTGCAGAAATTTTTAAAATACAAAATAGTTATAAGCAGCTCAGATGTCCATTTTTGGGAGATGGCCACACAATGGAATATCAGGCAGTTATTAAAAAAAGAAAAAAAACTTCACTGCATGTTGAGATAGAGTGATCTTCAGGGCATATCTTAGGTTAAGAAGAGGTACAAAACATGAAATATGCCACCTTTTATATAAGAAAATGGAATCCATGAATACATGCAAATATAATAAATTGAAGGAGAATTGACATTTTTATCATGCTAAAGGAAGGTTAAGTGAGGCTTCCAGTTAAACCTGGAGGGATGTGAACAATCGTGTTTATATTAGATCCTCTAACACAGGAACAAAAGGCTACAGATATAGACGTGAACTTATATAGACATAAATCTATCAAAAGAGATTTATTTTAGGGAGTTGACTCCTGCAATTGTAGAGGCTATCAGCTTCAAACTCTGCAGGGTAAGCCGGCGGACTAGAAACCCAGGGAAACACTGTTGGTGCAGTTCGAGTTCAAACGCAGCTTGTTGGCAGAGTCCGCGGTCTGTTTCCTTAAGACCTTCAACTGATTGGATGAGGCCCTTAACATTATGGAAGGTAATCTTCTTTGCTCAAAATCTATTTAAATGTTAATCCCACCTAAAAATACCTTCACAGAAACATCCAGGCAAGTTTGACAGAATATCTTGGAACCATGGCCTAGCCAAGTTGACACATAAAACCATCTCAGTGTTTATCTCCACCCCTTCCAGTTACCAAGTAGGGTGGCAGTGAAGGAGATAATGACACACAGTGAAGCCATGTGAGACGCTGAGAGAGCATGTTACCAGGCGGAGGCTTTTGTGAGGACCAAGGAAAGCGGCCACAGATGAAGACTTTGTCAGGAGAGATGAGGATGAGTAGGACTTCATTAAGCAAATGGAAGGAGCAAGAGAGAATTCAGCCTGTGGGTTTGGACAGGGCATTAATTTAGGGGACTGGCATCAGTATAACAGTTTTTGCTTTGTTTGCCTTTAAGCACAATGATGAAATTTTGTCTTACTCAGTTCCCATGATAACCTAAAAGTCTGCTGCTGAGCCTACCTGCAGGCCTTAGCTGCCGGTCTTCCGCAGACCAGGAAGGAGCAAACGTGGACACTCAGTCTCTTTCCCAGGGCCTGTCTTTCTGGCCGGCTCGTGCATCTCCTTAACGTGGCTCCCCAGCTTGTTGCCTGAGGTGGACCTTTGAGTCTCTGCTTCTCTATCCTTCTTCTCATCTACTAGTGCCACTGACATGTCTTCTACCAACACTACCTTCATCATCATTTCAAGGATTGCCTTTGATCAGGCTCACTGATGTGATCTAGGAGAACTCCATATAGAAACTGAGACTCTTGGTAGTATCCCAAACTCATGCTCACCCTGCTTTTCCTATAAACAGGGCTGGATATTTCTAGAAATGTAGACAAGAGTGCACTCTTTGCAAATGACAAACTTTGATGTCTTACGGAATCTCAAATGACTCCTCCGAAAATTCTACAGTATAACTTGTAAGACAAGAGGTGCAACATTCTAGTTCTTACTAATTGTAAGATCATTTGAAGTACTGACACAGCTTTATCTTAATCATCTCTGTATTAGTGACTGTTCTGAACTGGGTCCTCTAGTACATATTTTACTTGATAAAACAGACATGAATTTCTTACTGATTTAGGGATATATGACTTCTGTCTTCAACAGGAACTCACCTGGGTACCTGGGAGTCAATGTGGATATGAACTAAGAAAGCCAATAATTTAAATTTTATTTAATTGCTGTGAATGAAAGGTAATTGTTACTATAAACACTTGGTGAATCTATCAGAAGTACTTTAATATTTGTTGAAGAATATTCTTAGCAGCCATTACATCACTATTTTCCTGTCCCACCTTCATGATTATATTCCATATATCATACAGTTTTATTTTTGTTTGCTAGACTTAAATCTGGCAAAAAATCCATTACCAATAATACAGCTTGTGTGTTTTATTTAGCATTTTTGAGTTTTAGTATCAGAGCAGCAAAATCTATTCAGCAACATTGTAACAATTTTAAACTACTAGCTTGTTAGTTTTGTTAGTGCTTTAAGCACACAAACAAAATTTACTCTCAATAGTGTGTATACTGCTTTACTTAAGTGAAGTGAAGTTGCTCGGTCGTCTCCAGCTCTTTCCAACCACATGGACTGTCGCCTACCAGGCTCCTCAGTCCATGGGATTTTCCTGGCAAGAATACTGGAGTGGGTTGCCATTTCCTTCTCCAGGGGATCTTCCCGACTCAGGGATCGAACCTGGGTCTCCCACACTGTAGGCAGATGCTTTACTGTCTGAGCTACCAGGGAAGCCCAAATTTATCATAAATAATTAGTGTAAAGCAGAATGCAGAATATTGGTGAGTATGGAAATCTGAGTACAAACAGCAGCACCCCCCCCCCTTTTTTTTGCCTTTGTTATTATACAATCCAGCATCTGGAGCAGGGAAATGCATGGAACATATCATCCTAAAATCTCCTGTATAGCATGCCTGATTACTTAGCACTATCCTTAGAGTGGGTAAATCTTACCTGAAAAGGAGTCGCTGAAGGCTTTAGAGATTAAATGACCCAGTCCTCTCAATTACTCAAGTCCACAGCTTAGTCATTGGTTGGAAGTTTAAAGGATCTGAGTTGACAAAGCACTCTGCCTGCAACGGCACTCACCACCCACTTCAGGTCAGACTCCAGTTGGTCTGGACATACCACCTTTGCCGCTCCGGTCCACAGGTCCTAGTCTGTGCCCCTAGGAGGCTGACTTGTCTGGGCTTCATCAGCTGATCCCCTTGTCCTCCGGCTTTCAGTTGAGATGGACCAATGGAAGCACCACTGTGGGGTTGGAGTCCCTTGACTCCATGCCTGGTGGGTCACCAAAGTTTTGTAGCATCCTCTTTGACCTGCCACAGTTCTTCTCAAGTAGACCTTTTCTATTGCCACACAACTTATCTCTGGACTCATTAACCATTTCCTCCACTTAATCCCTTAATATCTAGAGGGTGGCTATGGCTCCCATTATTGGTAGTTGGTAGTCAACCCCTCACTGGTTTCCTTAGACCTGCCCATACGACAATAAAGAGTTCCTTCACTAAAGCCTTCTCAATTACCTTGCCTGTGCTCTTTCTATCTTGCCCAGGATCCTGACTGAAACACTACTGTTGCTGTTACTCAGAGGTAGAGGACTTAGCCATGGGTCAAATCCTGGTAGACCAGAAGTTCCAATGTAGGTGCTCACTGTCACATCTAATATACAGTGTCTGCCCTCCACCAGCATCCTGGATTTTATAGTACAAAGCATTGACTTTTCACATTACCACTCTGGCGAAATGTATTTCTAGAAGTGCTGAAGCCATGGCTGTCTGCAGACCATGATTGTGAACAGACCATGATAGCCTCCTGAGTTTCATTTATGAACCTCTATTTCATGCTTGCATCTTTCTCTTATCTTGTTTGGCCTGCAGAAGCATTCCACTCACCAATCCCTATTTTCTCTGCTCTTATATTTCACCACTTTGTCAACCCTTCACCAAAATAAAAGACAAGCTTGTCAAGGTAACACTGACATCCCAAAATGAAGAGATTTGGGGCAGCAAATTAATATTCACTACTCATACTCTGCTCAATTTCTCATAATAATTTAACAGCACATATGGTAGTTATGAATAAGCATTGATAAGAGGTTTCTTAATCTTTTCCACACGAGCCAGAAAAGAAAGATTTTTTAAAACTTGAGAGAGCCGGGTAAGTTGAATGAGTCAATAAATAACAGTTCCAAACCTGTGTCCAAAGGTCTAACCAGTAGAAATTTGGAGTTGGGGATTTTCTTTGTTGCAAAGTTATAGAGAAGTAATTACTAGTTTTATTATATTACTGCCATTGGTGGCCTTTGGACTTCCAAAGCGTTCTTGGCACTGAATGAAAAGTCTAGAAAGGCAAGATAGCTGACGACAAAGAGCTTTCATTTTAAAAAGTCACAAACCAAATAAGAAGAGAAATAGAAGAAATAAGTCACCTTCACTGTTATTTTCTCATTTCTTTTTGTTCCTTCTTATTGCAAAGAGCTGAGGTGTTTGGCAATGCCTAGCGTGTGCACACAAATTCAAGATGTCTGCAGTTTCTCAGCACTGACTGAGCCAAGCCCCATCTCAAACAATATTCCCAAACATGATGAAAATATATAGTAATCTGCTCAAAAACACACGTAATGAAACAGGTAACCTGAAATCCCAACAGAGAAGTTTGTTTGAAAAATTTCACCTTAGCAATAATCTCCAGAGGTCAGAAAGATCCTCCAGATCTTCGGCTAAACAGCGTCTAAAGTAGCAAGAAAAACAGCCTAGTGTTATCGTTTTTCTCACTTGAATGTTTATTTTTAAAAATTCTCAAGGATTCAGAACTTATTTCAACTGCAAATTTAATAAAGAGCTCTTTCAAATACAGCTTACAAATACACGTGCTATATGGTTAAATCCCCGAGGAGCCTATGTTCACTTGAGGATGGTATTTTAGTCTTACTGAGAAATGCAGGCACAAGAAAAAGAATAAATCATCCTGCTATGAAACAATTTATAGTGTTTGGGAGCCATATACTTACCTATAAACTATAATGCCAAATTATGTACCAGTTAGAGTAAGGAAGAATGACTAATAATGTTTAGTAAACAATAAGAAACACACATCATGTGATGAAGGGAAACAACTCCTACTTTTTCTTATTTTTGAAAATAAACCATATAGAAAGAATATTGTATCTCAAGGATAATTAATGTTCAGAATAGGAATTGGATTTTGGTCCTAGATTCATCATGAACTAGTTGAAGAACCCTCCCTTAGCTCTCATTTTTGTCAACCTTAGAATTTGGAGGAAAAGCTGTGAAGGGGTAGACCAGATGATCTTTAAGATCGCTTACTGTGCTAGAATCAAATGTATTCTAAATCTATCATAAGTTCCATTTCACACACACACACACACACAAAAGAGATAAAAATGCCAGTTGTTATCTTTTTCCTACAGTTTTGGTTTTGTTTTAGACCCTCTTTTGGAAAGGAAAAAAAAAATCACAGATGAATCACTGCAAATTATGGTACGAGTCATGGATCCTATCAAAATTGGCGACTCATCCATTTTCAGCAGTTTTGCTAGCCATGGGGAAAAGGCAGTTTCTCATCTTCCTCCAAAGGCCATAGGAACATGATCACATTTTTTTTCCAATCTTAAAAATAAAAAAAAAGCTATGTCCATTCTTTTTCTTATATTGGTTTATATACTTCCACCCTTAGTCTATAGGAATAAAACTGTTCAAGTATATCTTGAAGTCAGTGTTTCCAAAAGATTAATGTTCATGTCTGGATTTTCTAGCTTTGGGGTAGGAATATTTATTATAACAGTTATTTATTCTAATTTGTTATTGTAAAGTTAAGTGAAGTTGCTCAGGTGTGACCAACTTTTAGTGACCCCATGGACTGTAGCCTACCAGGCTTCTCTGTCCATGGGATTCTCCAGGCAAGAATACTGGAGTGGTTTGCCATTTCCTTCTCCAGAGGATCTTCCCCACCCAGGGATTGAACCTGGGTCTCCTGCATTGTAAGCAGACACTTTTACCATCTGAACCACCAGGGAAGTTTTTATTTGTTATTTTATTTGTTATTGTTATTGGAATTTGTTATTACTATTATTTATTTAATGCCTAGTTTTATTTTTGTTCATTAAAATGTCAATTTTGTGTAGTAGTAATATCACTGAATTTTGAGTTAAGAACAGATATGCTTGTGTTCATCTTTGCTATTTACAGCTGGGTGAACTTAGGCTTATCATTTATATCATTTAGCCTTAATTTTCTCACTAGTAAAATGAGGAAGGTCTTAAAATCTGTCAAATATACTTCCCAAGGGTATTGTAAAATTAAGTAAAATAATTATGAAAAACCATTTAAAAGTTGCTGAGCATGATATAACTAATATTTATACTAATTATTATTTCCCTCATTGTTTTGTTCAAAATGACTCTGTACCCCAAGGAGCATGGAAATTCTATACATATTTTAAAATGGGATTAACTATTAATTTTAGAATTTTGAATATTTTTGGTTGTTCAGTCCTGCATATACAAATTCTTAAAAACTCAAAGCGTATCTAGCTAATCCAGAATCAGTATTAATATAAAGTGTGAGGAAACAGCATGGCTCAGGTGCTGATAGGTAGTATACAACATACCTTAATGTCCATGACTTATGGTTTATTTAGATGCACAGTTTAGAAATGTCCTCCTAGAACTGAAATCTCAGTCAGAACTACTATAACTGATGGCAATAATTTAAAGAGAGCAAAGTTTCATATATAACCCTTAATCCACCTCTGTCCAAAACTTTAATCTTTCCAATTCAGCAAAGTGACTATTTTTCATTTCCCTGAGCCTCCACAACGAAGGGAGATTTTGGTTACCAAATTCACTGCCAGGAAATAAACTGAGACTGGAGATCGCTACAGATCTATGGAGAGATTAAGAAGCTGCAACGATGGCGGAGAATGCTCTCAAGTGCCAATTCCATATGCAGACACATGGTGGGAAAGTTTCTCTCAGCGTTCGCAAAGAAATTCATTATAGTAATTTGGAAATTTAATAAAGTTCCTTGAATATAAGCAGTCTGGGGAATTATTGGTTTTGAATTACTGGCAGTAGTGAAGAGGGTTAAATACAGTTTCAGAATGAAAATTAGTTTTATTTTGTCAGGAAGTGAGTGAGCACAGAGGTGCAAAGGCAAGAAAGAGAAAGAGAAGATCACTGGGGCTGATACCAAAAAGTACAACCTAAATTCAGAGATGACAGAGCAGGTGAAGATGTGCAGTGTGGTCACTGTGGTGTCACCTACAGCCGGGACGCAGAGAGGAGAGGGAGGGAAAGCCACCATGCGAATGTGAAGCAAACCCATGGCCATCCAGCTTGCTACTTGATTTCTGAATGAGATCTGATCTTCCCTCTCTTCCACCTCCTTTAATGTCCTCATCAGAAGCAGTACAAAGAGATAAAATCACCAAAATCTGTGGTCCCTCCCTTCCTGCAGAAAACTTTGTGGAAGTACAGTTTTAACGAAAATTAGTTGTGAAAGAGTGGATCTAAGTTAAAGGGAAGTCTACAAGATTACCTAGTGAAATGAATATTAAGTGTGAAAGACAGGAGTAGAGGGAGATCCCTAGATTCTGGTCTGGGCAAATGAGAAAGCAGAATTGCTGTCAGCTGAGATGAGGGTGGCTGTGAGTCAAGCAAGTTTCAGGGAAGACAGATCAGGAATTCAATTTAGGCGTAACAGTCCCCAGATGTCTATTAAACATAAAGGACAGAAGTCAAATGGGAAGTTGTATCTAGAAATCTAGGGCTCAAAAGGAAGTCTGAGTTGGGTGTTTCAATTCAGAAATCATCAACACTTAGAGACTCTAAAACCATGAGACTGGACGGGATCAACAGGCAAGTGAATGAAATTAAAGAGGGTCAGAAAAGAAACAACCAGAAAAATAGACTCATGAGAAATGAGACAATGAGAGTGCATCTGGAAGCCAAAATCAAGAAAGAGTGTCTAGTTGGGAAACATAAGTACATAAACATTGACAGCCAAGACTACCTCATGTAAGAAAGCTCACAGAAAAATCAGATGATATTAGCTACAGTCCGGTTCCAGGAGAATGCCACACATAATATCAATATTCAATCATACTATAATTTCTTCCACATCAAAAACCCTTCAATTAACTCCACTTCTCCGGGTGCCCTGGTCCATCAGTGGTAAAGAATTCACCTGCTATGCAGGCAATGCAAGTTTGATCCCTGGGTCAGAAAGATCTCCTGGAGGAGGGCATGGCAACCCAAGGAGAGTTACCATGTCTGCCTCTGATCACTCTGGATACATCCATCTGTTCCAAGAGATGCATAGTCTCCCAGAAATGCCTAATTCTCTTCTTGACACAACAGCAACACCTCTGCCCAGAGAAACAGTCATGGAGATGCTTGTATCCTTAGCTTCAGAGTTCACACACACCTCAAATCTATATAATTCACATTATAGTTGGGATACTATGGAAAGGAGAAGATGAAGACTGGAGAAATGCCGTGACTTGATGAATAGGAATTTGACCAAGTAATTGAGAGAGAGACCTAAATGTGTGGCAGCAGGTGATTTACCTGAGCAGGAAGGGACTGGTTAAGTCCTCTGCAACTGCTAAAGCTTGCATAGGCCTTGGAGATCCCCAACGCATCTGCTGGCTTTGTCCATCCAGTGTCCGGTCTCCATCTTCTGACAGTGGTCCCTTGCTTTTCCCTTGGAAACTACCACTCCCTCACCACCCACAGGCGTGCTGGCACGTAGATCTAGTTGTTGGCCCTCCTCTTGGCAAGCTGTAGGCAAAAATCCCAAGGACAATTCATCAACTCTTCCTCCTGAAGGCAGCAAGAGTGGAGAGGGAAATGGCTCCTTGCCACGGGAATCCTCTCCAGACAGCGTACACTGGGCCCTGCTTATCAGACTGGGGCTTATCTTCTCAGTGTGCTTTACTACAACCTTACCAGGCTCTACACATTCTCGGGTCCATTTGGTCTACATCTATGCTGCACCTGTAGGTAAGGATTTGGAGTCAAACTGGCAGGTTGCCCTGGTCCCTGTCCATCACAAGGCTCCATTCTTCAGCTCTTTCTTTATGTCTATGAACTATCACACGGCTTAAAAATTACTCCTTTTCCCTCCTTTTATGCCTTTGGATTAAATTAAGCACAGCAACTTGCTATGCAATCAAAAATACTGGAGAAACTGGATTAGCCTGGATACTCAATTGCTACTGTTGACTTTCAGAATGACAGTACTGTGGGATCTGCCCTTGTATACGACTCCAGGTCCCTCAGTTACTTTTACTCACTGGCTTGATATAATCTCTCACTGTTGGATAACAACTGGAGTTACCTGTGAGTCAGGGACTGCTACCCCCACTTGCCAAGTCCTCAGTGATGTCAACAGATTGATGCTTAACGTCCTGTTCCCTTATTTGCACTTGGAACCAGCAATAGTTACATAATAAATAACACTGAAACACCTAACATGAACACAGAAGGATTCTTGAAATAGTTTATGTATTCTAGACTGCCATTTGGAAGGGAAGAGATCCTTTGTATATTAAAATTATTTTTAATATATAAAATGGAAATTAGTTACCTACAAGCCACTCTCAAGAGCCTTTTGCTCTTGGCTATGAAACCTTCATTTGAAAACCCTTTCCTTTGAATTCTCTGCCAGTTTTATGGGATGCTCAATGTAAACAGATGCCTCATATAAATTTCACTTTTATAGGTAGCTAATATACTAATATCCTACAGGGGTAATTTAAACTCCCAGGTGTCCAGGTTTTAACAAGGCTACAAAGAAAATTTAGCCAAGGACAACAGGACAAACCACGTAAGCTAGAAATGCTATGGCTCTTTCATGAGGCACATGGATTTCAACAAACTTCAGCAAAATGTCACACAAAGAACAATCTGGCTAGGGAAGAGACTCCCTTAACTGAGGTGAGTCAAGTTTATAGATTATGTAAGGGCAATTTAGAAGTAGGAAATCCCTGTATCTATTATTTATATAAAGGAGCAGTAAAACATCTCACAATGAGATGGCATCCAAACAGCAAATCTTCCTAGAGGGTCTCTAAATTCTGAGACTACAGAAGATGATCCACACTCCCAGAAAACATAATGCAAAAAGAGATAAACAATACTTATTATACACACACACTGGTTATATTTCTGCGTATTCCTACTGAGATGAAATTTAAGCTTTTGCAAGGGAAGCCACCAGCCAAGGTTTATACCCAGAAACTAGTTGGAAGCAGATGTTTGACCCTTCTTTAACATATAAAAGTAATCTTTGTTAGTAATTCAAGCATAAGGCTGGGAGTCCCACCTTGCCCTGGTGCAGCAGATCCTTTTACAGCTGTCTTCCCAACATACATAAGACACTGAGCTCAGACCTGGAAAGGAGGTTGGTATAGTGGCTTAAAGGGAAAGAGTGAAGGGAAGTGAAAGTCGCTCCGTCGTGTCCAGCTCTTTGCGACCCCATGGACTACACAATCCATGGAATTCTCCAGGCCTGGGAAAAAAAGAGTCCCTTCTCTATGGAGGTTGGGTATTGTAAAAAGCGTTAGTGCCTCAGTCCTACTGGTCTCTTTGCGACCCTGTGGGCTGCGGCTTGACGGCTCTTCTGTTCATGGGATTCCCAGGAAAGAACACTGGAGTGGGTTGCCAAGCCCTCCACTAGGGAATCTTCCTCATCCAGGGCTCAAACCTAGGTCTCCAGCCTTGAAGGTAGATTCTTTACCATCTGAACCAGGATCTGTACAAATGATTAGCGTAGCAACTGAAGTCTGTGAAAACAAAGGTGTTAGAAATGAGATGTCAGATTAAGGGCTGAAATATTGCCTAGAATTAGGTTGCTCATGAGAAAATGCAGCACTTTTTTGCAGCTGGAGACTCCTCGGGCATAAAAGTAATGCTTTGAGGCAGTGATCTAGCAGATGAGCTGTAACCCTGATATGCAAGCATGGGGTAGTTCTGCACTGAGGGAGAGGCAAGGGGGTTTTCAACTAGCAGACAGTGTGGCTGCAGAGAAGAAACACCTCTGTGAACAGCGAGAGTGGGGACAAGTCCACAAGTCCCTCCCAGTGCTCTCCAAGGTGTGGTCTGGAAGCAAGAGGAACTCCTTTGAGTGTAAGTCACAAGAAGCTTTGACAATTTGGGGGTGTAGTTGGCCTGGAAAGCAGCTGTTGGATTTTTTCCTAACCAGCTGTGATCATGTTACGTATCAGCCACTTTAGGCTGTGAGGCCCAATGGTTTGGTCAAACACCAATCCAAGGTGTGGCTATGAGGGTATTTAGTAGGTGTGATTAGCATGTACCATCAGCTGACTTTCAGTAAAGGAGACAGCCCTTGATAATCTGGGTGGGACCATATGTCACATAATTAGTTGAAGGCCTTAAGAGGAAAATTTGAGGTTTCTTGGAGGAGAGAGAATTCTGGCGTAAATGGTCATACAGAAATCCTGCCTGAGTTTCCAGCATGCTGGCCTGCCCTCCAGATGGGTTTCAGATGCTCAGCCCCACAGTCACAGCAGATAGTTCCTGAAAATCAATCTCGCTCTCTGTTTTTCATGATTTTTTCACCTGACTAGCCCTCTGTCTTCTTTTTGATTCTAGAGTTCTCAGTTTCTATAATATATATGTGTGTATATGCATATATATGTTTGTGTGTGTGTGTGTGTGTGTATACACAACATATATACATACACTGTATATAATTAGTTCTGTTTCTTTGGTGAATCCTGATACACCTAGGCAGGTGAGCTCTCGAGTGATTTTTTGGAAAAATATAGGATGATGTATGTACCCCCAAGCTGCTGAGACAGTCCATTTTGGTTATAGACATACATACAGATAAATATAGATGGATATCATTCCATCACTAGATCACTTAAACCTTCAGCATTCACAAGGAGTTAAGATAACTTACAAAGAGTCATGCATTTTTCCGATGTAAGCATCACTCTTCTTTCATGACGTTCCTCATCTCTCTCTTATTCAGTACATTTTCTGTAAATTATCTTTGTAGCACTGTTTTCTACTCGAAACGAAACTGCCAGAAAGGGGAATCCCAAGCAGGCCCTTCTTGTACATATATTCAAATAGCCCCAAGGTTTTGGCAGCATTCCTAAATTCTCTTCACGTTTCAGAGACAGGTAGGGAGGTACCCAGCAACGTCTGGGGCTGAGTGAGTCTAGAAAACAATAAGAACTCTGGGACCCAAAGAGCAAAGGCAGGGGACTCTTCCCTGAAGAGCAGGATGAGCAGAAGCGCAAAACTAAGGGACCAGAAAATCCAAATCAAATTAACTCATTCATTCAGAACATATTAGGCACTTACCACACATGAGTCTCTGTTTGGTGTCACTGTGGGGAGGGGGAGAGATAGCATACAGCCTACACCCTCAAGAGCACAAAATTAAAAAAAAACTGCAAAGGAAAGCATATAGGGTATTGTGAATAGTGTATAGTGAGTACTTCTGTATTCACTTTATACAAGAGAAAAGTGAATATGAGAAAGAGAAGGAATGGGGTGCTTCTAGAATACATAAAGTGAGACAAGCATAAAAGTTTAACTGTGCATGAGATAGAAACTGTGAGGTCTCCCTCCTCCATGTGAAAGGGGACACTGAGGAAAGGGCCCACCGAGGAGCAGTAATCAAGGGCTCTGGGATCCAAGGTGCTGCGATGCCTGCAGACAGAAGATGGGTACTGCCACACCAGGGCTACGGGAGGCCCTCAGGCCTTAGAGGCCCTCGTGCCCAGGAGACCATGGCAGCGGCACCCAGCCTCTCTATCACTGCGACGCGCAATTCAAAACAAAACTGTACTTAACTTTTTAATTAAAGAGCTCCAAGGACTTTCCTGGTGATCCAATGGTTAAGACTTCACCTTCTAATGCAGGGGTACAGCTTTGATCCCTGCTTGGAGAGCAAAGATCCCACATGTCACCTGGCTGAAAGACCAGAACATAATGGAAACAATACTGTAACAAGTTCAGTAAAGACTTTAAAAGTGGTCCACATTAAAAAAAATTAAAAACGAAATCTAGCTAAGTTCTGATTGTTACTTCCATAATAATAATTTTACTGCTTTTCTGTAATTAACACATCTTTTCAAAAGCGATTTTGGGGAGGTGCTTCTGCTTTGCTAGTTCTCTAAATGTACTCTTAGCTTACCAGTACCAGGATGCAAAAAGCTGATTTGCACACAGCCACTCTCCCACCATCTATGGCTGCTTTCTCACTCCAGCGGCAGAGTTGAGTTGCCATGGAGGCCAGTGGCCTGCCAGACCTGAAATACTCACCACCTGGGCATTCATAGAAGAAGTTTGCCAACTTTTGTTCCATAGAGTAATTCAGCACAGAGATAAATGCAGAAAGGTGTGCAAGTGATTGCTAGGGAAACAGGCTGGCAACCTCCTAGGGAGCCGCGCAGAATGGCCATTAGTCAATTAAGTAGTTACACAGTTAAGTTAGTTAGCTTACCTTTATGGACACAACTTGAAATTCAGTGGACCTCCTGGGAGCAGGTCACCCAAGGCTGGACTAAAGATGATGAAACTGACATACGTGCAAAGTATGTACCATTTAGCAGACCACTGATCACATGACTCTCCTGTTCCCACATCCCCGTGGAGAGACAGTCATGGCCAAGTGGACCCTCGGGAAGCTGCTCAGTGACTCAGAATCAGAGGAGGTGGATGGAATGGCAGCAGGTAGAGAGAGCCTTATGAAGAGATAGGCCTGCGGATGGAGCCGGAACTCCAGAGCTTCTGGGCTCCTCCATGGTGCACGGGTGAACAGCACTACCAGGATTTACCTCTGTAATCATCCTTCACATTGTGTTACCAGTCTCCCTCTTCCTGATACATTCTTTCTTTTGAAATCTGAATTCATTCAATGAAGGTGCAGTCAAGTTTTGAAGCCCAGTGTAGGTCGGGTATATCCCATTTCTTTAGGTCAAGATTCACGCTCCTTGGTTTTCTTTCTTTCTTAATGTTCAAGGGCATCCTACAGAAGTGGTCCAGTTTGACTTTGAGACGTTGACGGCATTTTTTTGCTTCTCATTCACACAGGGTGACTGTGGATTCAGCTCGTCTCATCGTCATGCACCTCATCCTGTGCACAATTCCTCAGGGACTCATCCACTGCCAGGAGGGTATGCTCACATACTCAGGAGTGCAGGCCCAGAGCTCATTTAGAGGCCCTCAAGCCTTATCAGGGCCGCCCTTGCAGCTCCATTGGTAAAGAGTCTGCCCACAATGCAGGAGACCAGGGTGCAATTCCTGGGCTGGGAAGATCTCCTGGAGAAGGAAATGGTAATCCACTCCGGTATTTGTGCCTGGAGAATCCAACAGACTGTAGCCTTCCAGGCTCTTCTGTCCATGGGGTCGCAAGAGTCGGACATGACCTAGCAACTAAATCACCACCAAAACCTTATCAAATCCTGATTTCTACATCAACCAATCCTGATGTGGTTGATTTCAACAACCACATCAAAATCCTGCTGGGTAGTAACAGTCACTAAATCACTAGATAAAACTGAATGCATCTTTCCCATCTGATTCTGACTGGGAATGTACAACTCTCTTTCTCTTTTGGACCGTAGCACTTCTGCCCTGGGGGTGAGGCCCTCAGCCCTGCTGTCCACACCTCTCTTACTCTGTAAGGCAGATTACACTGGGATTGTTGGGAATTTTCAGTCATTTCCTTGTCCATGTGGTCAACGATTTAGTGCAACACAGAACTGACAAGTTATAGTTTGCCTGCTTCCTTTTATTGCTGGCATGAGGCAGGTTAGGCTAATACTTGCTCTTTGAAGAAATGTTTGCAAGTCAAGTAGTTTGGTCCTTTTAAACCCTTTGAAAGACGAAAAAAAGGGGAGGGGAATAACATTTTCAAAGCTAATCATGACGTTGTGTGCTTTCCACATAAAATATTTATTTTAAACCTCAAAGCACATACCTATTTCCTAGACGAAAGTTGAGGCTCAGATGTGTTGAAGCTCTCACTGTCGGTAAATGATGAATCCAGGAACACAAAGGCAACTTCACCTTCATCCATGGGCTGATCCCATTCTATCACACTGCATCACCTTTTCTCAACATCAGTCAGCTAGTAGGATCGGCTGCTCTTGAAGCCGTGGACGTATTGCCATGAAAAGCACTTGGTTTAGAGCCTGTTTTGGGTTTTAGATTTCATAAAGTCATCATCACATGCACGGTTGTGCCAGAATCTTCCTGGAATAAGGTGAAGATCAACAACATAAATAAATAGGCATTTCATCTGTAGAGTCAGAAAGTACATTGGTAGCTGCTGGGGTGGAGGGGGGATGGGGCAGGGGAATGCAGACAGTATTTAACAGGGACAGGGTTTCAGTTCAGGAAGATGAGAAGTTCAGGAAGTAGATGCTGATGAGAGCTGCACGGCCACGTCAGTGTACTTTGTGCCACTAAACTGTACAGCTAAATATGAACAGTTAAATATGCCCCATACTACGTGACTTTTACCACAATAAAAAAATTTTAAGTAAATAAGCATTCCTATTATTTTCCCACAACCCTAACTCTCTAATACCTACCAAGGACCATCAGCTACAGTCAATATTTGTTCAAATACTACGGCAGATATTTACTGAGTATGTATTATGGGCCAACCATCTGTGCTGAGCCTTGGAAGAGATTCTTGCCACAGGTTGACCCAATGGCTGAAGGCACTAGCTATGTAATGGCCAAGGAACCCAACACAGGGAAGAACAGGGGTCTTGACGATTCTGAAAAAGAAACATATTTCTAAAGTACTGCGTTTACTTTCACGTGTAGAAATAGCAGAGAAACAGCAGAAGTGTGGCTAAACGTCTGTCAGCTGCACAGGTGGTTTGCGCTCTATTCAGAGCCGTTGCCACCACACCTCCCCCCATGAAGTCCCGTCCTGGAGGGCATGCCCATGTTTGCCAAATCACCAACACTCAACTGTTTCCAGTCAGAAGACTCACGCAGACCCCAGCAGTGGCGTCAGCACCTGCTGACGTCGCCACTGCCCTTCTTGGAAGCCTTCTGTCTACTGACGTGCGTCATGGGCGTGGCAGCTGGCACCACCTCCAGCATACCAGAGTACGGAGCAGTTCAGATCAGAACTGGCCGTGTCGATCAGGAGGAGACTGGGAAGTCGTTTGCTCTCTGAACCTCAGGATCCTCTTTTATAAAATAGGAATGGTACCTCTTGAAAGGGTATTAGAACATACATGGAAGAGGTTTCCTATGTTCATTCACTTAACAGCAACAACAAAAACGATCAGACACTACAAACCAAGAACTGTGCCAGGCATTGGGGATACAAGAGTAAACGAACAGGCCCCACTCAGGCTCTCGGGGTCTTTTGTGCTGTGGGGCAAACAGACATTAAATGAATAGTCACAGAATGAGCTCAGTCATTGACATTTTTCAAAAGTCATAAAGGATGCTGCAAAGTGCAGAGTGCTTATAGGAAAACATAAGAAAATCTCCCTGTGGTAGGTTGACTAATACCTACCCCCCGCCAAAAGAAGTGATGCCCACGTCCTAATCCTCTGAAACTGTGAATACGTTGTTGTTTGGTGTTCAGTTACTAGGCTGGGTGCCTGACTCTGTGGCCCCATGGACTGCAGCGCACCAGGCTTCCCTGTCCTTCACCATCTCCCGCAGTTCGCTCAGATTCCTGTCCATTGAGTCAGTGACGCTCTCTGCTGTGAACAGACTCATGGCCAAAGGGCCCTGGCAGATGTGGGTTAAGATGGAGAGGTGATCCTGGCTGATTTGGGTGGGCTCACACGGAATCCCGAGGGTCTTCAAACGTGGAACAGGAAGGCAGAGGCTATTCGACCATGAACGAGGAAGCTGGAGGATGGGATGAGGATCTAGAGACGGCCGCCTGCCATCACTGGCCCTGGGGACGGGGAGGAGGCCACACGCTAAGACAGGCGCGGCTTCTGGAAGCTGGGAGAGGCGAGAAGGTGCCCTGGAGCCTGCGCAGAGGGGCGCCCGCCTCGGACTCCGGGCCCCAGCAGCGTCAGAGGACGGCCTCTGTCCCCTCCGACTCCAGACCTGTCGGTCTGCGCGCAGGGCCCTGGGCCCAGCAGTCGGGGAGCACGGGTCAAGTCCGCACTTCGTGGCCGGCGACGGTCAGAGAGCGCCTCTGCAGAGCGGGAGCGAGGCTTGCGGCGAGCGGAGGGCCTGGGCCCGGGGCCGCGTCCTCGGTCGTCCCTCCGCCTCCGCCGGGGCTTCGGGGGGCGCCTGCCTGTCTTCAGGGGCGGCGGCCCCGCGAGGCCAGCGGGCTCCGACTGGGGCCTCTCCCGCCCTGCGGCCCCAGGGGATCCTTTTATTCTTTCTGCCTGAGTTTATTGAGCGCCCAGGATGTGACAGCTTCTATTCTAGTGCTGGGGGTACAACAGCAGAGGAGACTCACTCCCCGATAGACACAGCAGCACTTTTCACAACAGCCAAGACATGAAAGCAACATAAATGACCATCGACAGAGGGATGGATAAGTAAGATGTGGTACATACATACAACGGAATTTAACTCAGCCGTAAAACAAGAATGAACTAATGCCATTTGTAGCCACGTGGATGTATGTACAAATTACCATACTAAGTGATGTAAGTCAGAGAACGATGAATATCATGTGATATAATTTATACGTGGAATCCAACAAAACATGATGCAAATGAATTTATTTACAAAACAGAATATACTCACAGACATAGAAAACAAACTTACGATTACCAAAAGGGAAAAGGAGGAGGGATAAATTGGGAATTTGAGATTAACATACACACACTACTGTATTTAAAATACCCAACCAGGACCTACTCGATAGCACAGGGAATTATATTCAATATCTTATAATAACTATAAAGAGAAAGAATCTGTATATATACACACATTGTTTATATACATATGTACATGACTTAATCACTTTATTGTACACATGAAACATTGTAAGTCAACTACACTTCAATTTTAAAAAATTTAAACTTTAAATTTTAAACTTAGAGAAAGTTGGAGTTCTCAATGATGGTGTATAACTAGGGCACATAATTATGCAAAAGATTAACTCTAGTTGACCATAGTCTTTTTTAAAAAAGCAAATTCACATATGAGAGAGGCTGATGTAAACTTTAAAAGTGCTGTAGTCTTATAATCAACAAGGACCTACTACATAGCACAGGGAACTATACTCAATATCTTGTAATAACCCATAAAGAAAGAGAATGTAAAAGAAAGTGTGTGTGTAGCTGAATCACTTGGCTGTACATCTGAAACTAACACAATATTATAAACCAACTACATTTTTTTTAAAGTTCTGTAGGCCTGAAAGGGCTTCGCTGGTGGCTCAGACAGTAAAGAATCCACCTGCAATGCAGGAGACCCTGGTTTGATCCCTGGGTCAGAAAGATCCCCTGGAGAAGAGAATGGCAACCCACTTCAATATTCTTGCCTGGAGAATCCCGTGGACAGAGGAGCCTGGTGGGCTACAGTCCATGGGGTTGCAGAGAGTCAGACATGACTGAGCGACTCACACACACACACAGTCTTGAAAAATGCCAAGAAACAAATAGTTGAGTCTGAACGAGACCCTGTGAGAAACTTTCAAGCCCTAGTCTAGATGGCCAAAAGTGTCAGTTGACCTGGCTGTTCCCGCTCCTGGCCACAGTCTTAGAGAGATTTAAGAAAGAGGGTCACAACTCTGGCTCTAGGAATTGTCAATGCTAGACACACAATGAGTCCCTGGGTTTAAGGACGGAGGAGGGTCCTCCTCAAATCCTAGTGGTAAGCCATAAGAATAGACTCTCTTTTCAATCTCAAAATTGAGAAACATATAGATGGTTGAAGAGCTGACCAGCATAAGGGACACCACCCCCAAAGAGTTGGTCATAAACACCGTTCACGTGGTGCACCAATGTGCGGACTAACAGGCGGCAATTTCCAGCAGTTCACGATTTTACTTTCAGGTGAAAAATGATCATAAATGGCAATACTAGTCCAGTACAAGCACATGTTCTACCAAGTGGGCCCTCCAAATGCCCACTCACATTTTAGGGAAGCACTCCACCCCATTCCAGGAAGCACCAGAGATCTTGGTGAGCATGTGACGATCATGCATATGAAGGAGGATTCCAAAGTAGCTTCAACTGCCTACTGGTTTGAAAAGGTGACCTGCCAGTCCCTGGATATTTGGGTGGGAGACATTAATCAAGCATTCCTTTGTCAGTGTCAGTTAAATATAGTTAAATGATCCTATCTGCTGGGGCTGTTTAGACCTGTCAGAAGTAATCTGCCCCTTCTTGAGAATTGCCAAACAGGTTTGCATCCCAAGTGACTCAGTCATTTATTCCTGTTTAAATACAAAACTTACTTACCTCTGTAAATCCTGGCTCATCCTTAAAATCTCCGCGTGTGTTTAACACACCACACAATACAAAGTGATGAGAACTGTTACAGATTCTTTTCATTTTTCTGAAGACTACAAAGAATGGGGCCAAACTCCCCTCCAGAGAACTGGGGAAAGTAGGAAGTAAATTGAGGGCAAACCACGGAGACAGAAGATAGAGCTTCTCAAGCTTGGCTTGGAAGCGTGAATTTGAATGACATTTTATGCTTGCTCACCCAGAACCAACACCAGGAGGGCAGGAGTTATCCAAGCAATGTGCAAACAAGAGGTCAAAAAGTTTAATTTTAAAATGTCGGGTCTGCACCTCATGATGAAGATTTACAATACAGAAGATAAAAAAGAAATCCCCTGGTTGAGCTGTGGCAAAACTCGAAGATTCGGACTGACGTATACACACTACTGTGTGTATATACACACAGATAACTGTTAATAAGGACCTACTATATAGCACAGGGCACTGTGCTCAACAGTCTGTAATGACCCACATGGGAAGGAAATCTGGAAAAGAATGGATGCATGTATTTGTATGACAGACTCGCCATGCAGTATACCTGAAACTGGCATGATATTATGAATAAATTGTACCAAAATAAAAATTGTTTAAAAAGAAAGCCCCCTTCACAGGGACAAGTCTTTTTAAAATTGGAACAAAGAGCTGAAAGCTGTTGCCTTCCTTGTCACAGGGGCACTGTTTCGGTTTTTTAAGCCACCATGTTGGTTTCCCCATGTTTCCTCCTCTGACCCCAGGATCTTTGCACAACAGGACCACAGCAAGAGACCTCATCCTGCTTCCCACAGGAGGAACTGCCAGATTTCCATTCAGAATTGCCTTCCAGATACAAAAGCCACAGAAAATTTCATCCTTTCACCCTACAATTTCTCTGGTAGGAATCTCTCCTAATAGACGGACAATATAAATAAAAAAGATTTAGGTGAAAGATATTTGTCTGGTTTTGTTTAAAATTGAAAGAAAAAATAAAAGAAGACGCCTACCTATTCAACAAAAAGTGCTTGGTTAAATTGATTACACTACAGCTGCAGAAAAGAAATGTTGCATAGATATCAACAATGGTTTCAACTGAGTCAGTTCAGTCTCTCAGTGGTATCCAACTCTGCAGCCCCATGGACTGCAGCACTCCAGGCCTCCCTGTCCATCACCAACTCCCGGAGCTCGCTCAAACTAATGTACATCCAGTCAGTGATGTCATCCAACCATCTCATCCTCTGTCGTCCCCTTTTCCTCCCACCTTAAATCTTTCCCAGCATCAGGATCTTTTCCAATGAGTCAGTTCTCATCAGGTTGCCAAAGCATTGGAGTTTCAGCTTCAACATCAGTCCTTCCAAAGAACACCCAGGACTAATCTCCTTAAGGATGGACTGGTTGGATTTCCTTGTAGTCCAAGGGACTATCAAGAGCCTTCTCCAACACCACAGTTCAAAAGCATCAATTCTTCGGTGCTCAGCTTTCTTAATAGTCCAACTCTCATATCCATACATGACTACTGGAAAAACCATAGCTTTGACTAGATGGACCTTTGTTGGCAAAGTAATGTCTCTTCTTTATAATGGGCTGTTTTGTTGGTCATAGCTTTTCTTGCAAGGAGCAAGCATCTTTTAATTTCATGGCTGCAGTCACCATCTGCAGTGATTTTGGAGCCCCCCAAAATAAAATCTGTCACTGTTTCCATTGTTTCCCCATCTAGTGGGGGAAACATGAAGTGATGGGACCAAATGCCATGATCTTAGTTTTCTGAATGTTGAGTTTTAAGCTAACTTTTTCACTCTCTCACTTTCATCAAGAGGCTCTTTAGTTTTTCTTCATTTTCTGCCATAGGCTGGTATCATCTGCATATCTCAGGTTATTGGTATCTCCCTGGCAACCTTGATTCCAGCTTGTGCTTCATCCAGCCCAGCATTTCTCATGATGTACTCTGCATATAAGTTAAATAAGCAGGGTGACAGTATACAGCCTTGACGTACTCTTTCCTGATTTGGAACCAATCTATTGTTCCATGTCCAGTTCTAACTGTTGCTTCTTAACCTGCATACAGATTTCTCAGGAGGCAGGCCAGGTGTTCTGGTATTTCCATCTTTCGAAGAATTTTCCACAGTTGTTGTGATCCACACAGTCAAAGGTTTTGGTATAGTCAATAAAGCAGAAATATGTGTTTTTCTGGAACTTTTGCTTTTTGATGCTCCAATGGATGTTGGCAATTTGGTCGCTGGTTCCTCTGCCTTTTCTAAATCCAGCTTGAACATTTGAAGTTCACGATTCACGTATTGTTGAAGACTAGCTTGGAGGATTTTGAGCATTACTTTGCTAGTGTGTGAGATGAGTGCAACTGTGTTGTAGTTTGAGCATTCTTTGGCAATGCCTTTGTCATTGGAATGAAAACTGACCTTTTTCAGTCCTGTGGCCACTGCTAGTTTTCCAAATTTGCTGGTTTAAACAATTGTTTAGAGAAATGCAAATCAAAGCTATGAGCTTCCCAGGGGCCACAGTGGTAAAGCATCCTTCTGACAATGCAGGAGATGCAGGAGATGTGGGTTTGGTCCCTGGGATGGGAAGATCCCCTGGAGCAGGAAATGGCAACCCACTCCAGTATTCTTGTCTGGAAAATTCCATGGTCAGAGGAGCCTGACAGCTACAGTCCATGGAGTCCCAAAGAGTCCGACACGACTGACTGACTGAGCATGCGTGCGAATCAAAACTACACTGAGATATAACCTTACACCAGTCAGAATGGCCATCATCAAAAAGTCTACAAATAATAAATGCTGGAGAGGTTGTGTGGAGAAAAGGGAACCCTCCTACAGTATTGACAGGAATCTAAACTGGTACAGCCACTATAGACAATAGTATGGGGGTTCCTCAAAAACTAAAAATAGAGATACCTTATGATCCAGCAATCCCGCACCTTGGCCTGTATCTGGAGGAAAACATAGTTTGAAAGGATACACCCACCGCAGTGTTCATTGCAGTGCTGTGTATGTGAAATAGCCAAAATATGGGAGCAACCTAAATACCCACCAACAGAGGAATGGGCAAAGGAGATGTGGTGTACTTATACAATAGGATATTACTCAGCCATTGCAAAGAGTTAGTGAATGCCATTTGCAGCAATGATCATGTGATATGAAGTCAGACAGATAAAGAAGAATATCATGATATTGCTTATTTGCAAAATATAAAATATATACATAATTACAAATGAACTTCCTTACCAAACAGAAACAAACTCACAGAAGTTGAGAATTAACTTACAGTTTGCAGAGCAGAAGTCAGGGGGAAGGGAGGAGAGCTAGGTTGGGAGTTTTGGATTGACATCTACACATTCCTTTATTTAAAACATATAATAAATATGTACCTACTGCATAGCATAGGGAACTCTGCTCAGTATTCTGTAATAACCTAAATGGGGAAAAATTTGAAAAAGAATAGATACATGTGTATTTATAACTGAACCATTTGCTGTACACTTGAAACTAACACAACATTATTAATCAACTATTCTCCCAACATAAAATAAAAAAATATTTAAACCACAAGGAGATATTGCTTTACAATTGTTAGGATGCTGTTAAATAAATAAATGAATATTGGCAATGATGGGTGAAAATTTTTGCCTGTAAGAAACTTTTAAGATCAAAACAAGTTAGTTTTTACTCATCCCCACTTTTCTGTACTTCTTTGTAATATTTTCACAAAGATCATGATTTGTCCTGATTATCAGGAGACAGAAAGACATCCAAAGGTGACCATGAGGGTTTTGATACACAATATAATGGATAGCACTGATAAGACTTCTCTCTTTAAAACAGTTACACAGAAGACTCAGGATTTCTTTATACCCAACCAATTCATCATTCAATCCATTTTTTTTATACCTAACTACATTTAAGAGATGCCAAATTTGAAACATGTAAATTATCTACGTGAAATTAATCGCCAGCCCAGGTTTGATGCATGATACAGGGTGCTCAGGGCTGGTGCACCAGGATGACCCAGAGGGATGGAATCAGGAGGGAGGTGGGAGGGGAGTTCTGGAAGGGGAACACATGTATACCCATGGCGGATTCATGTCAATGTATGGCAAAACCAACACAATAATGTAAAGAAAATAAATAAATAAATACATTTTTTAAAAAAAGAGAGAGAGAGATACCAAATGGTAATCCCTCGCATTCTTCTACCTGTTCTCTGTTGGAGAAAGGTGATTGTCAATTTGTGTTATTCTCTTGGGAAACCATGTCTGTGCTGACCCAAGGACAAAAGAGCAGCTAAACCAAGGAGGGTCTTGGAACACAGAAGCAGGAAAACCAGGCCCGTGTCCTTCCCTCGCCAGCGTGGTGCCTGTTAACCGATTTCAGGTCCTCCTGAGCACTGAGCCTGCCTCCCCTCTGACCCCACATAGGGAGAAGGTACGTGCCTTGCTCCCCACACCCCACCCGACGTACTGCGGGACTGCTGTCGTCTGCCTGTCTGTCTGTGTGGACTTCCGTATGTCTCAGTGTGTGTCTTTCTTCTTTTAGTAATATTGCTGAAGTTGTAAATGAGTTCTAATTTAACCAGAAAACTAGTTAAAATGAATTGTTTTCTCTTGGAAACTACAAAACCAGTTCTTTGTGCATATGCAGTTAAAAACTACTAGCTCCTTAAAAGGCCTGCCTAGGGAAAAGCTTGAAGTTAACCCTTTCCATGTCCTTGAAATACACAGCCCACTTTGCCTGAGACCTCAATGGGCCAATCAGAACTTCAAGCAAAAATAAAAAAGGGGGGGTGACGGGTAGTTGTCAAAGAGACATTTTAAATCTCAAGCAGAAAACTGAGATCTCTGTCATCTGTCTGTCTGGATTTATGTATGTCTCAGTGTGTGTCTTTCGGGTTTTTCAAAATAATACTGCTGAAGTTGTAAATGAGTTCTAATTTAGTTTTCCTAAAGAAAAGTAAGCACTTATAAAGCAGACAATTCTAAATACAAGAGAAATTAACCTAAATAAATTACAGATTCACATGAACTGGGAAATATTCAATATTAAATATCTAGTATTAATGTCTGTTTGCTAACCTAATATAGACATGTCTAAGAGTCATTAACATTTAGCAAAGTATTTTCATTGTGCCTAGGATTAATATAAGTTAAATACTTATATTTGTTTGTCAGCAAGGAAAGTATCTCTACAAAAGTATCTCTACAAAAAGAAAAAAAAAAACCCTAAAAATGTAAATGACATATGAGCTTCTAGATAAGCTATTAAGAATAATTATACTTTAGAAATGTCCAGATTTTGGTAACCTGAATTGCTATGGTTGTGCTAAACTAAGTAATGAAAGTTGATTGAATAGCTGGGTCATTTCCAAATAAAATAATATTCTGAACCATTCAATACTGGACACTAGCCGCTAACATCCTCTTACAGAGAAACTAGAGATGTTGGACTATTAATGAATAGTGTTTGGTGCCATCCTGAGATGTTCTCTATAAGAAAACAATAAAGAAAGTAATATTTTTAAAATTATCACTGGTATTTATGTTCACCAATCTATAGAATGCTAATATAAAGGTCAGTTCTTGGCTGCTTAAGGAAAGCAGGATGTGTGTTTTCAGTAAAGAAGTTATGAGGAATGAAATTACATTTCACTAAAGGAAGGGAAGTGGTCTGACTCACAGGTGGCTGTTTCAGGATGGGAGAACAAAGCAATGGGCACGGAAAGTGATAAAGAGGCTTCATGGAAAGTGGACCCCGAGAAAGGAGCTTTGTGCATAACACAAGCTTTCTTGAGATGTTGGACTGCCTTTGATAATGGATTTTAGGTTTCTTTACCTCTGAAATGAGCTTTTCTGTATTTCCCTTTGAAATCTTTTTTGTTACTTTAGCTAAGTGAATATATTGCTTCACAGTGATCTGTACAATGCTATCTGACTGAGGGTTATAAACCCTTTGATATTTAACAACAAAACTTCCTAAGTAACTTGACTTCTAGCTAGCTTTGGGATGCTTCCAAGGGCCCCTGAGACCTCCCAATGAGAGATATTAGACTACCTGAGTTCATTTGACATGTTAAATTACATGGGAAGTATTGTTGGAAGAGTGATGAATCTTCTCAGGTTATAGTATACAGTTGACATAAAATAATAATAAATGTTATACTACTAATATATTAGTAGTACTAATATATTATACTATTATATTATATAGTATATTACAGTATAACATACTATGATAGTATACTATTATACTAATAGCTATTAGCAATTAGTAGCTACTAATATAGCTACCCTAGAAATTATGTGGAATTCACGAAAATCTAATATGTCCTGGTAAAATGTTGTCATTTATAATTCTAGTTATTATGTTAACATGTTACAAGTCACAGCAATGACCAGGCTACTCTGTCCAGTGTTAATCAGATAATTTCACTTTGATGCCTTTGCAAGAATACTACTTCAAGACAAAAATTAACCCTCACTATCAGATTTTTTTCTCTCCTGGTGTCCTTAAAACATGGAAATAATCTACTGCTAAATCAAGGAATTAAAAATGGGTGAACAGCTGTAAATTGAAGAGTCAGGGCTATGGGAAATCCAAGATGGCTGCTTGGCTTTTCCTGGCTCCCTGACAAACTTCATTTTTATTTGATGGGTTAACGCCTTCCCTGGTTCCAGGGTTAATGCCTTCATGATGACAAAAACTTACATTGCACTTGATATTAAGTCCTAGCCTTGTTAATTAAGGTCTGTGTTTACTACAACTCACTTCTGAGATAGTTCCTTCTTATATCATATAACTTAAAGTATTAACTAAGTTATTAAAGAGGACACTCCAAGTTTGTTTGTAAAACTTACCTTAGTAACCAATCTCTGGATAAAAGTCAGATGCTCAATGATGGACAACCAGGAGATTAACACCCGGCTATAATCATTTAAATAAGTCAGATGACCTGGGGTATACCGGGTCATACGTAATGAAAGTTCAGTTCAGTTCAGTTCAGTGGCTCAGTCATGTCCGACTCTGCGACCACATGGACTGCAGCACGCCAGACCTCCATGTCCATCATGAACTCCCAGAGTTTACTCAAACTCATATCCATTGAGTCGGTGATGCTATCCAACCACCTAATCCCCTGTCGTCCCCTTCTCCTCCTAACCTCAATCTTTCCCAGCATCAGGGTTTTTTCTGATGAGTCAGCTCTTCGCATCAGGTGGCCAGAATATTGGAGGTTCAGCTTTAGCATCAGTCCTTCCAATGAATATTCAGTACTGATAACCTTTAGGGTGGATTGCTTGGATATCCTTGCAGTCCAAAAGACTCTCAAGGGTTGTCTTCTCTAACTTCACAGTTCAAAAGTATCTATCCTTTGGCACTCAGCCTTCTTTACACTCCAACTCTCACATCCATACATGACTACTGGAAAAACCATAGCCTTGACTAAAGAAATCTTTGTTGGCAAAGGAATGTCTCTGCTTTTTAATATGCTGTCTAGTTGATAATAATTTTCCTTCCAAGGAGCAAGAGACTTTTAATTTCATGGTGGCAGTCACCATCTGCACTGATTTTGGAGCCCAGAAAAATAAAGTCAGCCACTGTTTCCATTGTTTCCCCATCTATTTGCCATGAAGTGATGGGACCAGATGCCATGATCCGAGTTTTCTGAATGTTGAGTTTTAAACCAACTTTTTCACCCTCCTCTTTCACTTTCATCAAGAGGCTCTTTAGTTGTTCTTAACTTCCTGCCAAAAGAGTGGGGTCATCTGCATATCTGAGGTTATTGATATTTCTCCTGTCAATCTTGATTCCAGCTTGTGCTTCATCAAGCCCAGAGTTTCTCATGATGTACTCTACATGTAAGTTAAATAAGCAGGGTGACAATATACAGCCTTGACATACTCCTTTTCCTATTTGGAAACAGCCTGTTGTTCCATGTCCAGTTCTAACTGCTGCTTCCTGACCTGCATACAGATGTCTCAAGAGGCAGGTCAGTTGGTCTGGTATTCCCATCTCTTTAAGAATTTTCCACAGTTTGTTATGATCCACAAAAAGGCTTTGGCATAGTCAATAATGCAGAAGTAGATGTTTTTCTGGAACTCTCTTTCTTTTTTGATGATTCAATGGATGTTGGCAATTTGATCTCTGGCTCCTCTGACTTTTCTAAAACTAGCCTGAACATCTGGAAGTTCACAGTTCATGTAATGCTGAAGCCTGGCTTGGACAATTTAGAGCATTACTTTACTAGCGTGTGAGATGAGTGCAATTGTGTAGTAGTTTGAGCATTCTTTGGCATTGCCTTTCTTTAAGATTGAATGAAAACTGACCTTTTTCAGTCCTGTTGCCACTGCTGAGTTTTCTAAATTTGCTGGCATATTGAGTGCAGCACTTTCACTGCATCATCTTTTAGGATTTGAAATAGCTCAACTGGAATTCCATCACCTCCATTAGCTCTGTTCATAGTGATGCTTCCTATGGCCCACTTGACTTCACATTCCAGGATGTCTGGCTCTAGGTGAGTGATCACACCATCATGATTATCTGGGTCATGAAAACCTTTTGTGTACAGTTCTTCTATGTATTGTTGCCACCACTTCTTAATATCTTCTGCTTCTGTTGTGTTCATAACATTTCTGTCCTTTATTTTGCCCATCATTGCATGAAATTTTCCCTTGGTATCTCCAATTTTCTTGAAGAGATCTCTAGTCTTTCTCATTCTATTGTTTTTCTCAATTTCTTTGCATTGATCACTAAGAAAGACTTTCTTATATCTCCTTGCTTGTCTTTGTAACTCTTCATTCAGATGAGTATGTCTTTCCTTTTCTTCTTTGCTTTTCACTTCTCTTGTTTTCACAGCTACCTGTAAGGCCTCCTCAGACAACCATTTTGCCTTTTTGCATTTCTTTTCCTTGGGGATGGTCTTGATCCCTGTTTCCTGTACAATGTCCTGAACCTCTGTCCATAGTTCATCAGGCACTCTGTCTAGCAGATCTAGTCCCTTAAATCTATTTCTCACTTTCACTGTATAATAATACAGGGTTTGATTTAGGTCATACCTGAATAATCTAGTGATTTTCCCTCTTTCTTCGATTTCAGTCTGAATTTGGCAATAAAGAGTTCATGATCTGAGCCACAGTCAGCTCCTGGTCTTGTTTTTGTTGACTGTATAGAGCTTCTCCATCTTTGGCTGCAAAGAATATATCAATCTGATTTCAGTGTTGACCAGCTGGTGATGTCCATGTGTAGAGTCTTCTCTTGTGCTATTGGAAGAGGGTGTTTGCTATGACCAGTGTGTTCTCTTGGCAAAACTCTGTTAGCCTTTTCTCTGCTTCATTCTGTACTCCAAGGCCAAATCTGCCTGTTACTCCAGGTGTTTCCTAACTTCCTACTTTTGCATTCCAGGCCCCTATAATGAAAAGGACATCTTTTTGAGGTGTTAGTTCTAAAAGGTCTTGTAGGTCTTCATAGAACCCTTCAACTTCAGCTTCTTCAGTGTTACTAGTTGGGGCATAGACTTGGATTATTGTGATATTGAATGGTTTGCCTTCAAAATGAACAGAGATCAATCTGTCATTTTTGAGATTGCATCCAAGTACTGCATTTCAGACTCTTGTTGACCATGAGGGCTACTCCATTTCTTCTAAGGGATTCCTGCCCACAGTAGTAGACATAATGGTCATATGAGCTAAATTCACCCATTCCAGTCTATTTTAGTTTGCTGATTCATAAAATGTCGACATTCACTCTTGCCATCTCCTGTTTGATCACTTCCAATTTGCCCTGACTCATGGACCTAACATTCCAGGTTCCTACACAATATTGCTCTTTACAGCTTCGGACCTTGCTTCTATCACCAGTCACATCCACAACTGGGTGTTATTTTTGCTTTGGCTCCATCCCCTCATTCTTTCTGGAGTTATTTCTCCACTCTTCTCCAGTAGCATATTGGGCACCTACTGACCTGGGGAGTTCATCTTTCAGTGTCCTGTCTCTTTGCCTTTTCATACTGTTCATGAAGTTCTCAAGGCAAGAATGCTGAAGTGGTTTGCCATTCCCTTCTCCAGTGGGCCACATTTTGTCAGAACTGTCCACCATGACCCATCCATCTTGGGTGGCCCTACGTGGCATGGCTCATAGTTTTACTGAGTTAGACAAGGCTGCGGTCCATGTGATTAGATTGCTTAGTTTTTTTGTGATTGTGGTTTCCAGTCTGTCTGCCCTCTGATGGAGAAGGATAAGAGGCTTATGGAAGATTCCTGATGGGAGAGACCGACTGAGGGGAAAACTGGGTTTTGTTCTGATGGGCAGGGACATGTTCTGTAGATCTTTAATCCAATTTTCTGTTGATGGGTGGAGGTATGTTCCTTCTTTGCTAATTACCTGGGGCCAAACTATGGTGGCCAAACTATCAGCTTCTCTGGTGCCTCAGAAGGTAAAGCATCTGCCTGCAATGCAGGAGACACAAGTTCGATCCCTGGGTGGGGAAGATCCCCTGGAGAAGGAAATGGCAACCCACTCCATTATTCTTACCTGGAAAACCCCATGGACAGAGGAGCCTGGTAGGCTACATTCCATGGGGTCGCAAAGAGTCAGACACTTTCACTTTCAAACTATGCTGGAGGTAATGAAGGTAATGGCGACCCCCTTCCAAAGATCTCATGCATGTACTGCTACACTCACCGTCTCCAACCCTGCAGCAGGCCACCACCAGCCCACGCCTCTATTGGAGACCCCTGGACACTCACATACAAGCCTGAGTCTTAATGTACTTGGCTCAAAATCTTGCTTGTGACCTTACTAATAACTGCTAGCGATTTCATTTTCTATGTTGCTTGTTTCAGAAGATTGTTTCTTATATCAGTGAATGTGTGACTGAGCCTATGGTAAAATGCTAATATGCATTTCCATATGAGATCAGTGACTGTAATAATGTAGCCCTCAATATGGGAATAAGCAGCAAGAGAGAATATTTTCCTGGGCCAAAAGACTAGTAAGACCGGTATGGTCCAAAGACTTGCTACTTACAAGGCCTGGTGCAGTGTCAGCACTGACTAGCCTGTCAATGGAATCTTCGTCAGACCTGAGAATGAGCCTTCCCAGCACCACAGGACACAGTGGCCACGAAATGCCCCCAAAGCATGGTCAAATAAGTGGCCATGAGGGGCCTTGCTGACTGGAAGTTGGCACTGGCCAGCTGCCTCTACAGAGATTGTCATGACCACTACAAGCTGCTGACCTTCAATGCCCTTTGAAAGGAGTTCAGGGTGGAGATCAGAAGTAAGGCACTCTGTGCTCTGGGAAAAACCTGGAAGAACAGGCTTTCAGATGGTCAGGTGTTCTCAGGTAAAGATATTTATGAGCCCAGATTCTTGCATCTTCTCATATCTAGAGAGACATTAATGTCACGAAACAACGTCTGGTCCTGGTTCTCCTGGCTAGCCCCTGAGTAACTTTCCTACTTCTATTAATCTCTGGGCCAAGGGCCTTTAACCTTCTTGTTAAGTTTGTTTCTCGTAGAATACAGCAAATCGCCAAGTGATAGCACGACAAGAATATTCCCTAGCCAACATCCAGACAATGCTGAAACAAGCCACCTTATCATTTGTGGACTCTCGTCTCCCTCCGTAAACGCACCCTGACAGAGAGCAGGCAAAGGGAACCCGGAGGCCCATGATGCCCCTGTACAGCCTGAAGAAGCCAGAGCGGTCATTGCCCATTTTCCCTAAGCCTAGGTTCCCCAGTGCCTGAGAAGGGAAATAGGTAGATAGTTAGACATGAGCAGGGCATCAAAAGGGGCCAAAGAATCGGCCCTAAAAATAAAGAGAGGGAGGAATGTGGTGACCCGAGGACAAAAGAAATGCTAAAACCAGAGAGGGTCTTGGAGTGCAGGAACCAAAAAACCAGACCCTTACCATCCTTCCCTCCCTAACTTGTTAACTATTAACCGATTTCAGATCCTCCTGGGCAGTATAGCCGTCTCCCCTCCTACCCCACAAGGAGAAGGTATTTGCCTTATTTGTTCCCGCCACCACCCAATACACCTGCCTTATCCAATCAGCAAATGCCCTGCAAGACCCCATCGCACTCCTTACACACTGGGTATAAAAATGGGTCAAGGGCCCCTATTCAATGTCAGTTCTCCCTTGAGCTGGCCCGCTATTCTAACAGTGTCTCCTACTCTAATAAACTTTATTTCCCTCTCATTCTGTCTCATCTCTTGAAATTCTTTTCCAACCTGCACATGGACCATGACAAGATCTTCTATAATTATTTTGTTAAATAAGTCCTTTACTTCCTTACTTTGACTTTGCACTGGAAGGGGCCCTCTCATCTGTTTGTGCTCATATAAAAAGAAAATTTATATTTATAAACTGACAAAGGTGCCTTTAAATTGAGAATCTCCCCAAAGTGCCAGGTCCAGACTGGGTTTCAGGCTTATTCTGAATTCATCAGGGATTGAGGTCTTAATTATACAAGACTTAGATCCAAGACTTGGAACTCAGGAATATTTCAAATTTGGTATACTTTCTTCAGATTGAGATAAGACCATGCCTTATCTCATGCCTTTCAGCAGGAAGTAGCCGGAGTGGCCATTGCCCCAATTCCTGAAAGAGTTTGGAAATACTGAAAGAAAAGGAGGGATTAAAACTAAGTCCCTCTAAAACTGGGGCTTCCCTGGTGGCTCAGCAGTAAAGAATCTGTCTGCCAGTGCAGGAGATGTAGGTTTGATCCATATGTCAGGAAGATTGCCTCGAGGAGGAAATGGGTTGCCATTTCCTAGTATTCTTCCCTGGGATATTTCATGGACAGAGGACCCTGAAGTGAAGTGAAGTCAAGTCACTCAGTCATGTCCTACTCTTTGCAGCCACATGGACTGTACAGACCATGGAATTCTCCAGGCCAGAATACTGGAGTGGGTAGTCCTTCCCTTCTCCAGGGGATCTACCCAACCCAGGGACTGAATCCAGGTCGCCCATATTGCAGGTGGCTTCTTTACCAGCTGAGCCACAAGGGAAGCTCCAAGAATACTGGAGTGGGTAGCCTTTCCCTTCTCTATGAGATCTTCCCAACCCAGGATCAAATCCAGGTCTCCCACATTGCAGCAGATTCTTTACCAGCTGAACCACAAGGGAAGCCCAAGAAAAATGGAGTGGGTAACCTATCCATTCTCCAAAGCTGAGAACAATCATATAATTTATGACACAGCCTGGGACATTCTTGGGAGTGAAAGGAGGCACTCTTGATAATTGCACTGGGGCAACGTATTTTACAAATAATTATTTTCTGCTTTAGGAAGATTATAAGTTCAAAGTGCCCAGGAGCAGTAAAAGAAATAACTGGAAATTGGCTACATAAAATGGAAACCCCAGTGTCGGAGGACGTCTACCTGAAGTCCAGAGCCAAACGAGAAATCAGACAAAAAATACACTTGCAAAACACAGACAGTGGGCTAATTTGGTCAACTTAGAAAGTGCTTAAACAAACAATGAGGAAAGAATGACCCTTCCCCAAATGAGAAAATATAGCTATGTAGGCAGCTTATAGGGGAAAACAATAATCCTATAATGGTTATCTCATAATGAAAGAAATATTCATCAAAAATAATTTTTTTTGATCCAGCAACAAGTAAAGGTTAAAGTATGAGAATGGCTGACATTAATTAGCCTGCAGGGAAGAAGTGTCATTCTTAACACTGACCAAAAACATATTAACAGGTTAAAACTTTTTAGGCAGACATTGTTCAATAGCTATTCAAATGAAAACATGTGCTGTTTTTGACCTGACAATTACATGGCTAGAAATCAAACTGATTTTGCCAAAGCAAACCTGTGTACCATAAACAATAGCCTGTCACAGCAGAAAGAAGCCTGTAAACACCTAAATGTCTATCAATTATAGAGGATTAAATATTTCATGGAATGGAATATCATTATGGTGGAATTCTGTGCAGCCCATAAAATAAAAACTGTGTTAGTTTTGTATGTTCTGATGCAGAAAAACCTCAAAGATATATCATTAAAGGCCAAAAGAAACAGAAGCAGGGTCAGAACATTATGTTCGTTACGGTCTTTACTCTGTACATCAGTGATTTATAGGTATTACATGAGTTTTTAAGATAACATCTGAAACCATGACCAGTGGTCATTTTTGTTAGAGGGACTGGGCAGAGGAGTGGAGATAGGGTGAGGGGAGGGGGCTGCATTTACTCTTTGTTTTGTTTGAATTTTTTAAATGAGTCCATGTGCTCCTGTTGTGATAAATATTATAAAAGATGGAGAAAGCTACATTTGCAGAAAACAAAACAGGGAAACCAAGTCAAGAGGTATTCTACACTTACCAAATCATGCCACCATCAGTAACAATGGAAGCATTAAGACATAAATCTCTTCCTCTGAAGAAAGCTTAGCATTTGAGCCATCCATTCACTTAAATGGTTGTTACAATATTGAAGTTATGAAGGATGTCGTCCCTTGTCCTCTAGCGAGATATATAAGGCGTTACCTATAACCCCTTACATACATACATATATACATATAAGGATACATACATACATATAAGGGGTCGTGGGAGCAGAGGACGTATCCATGATGGACGTCAACATATTTAAAAAAGAACCTAGGACATCCATAGCACCCCTGTCTTTATTCCTGAGCCTCAATAAATAGGTGAGGTCACTGCTTATATGGAGCCTTTCCTGATCTCATTCTCTCAAAGTAGAAAAGCTACCATTGTGTGTGAGACCGACATATCGGTGCTTTGGCCTGCCACAGCCTTTAGGAGAGGTGCATGGCTGGCAGGCTGAAGTCATAATAGACTTCTCCACTTACACAGTGAGGATCCTCTAGAAAGCTACCTGCCTAACACAAGTCAGTAGAGACCTTCAGCCGCCCTTCTTCAAGTCAAGTCAAGGGGAAGGACATATCCCAAGCACTGACGAGTGAAGCTATAGGGGCCACACCTATTAGTTTATATACCCAGGTTCCTCTAGCAGATATATGACTTACTATATGTAGGGTTTTTGCCATTCTTCTGTTTAATTTTCCAACTGAACATTTTTTCCATAAGCAAAATACTTGCATTTATGGTATCCTCTACAAAGTCTCATTCTCACCCAATATTTTTTAACAAATAAAACCTCCTTAGCAATCTGATGATGGGCTTTGTTATTTCACAAAAACAATGTTAACTAAGGTTCAGTTCAGTTACTCAGTCATGTCCGACTCCTTGCGACCCCAGGGACTGCAGCACGCCAGGCTTCCCTGTCTATCAGCAACTCCCGGAGCTTGCTCAGATTCATGTCCATTGAATCAGGGATGCCATCCAACCATCTCATCCTCTGTCATCCCCTTCTCCTCCCACCTTCAATCTTTCCCAGCATCAGGGTCTTTTCCAATGAGTCAGTTCTTCTCATCAGGTGACCAAAGTATTGGAGCTTCAGCTTCAGAATCAGTCCTTCCAATGACTATTAGGCAGTTACCATTGCTGAGCATCATGAAAGATGCTTTGTATTTAATATAAACCACCATGCACAATGGGCTTCACTGCTGGCTCAGATGGTGAAGAAACTGCCTGAAATGCCGGAGATCCAGGTTGAATCCCTGGGTTGAGAAGATCCCCTGAAGAAGGGAATGGCGATCCATTCCAGTATTCTTGCCTAGAGAGTTCCATGGACAGAAGACCCTGGTGGGTTACAGTCCATGGGGTCGCAAAGAGTTGGACACAATATTTACCCTGCAGAATAGGTGACATTACACTCACTTTTCAGATGAGGAAGCTGGGGTTCAGAAGGGCTGAACAATTTGTGCACAATCATTGATTAGGAGGTGTCTAAGTAAGCCAAGTAGCCATATGGGAGATGCTGCGTGTGTGTGCTGTCGTGCAGCTGTGGTCGACTTTCTGAGTCCATAGACTGAAGCTGCCAGGATCCTCTGTGCAAGAACTTTCCAGGCAGGAAGACTGTAGTGGGTTGCATTTCCTACTCCAGAGAATCTTCCTAACAAATGAATCAAACCCATGTCACCTGCATTGGCAGGAGGATGCTTTACCACTAGCACCACCTGGGAAACCATGAGGTCAGTGCAGTTCACTTCAGTCTCTCCATCATGACCAGCTCTTTGCAACCTCATGGACTGCTGTATGCCAGGACTCCCAGTCCATCATCAACTCCTGGAACTTATTCAAATTCCTGTCCATCGAGTTGGTGATGCCATCCAACCATATCATCCTCTGTCATGCCCTTCTCCTTCCACCTTCAATCTTTCCCAGCAACAGAGTCTTTTCCAATGAGTCAGTTCTTCTTATCAGGTGGCCAAAGTATTGGAGTTTCAGCTTCAACATCAGTCCTTCCAATGAATATTCAGGACTGATTTCCTCCAGGATGGACTGGTTGGATCCCCTTGCTGGCCATGGGACCCTCAAGAGTCTTCTCCAACACCATGGTTCAAAAGTATAAATTCTTTGGCATTCAGTTTTCTTTATAGTCCATATCTCACTCACATCCATACATGGCTACTGGACTAGATAGGCCTTCACTTTGGCAAAGTAATGTCTCTGCTTTTTAATATGCTGTCTGGGTTGGTCATAACTTTTCTTCCATGGAGTAGGGATTTTTTAATTTTATGGCTGCAGTCAACATCTGTGGTGATTTTGAAGCCCCCCAAAATAAAGTCAGCCATGGTTTCCATTGTTTCCCCATCTATTTGCCATGAAGTGATGGGACCAGATGCCATGATCTGAGTTTTCTGAATGTTGAGTTTTAAGCCAACTTTTTCACTCTCCTCTTTCACTTTCATCAAGAGGCTCTTTAGTTCTTCTCTGCTTTCTGCCATAAGGGTGGTGTCATTTGCATATATGAGATAATTGATATTTCTCTGGGCAATTTTGATTACAGCTTGTGCTGCATCAAGCCCAGCATTTCTTATGATATACTCTGCATAGAAGTTAAATAAGTAGGGTGACAATATACAGCTTTGACGTACTCCTTTCCCTATTTGGAACCAGTCTGTTGTCCCATGTTCACTTCTAACTGTTGCTTCCTGACCTGCGTACAGATTTCTCAAGAGGCAAGTCAGGTGGTCTGGTATTCCCATATCTTTCAGCATTTTCCACAGTTTGCTGCAATCCACAAAGTCAAAGGCTTTGGCATAGTCAATAATGCAGAAGTAGATGCTTTTCTGGAACTCCTGCTTTTTCAATAATCCAGTGGATGTTGGCAATTTGATCTCTGGTTCCTCTGCCTTTTCTAAACCATCTTGAACATCTGAAAGTTCACAGTTTACATATTGCTAAAGTGTGGCTTGGAGAATTTTGAGCACTACTTTACTAGTGTGTGAGATGAGTGCAATTGTGCTATACTTTGAGCATTCTTTTACAATGCCTTTCTTTGGGATTGGAAAGAAAACTGACCTTTTCCAGTGTTGTGGCCATTGCTGAGTTTTCCAAATCTGCTGGTATATTGAGTGCAGCACTTTCACAGCATCATCTTTCAGGATTTGAAATAGCTCAGCTGGAATTCCATCACCTCCACTAGCTTTGTTCATAGTGATGCTTTCTAAGGCCCACTTGACTTCACATTCCAGGATGTCTGTCTCTAGGAGAGTGATCACACCATCGTGGTTATCTGGGTCATGAAGATATTTTTGGACAGTTCTTCTGTGTATTCTTGTCACCTCCTCTTAATAATTTCTGCTTCTGTTAGGTCTGTATCATTTCTGTCCTTTATTTTGCCCATCTTTGCATGAAATCTTTCCCTGATATCTCCAATTTTCTTAAAGAGATCTCTAGTCTTTCCCATTCTATTGCTTTCCTCTATTTCTTTGCACTGATCACTGAGGAAGGCTTTCTTATCTCTCCTTGCTATTCTTTGGAACTTGACATTCAAATGGGTATATCTTTCCTTTTCTCCTTTGCCTTTCTCTTCTCTTTTTATAGCTATTTATAAGGCCTCCTCGGACAGCCATTTTGCCTTTTTTCATTTCTTTTTCTTGGAGATGGTCTTGAGCCCTGCCTCCTGAATAATGTCACAAACCTCTGTCCATAATTCTTCAGGCACTCTGTCTATCAGATCTAAACCCTTGAATTTATTTCTCACTTGCACCATGTAATTGTAACCGATTTGATTTAGGTCATACCTGAATGGTCTAGTGGTTTTCCCTACTTTCTTCAGCTTAAGTTAGAATTTGGCAATAAGGAGTTCATGATCTGAGCCACAGTCAGGTCCTGGTCTTGTTTTTGTTGACCGTATAGAGCTTCTCCATCTTTGGCTGCAAAGAATATAATCAATCTGATTTAGGTGTTGACCAGCTAGTGATGTCCATGTGTAGAGTCTTCTCTTGTGTTGTTGGAAGAGGGTGTTTGCTATGACCAGTGCATTCTCCTGGCAAACTCTATTAGTCTTTGCCCTGCTTCATTCTGTACTCCAAGGCCAAATTTTCCTGTTACTCCAGGTGTTTCCTGACTTCCTACTTTTGTATTCCAGTCCCCTATAATGAAAGGACATATTTTTGGGGTGTTAGTTCTAGAAGGTGTTGTAGGTCTTCATAGAACCTTTCAACTTCAGATTCTTCAGCATTACTGGTTGGGACATAGACTTGGATTACTGTAATATTGAATGGTTTGTCTTGGAAATGAAGAGATCATTCTGTAGTTTTTGTGACTGCATCTAAGTACTGCATTTCAGTCTCTTTTGTTGACTATGAGAGCTACTCCATTTCTTCTAAGGGATTCCCGCCCACAGTAGTAGATATAATGGTCATCTGAGTTAAATTCACCCATTCCAGTCCATCTCAGTTCGCTGATTCCTAGAATGCTGATGCTCACTCATGTCGTATTCTGTTTGACCTCTTCCGGTTTGTTTGCTTCACGGACCTGACACTCCAGGCTCCTCTGCAGTATATTAGGCGTGCATGCATGTTCAGTCATGGTGTGCAACTCTTGGTGACCCCACGGACTGTAGCCACCAGGCTGCTCTGTCCCTGGGATTCCCCAGGCAAGAATACTGGAGTGGGTTTCCATGTCCTCCTCCAGGTGATCTTCCTGACTCAGGGATAGAACCATCTTTTACGTCTCCTACACTGGCAGGCAGGATCTTTACCACTAGCACCACCTGGGAAGCCCATAGGTGCTATGAATTTCAGTAATAAGCTGAGTAAAGTTTAATTTTCCTGAAAGGTTTGTCTTCTCTAATCATCATTCATAAGTAAAAAAAGACTGGATTCTACAGAATCAAACGAATGTAAGATTTAAAGAAACGAACTCAGCTGCAGGTCCTTGCATGTAGAACTTTCTTCAGTGATGGAAATACTTTACACTGTGCTGTCTTATCCGGCAGCCATCAGCCATCTGTGGCTACTGACCAGTTCTATGGGGCATAGTGTGAATGGGGAACTGCAGTTTTTTAAATGTATTTTTTGTTGACGTATAGTTGACTTACAATGCTCTGTTAATGTCTGGTATACAGCAAACTGATTCAGTTATACCTGTATATACTTCCTTTTTCATATTCTTTTCCATTATGGTTTATCATGGGCAATGACTATTGCTCCCTGTGCCAGGCAACAGGACCTTGTGTTTACTCCTGCTGTGTAAATACTTTGCATGTGCTGATCCCAAACCCTCACTCCATTCTTCCCCCTCCTTAGTCTCCCTAGCAACAGCATTTTTTTTAATTGCATCTATTTTAGCTAACTTAAATTTAAATAGACACATGGCTACCGTATTGGACAGCACAGTTCTAGCCAAAGGCATTCGAGAAACATTTATTGGTAAAGAGAATCAAAAGGAGAGGATGTGGAAGGACAAGTAATGACAAAATCACAAAATATTTAGATCTAGGAAGAATTTTTATGGGACCATCTCATTCAACCCACTCAGTTTAGACAGATGAGTTAAGTGAGACTCTGCGAGATGAAGCAAGCCTTTAAGGTCACACAAATTAACAAGGGACTGGAGAGAAACCTCACCTTTTCATGAATGTGAAGCTTAGCCATGGTGTTAATTGCACAGAATTGAGCTAAATGAAGGAAAATGGTAAAAGAATTTTCTTCACACTCCTTTTGAAGTCTGAATAAGGCAGAAGGAGGTGGCAAGCAGTCCTCAGCAGGGTGGTTCTCCTGTTCTCTTACCAGGTCTCTTTAGACCAGTAAGAAATCATTTAGGGCAAAATTTCCAAGAGGAAGGGACATAAGTAAGTATAAAGGTGTCCTGCTAGTTAAATCCATGGCTTCCTGTTAGGAAAACACTGAACATCTTGGAACTGTGTTTTGATGTTCCAATTCTGTTAAAAGAAAAAATCTGACTTCAAATTACAATATTCCCTAAACTATGCCCTCCTTCCCAACCTCTACCCCCAAATGAGGAGAGCCCTGTACATATATCTTCCTCACAGAGAAGCGCTTCTATTTAATTAGGTTAATAGGTTGCAGATAGGTTAATTGGGTTAAATCCTGGGCAGATGAAAGTGGTATCTAATTGCTGCTGTTACAGTGTTACTTGAAGGTAAGATGGATCTTTCGCACACACTGGCTGTAAGCTGCTCACCAGAGATCTGCTGACATGAGGCCCTATCATCCCCTAAACTATCAGGCAAAGGCATTTTGAAAAGAACTACTTTCTGCCTTATAAATGATCTCTTCCAGGTTTCCAGTGAAACAAGTCATTTAAAAAAATTTTTTTTTTTTTTTTGGTGACAAATGAAAGGGGGGGAAAATGCCTTTTCAAATCCAGGGCACTTGAAAGTTTCATTTTCCTGTTTTAATTTGCTTCAGCGTTTCAAGGGAATAATAATAGTTTTTTAATGCCAAAGGTGGCTTTCATCACTCAAAGCCCTCTAATTTCCTCCCATACTGCAAGTAATGTGTTAATAGTTCCAAAATGAAATATTACCTAAAACACAACCTGGTAATTTTCCTCACAGTTCAAAGTTATTTGGAAAAGAAGCATCACCTTTTACAAATATTTACTTTGTGACAACGGAAGAAGATGCTGGAAATGATCTGCAATAGCTTCCATTCTGTTCTTTTTAGTGCCATCTTTGAATATTCTTTTGGGGGAAAAAAATGAAGTAAATGGGAAAAAGAAAAAAACCTTCTTCTTTCCCTTTCATGTTCTAATACCAGGTCCCACACAAGGACATGAATTCTCCTTTCAAATTAGGTCATGCTTTATGTACATATGATATATAAATACATATATATGTGTGTATATATATATATATATGTCTGCAGAGAGAGAAGCTCGGGATCATGGTCTCATTGGAGAATACACACACCAAAGAAAAGATGTGCACAGAGGCCATAGAGAATTTAAAAGATTTATTTATGATGTATTACTGTAATTTTTAATTTAGACATGCAAATTTTTTAATTTGCACCGACTGCTTTGCCTTAATGGTTTTGATTAATACTTGGAGGTAGTGTTTGTGAAAGAGATTTATACTGTGATTCATCTGCAAAATAATCAAATCATTACCAGCTAATGACAAAGCTGTGAAAAATGATACAGATATTGTGTAACTTCCAGCTATGGCTGAGCACGTGGAGGTACCCAATCCTTCCAGCAAATGTGAACTTGTGTTAATAACTGCTGGGAAGTTCGCTCTAGGTCCACTCTAATTTGGCAACAAAAAACATTGATCTTAATAAAGCTGTCTGATAAAAGGAGCAGTGATTAACATCCTGAACCCTCTGTTCTGCAGCTCATGCCAAGGTCTCTCTTTTTTTTTTCCAGGAATAAAATTCCACTGCACTTCCTGCTTATCGCTCCATCTCTTCTCAGCCCTCTGCAGGTCTCCAGATAAGGCTACAGGCGCCTAAGGAAGGGACCCAGGGCCCAGAGACAGCATTGCCATGGCAGCAGCAGGCAGATGCCCAGGAAAGGAAACTCAGCACACGGAACTCCCAGAGTCTCCACCCCCGACAGCCGACACCCACGCCTTCCAAACCTTGCAAGCAAGGACTCTTCTCACGGGTCCTTCCTGCCTGGATTCAGCCATTCGGGGCCTGGGTGACTTGTGTCGTCATGCTAATCCTGACAGAGTCAGCAAAGGTGGAGCAGAAACCTCCAGAGCGAGTCCAGAGTCAGCAGAACTCACTTTCAAACGGGATCAGGAAACTGAAGAGGGCAGGAAGCAGAAACCCACAGATAATCCCCAAATCTCATTACAACCATGACAAGTTTCTCCACTGCATCACTCACCAGAGAGGCTCATTCGAGCAAATTTGGATTGTGCCTCCTTTCTGGCTCCCTCTACCTTCAATCAAATAATGAAAATTAATGTTCCTTGCCGTCTGTGCTCTTCCCCACACACTCTTTCATTAGTCCTCGCAACAAACGTAGCATGTATGCATTATTAGTGCTATTTTTCCCATTTTACAGATAAGTGGTGCTCTCAGAGTTAATACAAGAAAACAGGTGTGTGATGGAGATAAGACTTATTTCTGGTTTATTCTAGAACCCCACAATCCCCAGCTGTCAAAATCATGGCTCTGTTTGTCTGAAGTTTCTACTGAAGAATGAAAATACCCAAAATGCAGGGGGCAGGACAGTCAGAAGAGAGACAAGATGAACTGGAGGAAGAGGGTTTGAAAAAAAAAGAAGCTTGGATCAGCCTGGGTTAATACTGAAGCAATCATATTTTAACTCATTATCAAGAAACTCAGTTCCTTTTTTCATTCCAGTTCTCACAAAAGAAAAGCCCAGTGAGTTGATAATCATTAATATTTCATTGAAAACCAATCCATATTTTCTCTGATGGTGACATGGACATTCCACTTCATCAGGAAGCCATTTTACAAAATTAGAAAAAAGCAAGACACCATTCTGGAAAGCACAAGCTGAGACTACTCATCATGATTATTTATTACTCTTTGGGTGCCAACTGAGCCCCCACCGCAGAGAGTGAGTTACAGAAGCATCACGCGTTCCCTGTTGCCTGGGTTCACACTCCAGTTTCCATCACATAGCTACTGTGGATATTGCATCTTTAATTACTGGTAACTGCAACTGCCGTGGAACCACAAAAGGAAGAACAGAACTTTCGATCATTTTTCTGGACACAAAGACAAATGGGAAAGGAGGCAAGAAGTGTAATTAATTTCAATAAGAACTGGAAGAGGAAGACTTTCAGCTTTGGTATCACACACAGCATTTATCAGGAGAGCTTCTCTCCTAGTAGAGCCAGAGACACTGGTTCACAGACAAGAAAGAGGATGCCATTTCATAAAGAACCAGGAGAGGAAAGTAAATGTCACGTGGCTCTCATGGCATTATTTTGGTTCAAAGTATCTATGAGAGAAATAGCCATGCAATTTAACCATGCATGTGGTCCAGGAAAAGTGGGATGAGAGAAGCCAGTAAGTTCAAAGTAAAGTTAAAATTCAAGCCATTCAGAGTGAGCCAACAGAATAAGCCCTTCAACAGATGGGCATCTTGTGTGATTCAACACAAGATATAGTACAAGTAATGAGGTTGAAGTGTTGAAAGAAAGGGAAATACACTCTCAGAGGTAAACGTGCTTTCAAGTCGCCAGGATTTAGCTGAATAATTCACTTAATGCTTAGACAAATAATGCTGCTGAGTTCTTGGGAATCACATCACATCTCCACCCCCTCAGCTTCCAGGAGCTTCTGTAGCCTAGACTGAGCAAGTGGTAGGGAAAATTGAATCCTAAATGTATTTGTCGTGATTGTTTTAAAGAAGGGAGATGCTCTCCATCAATCTGTGAGAAAAGGGATGAAACTTAACTCTAAGCAACCTCAGATACTTTGGGGGAAGGTGAGGACCAAAGCATTGCTGCATGCAGATTCTAGAAGCGATGCTGCTGCTGCCAACTGACGACAAATATCCTGGAATCTTGTGCCACGCAGTTCCCACAAGTATCCTCCCCCAGCATCTTCCATGCTTGGAGATTTGGTTATCTCAGAGAACTTTAGCTGTTCTTTATGCAGTCTGCTTTCTCCTTCTGCCAACTCTTATGCAACGTTCTGCAGCTCTCTATGATTATCTGCAGTCATGCAGTAAAACTTTCTGAGCTAATGGAAATGTTCTGTATCTGTACTGCCAATATGGTAGCCATAAGCTGCATGAGGCTAGTGCTACTGAAGAAATGGATGTGTAATTCTATTTAATATTAATCAATTTGAATTTATAGAGCCACATATGCCTATTGACAGCCATAACGACCAGTGCAGCTCTAAAGAGAGCAATGAGGATTTTACTGAAGATACATTAACACAGATGGAGGAGTTTACATTACATGCCACAGAATTCTCTTTCCCAGACTCCCTTGCAGCTAGGGCTGACCATCTGACACAATTCAAGCCAATCAACAGAGAGTTGAGGGACAACATGTTTTCCTTTTCTGTTGAAAATCCAATCTCCTATTTGCCTTTTTTTTTTCCTGCCTCAGGTATGTACATAATATCTGCATATGTAGCAACTATCTTTTTAAAAAGCTTATTTTTATTGAAGTATAGTTAAGTATAATGTGTGTTAGCTTCTTGTATATGACAAAATGATTCAGTCACACACGTATATAATAGTTGGTGTCTGCTAATCCAAGACTCTCTATCCATCCGTCTCTCTTCTCTCACCCTGGCAAGCACCAGTCTGTTCTCTAGGCCTGTAAGTCTGTTTGTTTCACAGGTAAGTTCATCTGTGTTGTATTTTAGATTCCACATATAAGTGATATCACATAATATTTGTCTTTCTCTGCCTGATTTACTTCACTTAGTATGATCATCTTTGGTTCCATCCATATTACTGAAAATGCATTAGTTCATTCATTTTTGAGTTAATATAACGAGAGAGAGAGAGAGAGAGAGAGAGAGAGAGAGAGAGAGAGAGAGAG